>SJYT01039195.1:268774-290342 GCA_006410635.1 Cephalophus harveyi | reverse complement strand
AAAGAGGAGAGTGAAAAACTTGGCTTAAAACTCAACATTCAGAAAACTAAGATCATGGCATCTGGTCCCATCACTCATGGCAAATAGGTGGGGAAACAGTGGAAACAGTGTCAGATTTTTTTGGCGGGGGGGCTCCAAAATCACTGCAGATGGTGATTGCAGCCATGAAATTAAAAGACGCTTACCCCTTGGAAGAAAAGTTATGACCAACCTAGAAAGCATATTGAAAAGCAGAGACATTACTTTGTCAACAAAGGTCCTTCTAGTCAAGGCTATAGTTTTTCCAGTGGTCATGTATGGATATGAGAAGAAAGCTGAGTGCCAAAGAATTGATGCTTTTGAACTATGGTGTTGGAGAAGACTCTTGAGAGTCCCTTGGACTGCAAGGAGATCCAACCAGTCCATTCTGAAGGAGATCAGTCCTGGATGTTCATTGGAAGGACTGATGCTGAAGCTGAAACTCCAATACTTTGGCCACCTGATGCGAAGAGCTGACTCATTTGAAAAGACCCTGATGCTGGGAAAGATTGACGGCAGGAGGAGAAGGGGATGACAGAGGATGAGATGGCTGGATGGCATCACCAACTCAATGGACATGGGTTTGGGTGGACTCCAGGAGTTGGTGATGGACAGGGAGGCCTGGCGTGCTGCAGTCCTTGGGGTTGCAAAGAGTCAGACATAACTGAACGACTGATCTGAACTGAAGATGATGGTAATGTCTAAATCGAAATCCTTCCACATAACCTCCAGAAGGAAGGAGGAAAAGAAGGAAGATAAAACTACACAAAACTCGTACTCTCCACTTAAAAAGAGGACCGAAAATAATCAAATTTCAAATTATTTCATTGAACAAATAAATATATTGTGGATAATGAGAGCTAAATCTATTATTAAATAGACAGGAGGAGGGAGGGGGGTTCAGGATGGGGAACACGTGTATACCTGTGGCAGATTCATGTTGATGTATGGCAACACCAATACAATATTGTAAAGTAATTAGCCTCCAATTAAAATAAATAAATGTATACTTTAAAAAATAAAATAAATAGACAGGAGTTACAAATATTGAAGTGAAAAAGATGAGTAAAATATGGGGTGTTATATTGAAATTAGAGATATCAATGTCAATTTCAGTCATTCAGTCGTGTCCAACTCTTTGCCACCCCATGGACTGCAGCACGCCAGGCTTCCCTGTCCATCACCAGCTCCTGGAGCTTGCTCAAACTCATGTCCATTGAGTCGGTGATGCCATCCAACTACCTCATCCTCTGTCCTCCCCTTCTCCTCTTGCCTTCAATCTTTCCCAGCATAAGGGTCTTCTCCAATGAGTCAGTTCTTTGTATCAGGTGGCCAAAGCATTGGAACTTCAGTTTCAGCATCATCCTTCAAATGAATATTCGGGACTGATCTCCTTCAGAATGGACTGGTTGGATTTCCTTGCAGTCCAAGGCACTCTCAAGAGTCTTCTCCAACATCACAGTTCAAAAACATCGGTTCTTTGGCACTCAGCTTCCTTTAGAGTCCAACTCTCACATCCGTACATGACTCCTGGAAAAACCATAGCTTTGACTGAAGGACCTCTTTTGGCACAGTAATGCCTCTGCTTTTTAACAGACTGTCTAGTTTTGTCATAGCTTTTCTTCCAAGGAGCAAGCGTCTTTTAATTTCATGGCTGCAGTCACCATCTGCAGTGATTTTGGAGCCCAAGAAAATAAAGTCTGTCACTGTTTCCATTGTCTGCCCATCTATTTGCCATGAAGTGATGGAACCGGATGCCGTGATCTTAGTTTTTTGAATGTTGAGTTTTGAGCCAACTTTTTCATTCTCCTCTTTCACTTTCATCAAGAGGCTCATTAGTTCTTTGCTTTCTGCCATAAGGGTGGTGTCATCTGCACATCTGAGATTGCTGATATTTCTCCGGGCAACCTTGTTTCCAGCTTGTGCTTCATCCAGCCTGGCATTTTGCATGATGTACTCTGCATATAAGCTAAATAAGCAGGGTGGCAATATAGAGCCTTGACATACTCTTTTTCTCAATTTGGAATCAGTCTGCTGTTTCATGGCCAGTTCTAACTGTGGCTTCTTGACCTACATATGGATTTCTCAGGGGGCAGGTTAAACGGTCTAGTATTCTCATCTCTTGAAGAATTTTCCGTGGTTTGCTGTGATCCACACAGTCAAAGGCTTTGGTGTAGTCAATAAAGAGGAGTAGATGTTTTTAGGAACTCCCTTGCTTTTGTGATGATCCATCGGATGTTGGCAATTTGATCTCTGGTTCCTCTGCCTTTTCTAAATCCAGCTTGAACATCTGGAAGCTCATGGTTCACATAGTGTTGAAGCCTGGCTTGGAGAATTTTGAGCGTGACTTTGTTAGCGTGTGAGATGAGTGCAACTGTGCGGCGCTGCTGTCGCTTCAGGCGTGTCCGACTCTGTGCGACCCCATAGGCGGCAGCCCCCCAGGCGCCCCCGTCCCCGGGATTCTCCAGGCAAGAACACTGGAGTGGGTTCCCATTTCCTTCTCCAATGCAGGAAAGTGAAAAGTGAAAGGGAAGTTGCTCAGTCGCATCCTACTCTTTGCGACCCCATGGACTGCAGCCCACCAGGCTCCTCCATCCATAGGATTTTCCAGGCAAGAGTACTGGAGTGGGGTGCCATCACCTTCTCCGAATTGTGTGGTAGTTCAACCTAAATTTATATAAATTTTATATGTACTTTGTGTGGGAGGGTGTACAATAGCTCGGTAGGTATACACATGTGTGTGGAGAGGTGCATGTGAATGGATGTAGGTGTGTGTATATACACACATTTCCTAGCATGGTGTATTGGGAGAGCCAAGAAGCAATAATGCACCCCCAAAACTGAGCTCACTTAGTACCCAGATCTTGGTTTCTAAACACTATCTCTAATAAAGGAATCCAGTTCTTCTTGCTAAAATGGCTGATTCCAGGGCCGGAGTACAGAAAGTGCAAGGTGAAACTGCCGTATCTTGTCATGCTGGAGCGTTAGGAAGCCTTAAAATTTTATGGAGACATGTTAAAAGGACACAGAATTCACCATGAAGGGCTTTCAGTGGCCAAATCTGGGGCAATTAGACATCAAAATAAATAATGGTATAATGGAAAATACCTTGCCAAATAAATTAAGAATCTGAGTTCATTCTGTCTGCCCTCTTGGATAAGGATAAGAGGCTTATGGAAGCTTCCTGATGGGAGAGACTGTGGGGGAAACTGGGTCTTGTTCTGATGGGCAGTGACATGCTCAGGAAATCTTAAACCCTATTTTCTGTTGATGGGCGGGGCTGTGTCCCCTTCCTGTTGCTTGGCCTGAGGCCAGACTATGGTGGGAGTGCTGAAGATGGTGGCGACCCCCTTAAAAAGGACTTGCGCATGCACTGCCGTATTCAGTGCCCCTGACCTGGTAGCAGGCCTGCACCTCCGCCGGAGGCTCCTGGACACTCAAGAGCAAGTCGGGCTCAGTCTCATTTGCAGACACTGTTCCTTTCTCCTGGCTCCTGGTGCACACATTTGGGAAACGCAGCAGTGGCCACAGGACTAGAAAAGGTCAAGTTTCATTCCAGTCCCCCAAAAAAACAAGGCCAAAGGATGTTCAAACTACTGCACAATTACACTCATCTCACACGCTAACAAAGTAATGCTGGAAATTCTCCAAGCCAGGCTTCAACAGTACGTGAACCATGAACTTCCAGATGTCCAAGCTGGATTTAAAAAAGGCAGAGGAACCAGAGATCAAATTGCCAACATCCGATGGATCATCACAAAAGCAAGAGAGTTCCTGAAAAACATCTACTCCTCTTTATTGACTACACCAAAGCCTTTGACTGTGTGGATCACAACAAACTACTGAAAATTCTTCAAGAGATGGGAATACCAGACCATCTAACCTGCCCCCTGAGAAATCCATATGCAGATCAAGAAGCAACAGTTAGAACCAGACATGGAACAACAGACTGGTTCCAAACTGAGAAAGGATTATGTCAAGGCTCTATATTGCCACCCTGCTTATTTAGCTTATATGCAGAGTACATCATGCAAAATGCCAGGCTGGATGAAGCACAAGCTGGAAACAAGGTTGCCCAGAGAAATATCAGCAATCTCAGATATGCAGATGACACCACCCTCATGGCAGAAAGCAAAGAACTAATGAGCCTCTTGATGAAAGTGAAAGAGGAGAGTGAAAAAGTTGGCTCAAAACTCAACATTCAAAAAACTAAGATCATGGCATCCAGTTCCATCACTTCACGGCAAGTAGATGGGCAGACAATGGAAACAGTGACAGACTTTATTTTCTTGGGCTCCAAAATCACTGCAGATGGTGACTGCAGCCATGAAATTAAAAGACGCTTGCTCCTTGGAAGAAAAGCTATGACAAAACTAGACAGTCTGTTAAAAAGCAGAGGCATTACTGTGCCAAAAGAGGTCCTTCAGTCAAAGCTATGGTTTTTCCAGGAGTCATGTACGGATGTGAGAGTTGGACTCTAAAGAAAGCTGAGTGCCAAAGAACTGATGTTTTTGAACTATGATGTTGAAGAGACTATGATGTTGAAGAGTCCCTTGGACTGCAAGGAGATCCAACCAGTCCATCCTAAAGGAAATCAGTCCTGAATATTCATTTGAAGGATGATGCTGAAACTGAAGTTCCAATGCTTTGGCCACCTGATACAAAGAACTGACTCATTGGAAAAGACCCTTATGCTGGGAAAGATTGAAGGCAGGAGGAGAAGGGGAGGGCAGAGGATGAGATAGTTGGATGGCATCACCGACTCAATGGACATGAGTTTGAGCAAGCTCCAGGAGCTGGTGATGGACAGGGAAGCCTGGCGTGCTGCAGTCCATGGGGTGGCAAAGAGTTGGACACGACTGAGCGACTACACAGCAAAATGAGTTCATGATAATGTCAATCAACCAAACTCGTATGTTGAAAGCTCATTCCCAATGCAATGGTATTTAGAGGTGGGGCCTTTAGAGGTGATTACGTCATGAGAGTGAAGCCTTCTTGGATGAGCTTAGTGTTATTATATCAGAGACCCCAGAAAGGTTTCTTGCCCCTTCCACCGTGTGAGGGTACAGTGAGAACGTGTCACTCTATGAACAAGTAGGCTTTACCAGAAGCTGACGTTGCCAGTAGCTGGTTCTGAGACCTCGCAGCATCCAGAGCTGTGATGAGGAATTGTTTCAGCCACTGGGTGTGTTATTTTAGTTACAGTAGCTGGAAGAGACTAAGAAAGACTTTTTTTTTTTTTTTTTAGTAACACTGTGTGTGTGACTATGGGGAGGAAAAGATGAATGGAACAAATGAGGCTCATCATTAACACTGGATATTCTAGAATAAGGGTGTGTGAGTGCAAGTGAAGTCGCTCAGTCGTGTCCGACTCTTTGCAGCCCTATGAACTGTAGCCCACCAGGCTCCCCTGTCCATGGGATTTTCCAGGCAAGAATACCGGAGTGGATTGCCATTTCCTTCTCCAGGGACTCTTCCCAAATAAGAGTATATAGAAATTCTATTGTTCCTCCAACTTTAAGTCAAAATTATGTCAATTTTCTTTAAAAAAGACACACACAAAAGAAATTGTGTTGCTTGTTGTGACAACATATGGATTATGCATTTTTAAAAATTATTGTTTATATAAGATTTTTTAACTTACATGAAGCAAATATTGCAAAAAGTTACTAACTGTGAAATCTAGGTGATGGGTTTATCAGCATTTTTTCCCTTCTCTCAATGTATGTTAGAAATTTTTATAATGAAAAACTCTTTTTTTAAAAAAAGTTATTCTTAATTCCACATCATTCCAAAGACTGGAAAGAAACATTACTTTTGTATATTTCCTCTGGACTTCGGAATGATGTGTATATTTTGTTGTACATAACACTGAAATTCTGCCCATTTTGCTTTTCATGTTATCTAAGTCTTCATAACTGACTCTTGGATAGCTGCCTATTACTTTGTCAGATAATATACTAACTCATTTCACTAATGTTGAACTTGTATTGATAGCTTGCTTATGCAGTGAACTCAAAAATATAAGGTTTTCTTCCTATTTTGGATCTTTCCTTGGGAAAGATTTCCAGAAATGAGATTTCTGAATCATAAACATGAATCTTGAAGCATTTTGCCAGATTGCTCTCCAAAAAGGAGTACCAATTTATGCCATATGAGACTAACCGTAGGGAGTTAGCATTAATTTTTTAGCTGGTGCTGGGGTTATGTTAATTGCATCTTTCTGATTTCTCTTTTGTGAGTTGTTCTGTCTCCATGCCTTTGTTGGGGTCTTAATGTTCTTCAACATTTGCATGAGCTCTTTGAGTAATAAAGATATTACGCTTTGTACCATATTTGCATCAAACGTTTTTCCTGGAAAACTCACTTTAAATGAAGGAGAATACGTAACAATGTCTTGCTGCTGCTGCTAAGTCGCTTCGGTCGTGTCCGACTCTGTGGGACCCCATAGACGGGAGTAACCAGACAATCAATACACCTCCCGCCTCTCACATTCTAGGAAAAGCGCCACATCCTGGCGAGGCAAGCAATTGTTTAGAAAACAGGATCTTTATATTTTAAAAAAATGTAAGTTAATGTGAAAAAACTGTCTCTTGAGATAATTGCCAAAGACTACAAAAGAGAACAAAGATTCTGGCTCTGTCTTCATGACCAAAATAACCAGCTTTAAAAATGGCTGGTGTGGTTTTTGTACTGTTTTCTTAACAACCAAGTGAGCAGTCTCATGACTGAAAAGTAGGACATTATGGCAGCCAAATGAAGCCAATTCATAGAGAAAGGGGGACATGACTTCTATTTTTACAGGGGAAAAAAATGTAGATCTATTTCTCCAAGGACGGATTTCCAAATTAATTAACCTGCCAGGGTCTGATTCCCACATTATCCCCATAAGCAGTCCATGCTCACCAAGCAGGTGAGATGTGGTTACGTCACTCTGATAGTCGCTGGGTGGCCCTCCTTTGAAAGGCACGTAGGTCTCCCATGCCAGAGGCCATCTGCCTCCGTCTTGCCTCTTCTTCCCCATTCCTCATCTCTCCACTACTTTCTAAGCAATCATATACCAAGTGTGCTACAGTTAGCACTGATGGGGAAAGCGGAGTTTTCATGTGGAAAGGTATCCCTGATGGGGTTTTGCAACAGATAGATGAGCAGGCTTGTAAACCAAACAAGGTCTCCACCAGCAACAGGGTCTTCTAGAGACACAGTCAGACCCCTGCCATTTGGATCACGGTGTTGGTTCTGGTCAGGATCATCTGAATATTATGCTAGGAGTTTCCCGGGCATCAAGAACTGAGCTGAGAACTACTTTCTGCTGCTGGCCCTTCTGTTGGGTGCTCTGGGTACAGCTTCTGTGTCCCCCCTCCCTTACCAGCCACAAGGCAACACTCAGCACTTTTTTGCATTCATCATAAAGAACCTGTCCGCTTCAAAGGTGGGGTGTGTGGAGCCACAGTTGGAAAGTTCCTGTTAGTTATGTCTCTTTTGCCAAGTGTTCCGTTTCAACTGCTAGTCATGAACTCTCAGTCTCTCCCTCCCTCCCTTCCCTACCCATCTTCCATCCTGTCCCTGCAACCCTTCCAAGGGTTGGCAAACTACAGACACGCGCTTTACTGAAACAGCCTACCTATTTAGGTTCCATCTAGCGCTTGCTATTGTGCTACAACTACAGAGATGAGCAGCCAGGGCAAACTGAATGGGCCTTGACGCCTCAAATATTTACTATCTGGCCTTTAAGAAAACGCGTGCCAACCTCTGCTCCAAATCTCCTCTATTACTACCTCCTGTTCCTAGATTTTCCCCAAGACCACTCAACTAGCCACTCCTTTCTTATTAAGGAAGACAATTTACAGTTTCCTGGTTTCTGCCTTTAAACTTACACACCCAAATCAATACTGTATTCAGGCCTATGGAAGCCATTACATAGAGCGTGATAACTGCATTCAGCAAACAGAAGACTTCCAATTAGCACAGCCATGCTTCTTAGAAGGCAGTGCGGGGTTTACATAAGAAGAGAACACTTAGATTTTCTACAACATACATTATCACATATAATTTGCTACAACATACATTATCACATATAATCTGTTTACAGGCATGCTCAGCCCTTTGTATTCAGGCCTATGGAAGCCATTACATAGAGCGTGATAACTGCATTCAGCAAACAGAAGACTTCCAGTTAGCACAGCCATGCTTCTTAGAAGGCAGTGCGGGGTTTACACAAGAAGAGAACACTTAGATTTTCTACAACATACATTATCACATATAATCTGTTTACAGGCACACTCAGCCCCTCTGGGAATGACCTTCATAGCCTAACTGTGTGGAATCAGATCCCTGAATTCTTCTCAGCCATTCTGACATCAACCAACAGCCTCTGGCTATCCTGGGGTATTGAAGGAGGTCTGGGGAGGCCTGGTTGGGGTGCAGGCAGGGAAAAAGCCTAAAACAAGTGAAAGAGAGAACCAGAGGAGAGAGCCGGTTGGCTGGCCACTGTAAGTGTGGGCAATTCCAGCTCTACCTAGCCGAGTGAGCCAAGCTTCTAAATGAATTAAGGAAAGACAACGAAAGACACAGGAATGGAAGGCAACAAAAGGGAGAGTTGTCTCTGACACTTGAACCTGACCTTCAACCCCAGCCGCTACCGGTACTCTTGACTTTTCTGGCAGAGCTGAGTAGAACTTAGCTGCAGTCACACCCCCCAACCCAGGTTTCATCAGTAACAAACATGAAAATATCATGGTCAGTCATCCTGGCAATGCAAATCAAAACCACAATGAGATACCACTTCATATCCATTCGGACAGCTAGAAATACAACCTCAGATGGCAACAATCACTGTCAAGGAAACTGTAGAGGAAATGGAATCCTCACACACTGCTCGTGGAAATGCAAATGATGCAGCCACTTCAGAAACCTTTTCCCTTAACCCTCCTCTCTGTCCCAGTCCTAAAAGAAGTGGATCCAGAAGAGAGTGGGAGAGGAGAGGTGAAAGACCGCAGACCCCTCCTTCCTACCAAGATGGCACCTGGGCACGTGTTGGGTATATGTGGCCTCACGGCCACAGCGGCGAGGGGGCCACAGACGCAGGCCATTTCTCCACCCGCCTCAGCCTGACTGATCAGGTTTCTACCTGGGGCTGCGCTCCCTCACACAGCCGCTCACTGTGCCTGGCCCCAGGGCACCCTCTGGCACCCAGGGCAGAGCTCTGGATTCCTCCATTTGCGCCTGGATATCGAGTGCCTGCTCACAACGTCTCCTGGAACTCCTCCACACCACGCTGCCACTGTGTCCTCTCACCAAGGCACACACACATCTGCGTCCTTGGTATGGGGCAGGAACTTTGTTGGGCATTCCTTTTCCTTCTAGGTACACGGCCAAACTGCATCATCCAGACGCCCCTGCGATTAGGGACGTCATGTGATTTGCTTCTGGTCAGAGGAGCGTTGGAAGTGGTGCTCACTGCTTGCCGGCCAAACCCCCGAAGTTCCCTGGGCCATCCTGCATGGCTCTCCTTCCTCTTTTCACTTCCTTGTTTTGACTGTTAGCACAGCCATGCTTCTTAGAAGGCAGTGCGGGGTTTACACAAGAAGAGAACACTTAGATTTTCTACAACATACATTATCACATATAATCTGTTTACAGGCACACTCAGCCCCTCTGGGAATGACCTTCATAGCCTAACTGTGTGGAATCAGATCCCTGAATTCTTCTCAGCCATTCTGACATCAACCAACAGCCTCTGGCTATCCTGGGGTATTGAAGGAGGTCTGGGGAGGCCTGGTTGGGGTGCAGGCAGGGAAAAAGCCTAAAACAAGTGAAAGAGAGAACCAGAGGAGAGAGCCGGTTGGCTGGCCACTGTAAGTGTGGGCAATTCCAGCTCTACCTAGCCGAGTGAGCCAAGCTTCTAAATGAATTAAGGAAAGACAACGAAAGACACAGGAATGGAAGGCAACAAAAGGGAGAGTTGTCTCTGACACTTGAACCTGACCTTCAACCCCAGCCGCTACCGGTACTCTTGACTTTTCTGGCAGAGCTGAGTAGAACTTAGCTGCAGTCACACCCCCCAACCCAGGTTTCATCAGTAACAAACATGAAAATATCATGGTCAGTCATCCTGGCAATGCAAATCAAAACCACAATGAGATACCACTTCATATCCATTCGGACAGCTAGAAATACAACCTCAGATGGCAACAATCACTGTCAAGGAAACTGTAGAGGAAATGGAATCCTCACACACTGCTCGTGGAAATGCAAATGATGCAGCCACTTCAGAAACCTTTTCCCTTAACCCTCCTCTCTGTCCCAGTCCTAAAAGAAGTGGATCCAGAAGAGAGTGGGAGAGGAGAGGTGAAAGACCGCAGACCCCTCCTTCCTACCAAGATGGCACCTGGGCACGTGTTGGGTATATGTGGCCTCACGGCCACAGCGGCGAGGGGGCCACAGACGCAGGCCATTTCTCCACCCGCCTCAGCCTGACTGATCAGGTTTCTACCTGGGGCTGCGCTCCCTCACACAGCCGCTCACTGTGCCTGGCCCCAGGGCACCCTCTGGCACCCAGGGCAGAGCTCTGGATTCCTCCATTTGCGCCTGGATATCGAGTGCCTGCTCACGACGTCTCCTGGAACTCCTCCACACCACGCTGCCACTGTGTCCTCTCACCAAGGCACACACACATCTGCGTCCTTGGTATGGGGCAGGAACTTTGTTGGGCATTCCTTTTCCTTCTAGGTACACGGCCAAACTGCATCATCCAGACGCCCCTGCGATTAGGGACGTCATGTGATTTGCTTCTGGTCAGAGGAGCGTTGGAAGTGGTGCTCACTGCTTGCCGGCCAAACCCCCGAAGTTCCCTGGGCCATCCTGCGTGGCTCTCCTTCCTCTTTTCACTTCCTTGTTTTGACAGGTCAGACAGAGAGGGTATAGGAGAGAACTGAGAGCTGAGGAGGCCGCAGAGCCAGCAGATGGAGAGCCGGGGGGCTGCCCAGGCGCCCTCCCTGTGGCTTATCTGCCAGCCCCCTCTTCTGCCCGTGGTACGCCGCTGCTCCCGCTGCAGGGCAGCCATGGTGATGAAACGCCACCTCTCTTCTCCTGAGGCTCGCAGCCTTTCAGGAGAGCATGCAGGAAGGGATATGGGCAGGGGGTGGGGGGTGGGGGCATATAGAAATCTTTCTAAGCACCCCGACCCCACCAAATTGTATCCCCAAGAAGGGGAAGACGCAGATTCTACTTTTGGCCAGTGTTGCCTGGCTCTTTCTGGCTTCTCTTTTTATAGCTCACTAGAGTAGAAGTGCCTGGAGAATCCCAGGGAGCGGGGAGCCTGGAGGGCTGCGGTCTATGGGGTCGCACAGAGTCGGACACGACTGAAGCCACTTAGCAGCAGCAGCAGCAGAGTAGAAGGGGTAGGCTTTTTGCTTTGCTTTCACATGTAGCAGGGTCTGCGATTATACTATGTCCTGAATTTCTCTACCCAATATGTTCCTGTAACCTTGATGTTCCTGTTGGCCAGGCCTGGCTGCTAACAGGTTCATGGGACCTTCAAGAACTTAGAAGAAGCTTACTCTACAAATCCTGACTCTTCAGATCATTGTCCTGTTAGAGACTCAAAAAAGCATTTACCTTGTAAAGTCAGAGCTGAATCATGGCATGGTGTTCTAGTTAATATCTGCCTTCTGCCTGAAGCTCTGAAAACTATTGCTACCATGGGGGGCTGACTGATCCTATTAGTTGCCTGCGCCCCCCACCCCCACCCCCACCCCAGCCCCATGAGCTTCCTATTCTGGGCTAGACACTATATTTTCAGAGAGAGTTCCACATACCACCGGGCGTTCGCCAGGCTGACACACCGACTTGGAAAATGAAGTGAACAACAAGACTTTCTGGCCACACAACAGCACATGGTATCTTCCAGAAGTCTGACTGCAGAAACAACTGACTCTTCTCAACAGCTGAAATGGGATTTTGAGAGCCTGGTGTCATAGGTGTCAAGCAGGGGGTGGCAACGGCCGTGGTATTTTACTAGAATAGTCCTGTGTGAGCTTGGGCAATTTTCCTGACTGTGTAGCAGCCAAGATCATTCCCCGGTTCCCCAGGAGGTCCTGTAAGCAAACAAATAGGATTTTAAAATCCCCTTTCTGATGAAACTAACTAGGACAGACTTTGTTGTCTCCTGGTAAGAACTCTGTCCAACACAGGTGGGGAGCCCAGGGCATGAAGAGTTACCAGATAGGAAAATACTTCAAAAATATTATCCCCTTTAAACATGTTCTCTGAATGCATGCCAAGTGAATTTATAAGCATCTTGCTGAAATTGTGAGGAAGAGATACCTAAAGATTTTAAGGGAGGAAGGAATGGCAAATGGAAATTAATTATGAACTTGCTGCTATTACAAATGTATGATGTGTAAGAGGCCAATGCTTTTGTCTTTATTTAGTATGCTGCCTTTGTTTTATTGTATTAAAAGTTAAAAAATAAATAGATGTATAGTGCCTCATGACTTCGTTTATGATCTCTGGCCTCAGCCCTATTTTTCTCAAAAGCTTCTCAACAATGGGTTCCCCTACTACTGAGGTTTCAAGGAAACTCACCATTAGGCTGGGCATAGACTTCTAGCCACACATTGTTGGGATGACGTACTCAGTAATTAATTAAGTATGACCTGGTAACTGCAGCCTTTATCTTAAGCGACCAAAAGATGCTCAGGTTCTTTCCAGCCACAACACTTTACAACTCGCTCAATCCAGTTTCTAAGACACTGAAGTCTTGTTTCTCCAACCAGACTGCAAGCCTCTTGCTGCTCAGGACATCCTTCCTAGAAAGCTCAATGATTCCCACACAGATTGCCCTGCATGACGTAAAAGTCTATGCCAGTGCCCCAGGAAGGGGATCTGGGACTCACCAGCATCTGTCTGATCTCTGAGATGAGGGAGTGCTTTGATGGGCAGCAGATTTCCCCAGACCATCAAGAAGAGAAGAAAGATGGAATAGCCTTCTACAGCCAGCCTGTGAACAATCTCACAAAGGAAGGCAGAAAAAGATGCTGAGTACAGTAAGGCAGAGCATCTCAGTCAACCCTGGACTAGCAGGCGGGAACCAAGGAACCACATGGGTGCTTCATCTCACCGAGACTGGTGGGCTTTTATGAGAATTCACCAGCTATCGTGGTTATGAGGGTAGTGGAGCTTCCCTCACTGGGCTGTGGTCAGACCTGCTCTGAGTGGCTTGGTCCATCCAGATTGTGTGGTTTACAAAAAACAAATGTGTACTTCTCACATTTCTGGAGGCTGGGAAATCCAAGATTAAGGCATCATCAGATTTGATGTCTGATGAAGGCCTGCCTCCTGGTTCATAGACAGTCATATTCTCACTGTGCCCATACATGGTAGAAGAGGGAAGGGAGCTCCCTAGGGTCTCTTTTATATGGACACTGATCCTATTCATGAGGGCTCCACCCTCATGACCTAATCATCTCCCAAAGGCCCCACCTTCAAATACCATCACATTGAGGATAAGATCTTGAGGGGGAAAGGGCAGGACACAAACATTCCAACTCTGTCACTAAGTCAACACCCTTTGGACATCTTGGAGCTGAGAGATTAACAGTCTGGCAGAGATGACTGCTCAGATTCCTGTCTGCTGAAGATGTAATGATACACAAAGCAACCTGAAGGATCACATTGCCTTCTTGCTTACAGCTCCTCAGAGGTGTTGCACAGGGAAGAAAATTCCACCCCTCACCCTGAGATCCAGGACTCCGTGGGAGCTGCTTCTGAATCCTCACCCCGTTCATCTCCTCGCCATGGCCTCCCTTACTGTAGCCACGGGGCCTTCTCTCCGTTGCTTGGGCTTCCTGAAGGCTTCCTTCCTCAGGGCATTGGCATGCACCACACCCTCCCTCTCCTGCATGATCCCCTACGCACTCCCCAGTCAGCATTCCTTGTCTCCCTAGGTCACTGCCAAATCCTTCACTCCTCAAACTGTGTCTAGCTCATAGTAGGTGTTTAGTTCAGTTCAGTTCAGTCGCTCAGTCGTGTCTGATTCTTTGCAACCCCATGAATTGCAGCACGCCAGGCCTCCCTGTCCATCACCAACTCCCGGAGTTCACCCAAACTCATGTCCATCGAGTCGGTGATGCCATCCAGCCATCTCATCTTCCGTCGTCCCCTTCTCCTCATGCCCCCAATTCCTCCCAGCATCAGAGTCTTTTCCAATGAGTCAACTCTACACATGAGGTGGCCAAAGTACTGGAGTTTCAGCTTTAGCATCAGTCCTTCCAATGAACACCCAGGACTGATCTCATTTAGGATGGACTGGTTGGATCCCCTTGCAGTCCAAGGGATTCTCAAGAGTCTTCTCCAACACCACAGTTCAAAAGCATCAATTATTTGGCGCTCAGTCCACCTCTTACATCCATACATGACCACTGGAAAAACCATAGCCTTGACTAGACGGATCTTAGTCGGCAAAGTAATGTCTCTACTTTTGAATATGCTGTCTAGGTTGGTCATAACTTTCCTTCCAAGGAGTAAACGTCTTTTAATTTCATGGCTGCAATCACCATCTGCAGTGATTTTGGAGCCCAAAAAAATAAAGTCTGACACTGCTTCCACTGTTTCCCCATCTATTTGCCATGAAGTGATGGGACCAGATGCCATGATCTTAGTTTTCTGAATGTTGAGCTTTAAGCCAACTTTTTCACTCTCCTCCTTCACTTTCATCAAGAGGCTTTTCAGCTCCTCTTCACTTTCTGCCATAAGGGCGGTGTCATCTGCATATCTGAGGTTATTGATATTTTTCCTGGCAACCTTGATTCCAGCTTGTGCTTCTTCCAGCCCAGTGTTTCTCATGATGTACTCTGCATATAAGTTAAATAAGCAGGGTGACAATATACAGCCTTGACATACTCCTTTTCCTACTTGGAACCAGTCTGCTGTTCCATGTCCAGTTCTAACTGTTGCTTCCTGACCTGCATATAGGTTTCTCAAGAGGCAGGTCAAGTGGTCTGGTATTCCCATCTCTTTCAGAATTTTCCAGTTTATTGTGATCCACACAGTCAAAGGCTTTGGCGTAGTCAATAAAGCAGAAATTAATTGCTTAGTTAATATTTGTTAACTAATGAAAAAACTCACTGGGTTTTGACTAGCACAGGTTCTAACTAGCATGATGTGTTAATGTGCAATGGAAGCAGTGGTAGCTCCAGCTTTGCCCTTTTCTTACCTTTCTGCTCTTAGGTTCCCAAGCTGAAGGCAAGAATTTGATAGAGTCCCGTGAACTTCTTGGATCTAAAGCTTTCCTTTATAGCATTTCCCACAGGCCAGCCTGTGTCATCTTTGAAGCTGAAGTCTGGCTGTAACAGTACTTAGAGGCTTGACCTAACAACTGTGAAGCCTTCGACTTATACTGGGTCCTCTTTTATGTAACACTTTTGATCTTCATAACAACCTCTTTGGTTTTTCTATTCTTACTTAGTAATCAAGGACCCCAAGTCTCGGGAGCATTAAGAAATGTGTTCATAATCATCCATCTTACAAATTATACAACCAGATTTTGACTCTGAAGCCAGTGTTCATCCCTTCATGAGGTCGTAAATCAAGAGCATTCTCTGGAGTGTCACCGAGGCCATACATTACAGCCATCCAATCTGCCTGCCAGTTCAGGAGATGTAGGAGGCGCAGGTTAGATCCCTGGGTCAGGAAGATCCCCCAGAGTAGGAAATGGCAACCCACTCCAACGTTCTTGCCTGGGAAATCCCAGGGACAGAGAGCGAAGCCTGGCAGTCCACAGACCATGAAGCCGCAGAAGAGCTGGACACGACCGAGCAGCTGAGCATCCGCTTGCGGGGCACCTCGCTGGAGATTAGGGTGGGTTGACAGCAAGACTGCGAGGCGTGAAACTGGCAGGTAGTGCAAGGGTCACAGCAGAGCCAGTGACTCAGGCCAGCTGAGCCAGGTGACTCTGCACAAGGCCGCTGGGCTGGCCTGACCTCAGCAACCTCATTTCCAGATGGGAGAGCACGGCAACCAGAGTCCACTGACGGCCCCAGAGTGCTAGGAGAATTAACTGATAAATGATTGGGAAGCACTTGGCCAACGTAAAGTGCTGTATAAATGCTTAATAGTAACAGCCACCCTGTCAGGCGTCCAGGGTTGCTTTTGAGCCCTGTGGTCCTTGTGTAATGATACTGAACCCTACAAAGTGCTTTACAAATAGTAAATAATTCATTCTCAGGGCACCCCAGGGAAGCGAGAAAGGATTCCTCTTACTTTAGAAGAACTGAGATCCAACATTTGCTGGGGCTGCTCAGCCAGGAGTCCTCTCAAAGCCAAGTTTGGGTCTCCATGGCCCTCTGCGTCGGGCCAGGCTGGGCCCAGCTGCTCACAGATGAGAACGAGCTGAGCCTTCCCCCGACTCCCAGCCCGGGGCTCTGGTCAGGCATTTGTCTGTCAGGCTCTGGAGCTCAAGGCCACAGATGGGGAGGGTGAGCAGCACGGGAAGATGAATGATCGTAGCTGTGAGTGGGGACACACAGCGGCTTCTTGCTAGTCAGGCGCTCGGCCTTTGAGGAGAGTGGAGCTCTCCAGGGCCTTGCAGGGGAAGTTGCCGGGGAAGGGAGATGACAAGGCAGGGTGGCTGGAGGGAAGAGCACGGAACGCAGGCCTTGAGGGGTTCCTCCTCAAGCAGGAGCCATAACCCGACCTTGGCCGGAGAGACAGAGCCTGGGGAAGCTGGAGGGGCCTAACTTCCCAGAGACGGGGCAGGAGCCCACTCTTCAGAGAGCTGCTGCGTAGGGTTCAAGTCCAGGGGCCTGAGCCCAGGGTGTCAGGACAGGGGTGGGTTGGGGCCTGAAGGACGGGACTGGAAGGCCACCAGCAAAGCGTCAACTTTGTGTGGGGTCAGTGCCCAACGCCGCATGGATGCATGTGAGAGTTGCACCATAAAGAAGGCTGAGCATCAAACAACTGATGCTTTTGAACTGTGGTGTTGGAGAAGACTCTTGAGAGTCCCTTGGACTGCAAGGAGATCCAACCAGTCCATCCTAAAGGAGACCAGTCCTGGGTGTTCATCAGAAGGACTGAGGCTGAGGCTGAAGCACCCCCTTTTTCATGCCATTTATCTTTGTAAGAACTGAACAGGGATTGAACCCACATCTCTTATTTCTCCTGCACTGGTAGTCAGGTTCCTTCCACAGGGTCCCATAGATAAGCAGAAAGAAAGAAAGAAAGAGAGGGAGGGAGGGAGGAAGAAAGAAGAAAGTTAATTGCTTTCCAATTAAATAGCTAAGACAATTACTATCAATATAGTGGTAGAATTTTTTAATGAAACAAACATTTACAAAATAATTCTAAACATCTAAAAAATAAACAACTGGGAAATGTTGGAAGCAGTTCTTAAAAGAACTGAGAACTGTTCTGCCAAATTTTAAAATGTGTACTAAAGTTCCAACAATTAAGTGTTTTATTGGCGGCAGAATTTGCGAACAGATCAATGGAAGAGACTAAGTAATCACAGAAAGAAATCTCCAAAATATGTAAGAACTGAGAAGACGATAAAAGGAACATCACACCCAAGGGGAAAGGAAATATATTAGTCATCAAATAGAATTTGTATTTATAATGAAACCTTAGAAAATACAAGTAAATATATGTCAATAATTACTAAGATCAGGATGGTGGAGGCACTTCTAAGATCAGCAATAAAAATTACTACAGAAGAAAATTTGATAGATTAAGCTGCACAAATATATATATATATCTTATATATGCTATATCAAAAATACCACATTTAAAAAATAAAAGGATAAGACAAACTAAAAAAAAAGTAGTTTCAACAAGTATGACAAAGGAGTTAATATCCTTATCATTTAAGAGACCCTTACAGATCAGAATGGTATGGATGGAGTACAGCTTGTTTAACTCTTTGCCAGAGGAGCCTGGCATCAGTCCATGGGGTAGCGAAGAGTCGGACATGATTTAGTGACTAAGCAACAAAGTGAAATTTACTATAAAGTCACATCCTTTCCCTAAACCAGGGTCTCTCGAGTGCTCCTGAGAGGGTAGCGGCAGCAGCATCTTGACAAGAGCTGGGCTGGACACCATTCTCATGATGGCCCTCCAGATACGAGGCATTATCCCCATCGCCCAGACCAGGAACCAGGCTCACCACGCCGAGAACCAGCACCAGTATCACTGTGGGATCCGAGGCCAGATGTCTCCGGCTCCCAACCTGTACCATTCCCACCAAACCATGCTGCCTAGCATGAACATCCCCTTTAAGCAGCCCCCAAAACATTCTTAATGCATTAGGACCCTAGAAGACCCTAGGCAACCCCCACAAACCTTGGCTGACCAGATCTGCAGTCCCATGTTTTGAAAACCACAAGGATGCCACTGCTGTAAAGCACCTCCATCACAGAGGCTACGTCTACTTGGAGAATGCCATGCCTCTGTTGCTGGCTGAGCCCTGGATCGAGAATTCCCTGAGGGTGGGGGCAACCTCTGCGCTAAGACGTAGAGGCCCCGCACCAATGATTGCTAAAGAAATAAGAACTCAGCCACGTTCCAGGCACCGGCTGAAGACTTGGCACCCATTATCTCCTGGAATCTCATGGCAGAGACAGTGATTATCTACACCAACCATGACCCCCCCTTTCCTCCCTAGTTATAGAACCCTGGTTTTTAGTTAAGATATCCCAGCTAAATCTTTATTCACCTCCCTCCCTTCCAGGTAGAAGTAGTCTGACTGTTTCCGGCCAATGGAATAAAAGTGAGTTGCTCTATGGGAATGCCAGAAACTGTATTCAACTGGGAAGAGAAAGCTCTGACTCCCCAGCACCCCTACCTTCTTTCTGGCTGCCAGCCTGGAATACTGACATGATGGCTGGAATTTTCCACCAGCGTGGACTGTGAGGTGACCTTGAGGGTGAAAGCTATACGCCAGGGTGTGAAGAAAAAGAGGGAATCCTGCCCTGCGATGTCACTGCGGGCCTGCCTTTCTCATGCTGGGGAGTCTGGCTCCAGACTTTCTTAAACCATCAAGACTTTTAATTTCTCTGCTTGATTGCATTTTAACTTAATCCAAAACCTTATGAATTACCTCAGTGATTCTGAAAGGAGGACTAGAAAGGTTCAGAGTTGACTGCTAAATTTTTCACTCCTCTGAAATTAGGGAATTTGGGGGCCTCTAGGAAAGTCGGGTAGACTTTTCCAGCACTGTGAACACACTCAGGTGTCCTGGACTGGGTTCTTGCCCCTACAGCGGGAAATGACGGCTGAAGATTGAGGATTAGGGTCAGTGTGTTCTTCATGACATCTCTCTGCTGCCTGGGATTAAACAAAAAGTAAAAGTCTACCTTGGCTTGAGACTTCCCTGGTTGTCAAGTGATTAAGAGTTTGTTTTGCAATGCAGGGGACACGGATGCAATCCCTAGTCTGGGGTGACCCCACTGAGCCCAAGCACTGCCACTACTGAGCTGGTGTGCTCCAGAGCCCAGGGGCCGCAGCGAGAGAGCCGGGTGCCGCAGCTGCTGAAGCCTGCACGCCACAAACAGAGCTGCAACGAAGGTCCCACTTGATGCAACAAAGGTCCTGTGTGCCACAACTAAGACTCAGTGCAGCCAAACAAATAAATGGTTTTTTTAACTAGCAGATAAGATTTGCAAAAAGAAGAATCTGCCTAGGCTTAGCCTTGTCGTGAAAGAAAAAGATGTTTAAGTGCTCCCTTCAGCAGATTGCTTTTAGCTACAGAAGAATTCACCACCATTAATTATGATGGTGATAATTTAACATGCATAAAGTATACTATGTGGTTAAAGTATATAATTAAATAATTGTCATTTTTCATGGTCGCTTATGGCTCATTCCAGGACAATGAGCAGACTTAATTACGTCAAATTACACCTATCTTGCTTCCATGCCCATTGCCCAGGTGTTACCTTCCTGGACCCTGGTATCCTCATCTGTAAGATGAGAGGTTTGAATGAGAGGCTCAAGGATCTGATAGCTGAAGCGTGGCTGTTCTGAGCCCTGGGAGAGAGCAAGCCATTTCCTCTGGGTCATGGGATTAGACTTAGAAAACTGTGGAAGTTCCTTACTACAATGCATAGCCCTTTTTGCTTGCAGTATTCAATGTGGTTTAAATGTCATATCTTACCCTTTTCTAGATAACGGCACACATGTGTTACATGGAAGTAACCAAAAGAGGCTGCATGTGGTTGGAGGTGATCAGTTGCCTCTCCCCCACGCCTGCCTGCTGCCCCAGGCCCAAGGGGAAAAAGCTGCTGGCGCTTTTGTAACCCACTCATGGCACACCAGAAGTGCTGAATCCAAGGACTAGAAAATCAAGAAACGTAAACATTTTTAGTATATTTAATTATCAAATTTACTCTTTGCTCTGGTTTTGCCTACAGTGCAAG
Source organism: Cephalophus harveyi (assembly GCA_006410635.1). Taxonomy (NCBI): domain Eukaryota; kingdom Metazoa; phylum Chordata; class Mammalia; order Artiodactyla; family Bovidae; genus Cephalophus; species Cephalophus harveyi. The sequence goes on along the minus strand of SJYT01039195.1, from coordinate 269,913 downwards.
CACAGAGGCTGAGACCTTGTAACAGCCTATCCAAAAGCAGCTCAAGGCAAGCGGCCTGAAACTCCTGGCCTTTGTGTCCACGTGCTCTGTCCTCTTTGCTTGCACCCCAGAACCGAGCAGCCCCTTGGGCTGGCCAAAGTGGTCAAGACATAGAGTGGACATCAGGGTCCAGCTTTCATTCTGGGGGTCCTCAGACTCAAGGCCAAGTTAATTTGATCTGCTGGAAAAGCCTCTGTTCTTCCTCTTGAGACCCAGTGACAAGATTCCCTAGTGACAATCTTCCACTCAAAGGCAGGGCTAGGAAAAGGCTTGAAAGAGAGAAAAACCTAGTTATCTCCTTTGGATGCTGAAAGATGAAGCTGATTCTGTTTGTACCAGGGGCCAGATGCTCATCACCCAATAACCTCCTTCATGGACTTCACTGTTCATGAGTAGAGGTAAGAGAGACTGGCCAGGGCTGGGATTCAGGAGTTAGAGGGACCTTTGTTCTAAATCTAGTTCCTCCATTTACTTCACTTTCCAAGTCTTGTTTTTTCAGTGTGAAAGGGAAATATTCCATCTACATTAATAAATATTTATTGAAAACCTATGATGTGTATATCCTGCAAAAACCATAATTGAAAAAGACACATGTACCCCGATGTACCCTTACAAATAGCTGTGAAAAGAAGAGAGGCGAAAAGCAAAGGAGAAAAGGAAAAATATAAGCACCTGAATGCAGAGTTCCAAAGAATAGCAAGAAGAGATAAGAAAGCCTTCTTCAGCGATCAATGCAAAGAAATAGAGGAAAACAACAGAATGGGAAAGACTAGAGATCTCTTCAAGAAAATTAGAGATACCAAGGGAACATTTCATGCAAGGATGGGCTTGATAAAGGACAGAAATGGTCTGGACCTAACAGAAGCAGAAGATATTAAGAAGAGGTGGCAAGAATACACAGAAGAACTGTACAAAAAAGATCTTCACGACACAGATAATCATGATGATGTGATCACTCATCTAGAGCCAGACATCTTGGAATGTGAAGTCAAGTGGGCCTTAGAAAGCATCACTACGAACAAAGCTAGTGGAGGTGATGGAATTCCAGTTGAGCTGTTTCAAATCCTGAAAGATGATGCTGTGAAAGTGCTGCACTCAAT
>SJYT01039195.1:211594-266469 GCA_006410635.1 Cephalophus harveyi | reverse complement strand
AAAACCATAGCCTTGACTAGGTGAACCTTTGTTGACAAAGTAATGTTTCTGCTTTTTAATATGCTGTCTAGGTTGGTCATAACTTTCCTTCCAAGGAGTAAGCATCTTTCAATTTCATGGCTGCAATCACCATCTGCAGTGATTTTGGAGCCAGAAAAACAAAGCCAGCCACTGTTTCCACTGTTTCTCCATCTATTTCCCATAAAGTGATGGGACCAGATGTCATGATCTTCGTTTTCTGAAGGTTGAGCTTTAAGCCAACTTTTTCACTCTCCTCTTTCACTTTCATCAAGAGACTCTTTAGTTCTTCTTTACTTTCTGCCATAAGGGTGGTGTCATCTGCATAGCTGAGGTTATTGATATTTCTCCCGGCAATCTTGATTCCAGCTTGTGCTTCTTCCAGCCCAGCGTTTCTCATGAAGTACTCTGCATAGAAGTTAAATAAACAGGGTGACAATATAAGCCTTGACGTCCTCCTTTCCCTGTTTGGAACCAGTCTGTTGACACATGCGTTACCATATGTAAAGTAGATAGCCTGTGGGAATCTGCTGTATGACACGGGGAGCTCAACCCTGTGCTCCTGACAACCTAGAGCGGTGAGACAGGGTGGGTGATGGGACGGAAGGTCAAGGGAGGGGACATCTGTACACCTAAGATTTATTCATGCTGATGTATGGCAGAAACCAACACAATATTGTAAAGCAATTATTCTCCAATTAAAAATTAAAAATTTTTTTATATCCTATGATATGCCAGGTATGCCAGGTACTATGCTGGAGTCAAAGGAAATGATGATGAACACATTAGCAGAGGATGTTGCTGCACACTGCCAAGAAGCCCCAGGGAGGAAGGACCTGCCACCCCCGCTGCTGGGGTGCTAGGAGCAGGGGTCCTTCACAAGTCATGGCGGCACAGAGCTGCCGGGCACTAGGTCCCACCTTTCCCAGGGTGGCCGCCATGCACCGACTGATCGAAGCCAAAGGATGAAGACCTGGCCGTCTCTCCCAAATCAGGACACATCTGGAGGGCCACTCCAGCCCCACAGCTCCCAGAAGTGTCAGACAAGATCAAAGCTTGACTCTCCTTCTTCCCATACCTGCTGCTAACCCCTCCATTCTACAGGGTTGGTCCCAAGAGCCCTCCCTAATAGACATCCTGCCAGCTAACCCCCATCTCAGAGTCTGCTGCCTGACAAACCCAACCTGCAACAGAAACAACTTCCACTCTCTCAAGAAACCAACTTGGAAAAAGAAATGATAAAGTGATTTTATGAGGACTCTTGAGAAAAGCAAGTGAGAGGTGTGTGAAAGCACTTTAGTAATCCAAAACTACCATTGAAGACATGGGTTTCTTTCTTTTTTTTAATGGCTTGAAGTGAGTTGAATTGCAATGTGAAAACCTTTCTCATTTCTTAGAAAGAAAGCCTCCCAATTCCCCTCCACTTCGCCATCTTCAAAGGCTCACTTCTCTATCCTCCAAGACTCATTCTCAGTAGCCTGCAAGCGGTGACCCCCCCACCCCGAGACAGGTGTGACATCACCCAGGAGGCACTTCCGGTACTCCAAGGAAATTTCTTGGCTCATGTCTGCCAAGCGCCTTATCATTAGTGAAGCCCAATTTCAGAAGCTACAAAAAGGAGAGGGCTGCTTGACCCCACGCCCAGCTGACAACTTTCCAAGTTCCCCAGTGCTCCAACTGACTCTGCAGAAGCAGAATCTTTGGCTCCAAACCACTAATGAACTCCTTCTAGCTCCAGGTTTAATTAGTTTTCATTGCAATATTAATGATCCTAGCAAACCATTTCAACTTTCCTGTTGCACAGCTGGAATTCTTTTATTTGGCATTTGGTCTCTTTATAAGGAAATCCCTCACGCGTCCTCCTCCCGGCCGGCCCCATCAGAAGGGAATAAGATCACATTCCTACTTTCCTTATCACTCTGGCCAACCCAGGGACAGGAGCTTTAATAATTTTGAAACTGGGAGCATTAAACACATCACAAACTGCCATACAAATAACATATAATATAACTCCAGGATTTTAATTACAGTGACTAATATATGTACCAATCTTAAAATCTCTATAGTACCATTAGGCCACATGCATGGACATTATTGGGAGGTTTAAAATTTGCACAAGGTATATCATTAGTTGATCCAAGACCTTCCAGATCTAGAGTTCTCGCCTGGGACTCAGAATTCATTTGTTGGGCACTTTGAACTACTCAGCCAGAAGCAGCACTGTTTTCATTAGTGACTGTGAAAAATGATTAGACATGGCTACCAGTTCATATTGGTTCGTGTTGAAGGTCGGCTTGCTGCACGGCTGAACAACTAGGCGTTTGGTACTGGGTTCCAACGGTTCTTTATTTCCTCTGCCTTTCCAAAGAAGATCTCCCCTGGTGGCTCAGAGGTTAAAGCGTCTGCCTCCAATGCGGGAGACCCGGGTTTGATCCCTGGGGCGGGAAGATCCCCTGGAGAAGGAAATGGTAACCCACTCCAGTATTCTTGCCTGGAGAATCCCATGGACAGAGAAGCCTGGTAGGCTACAGTCCACGGGGTCGCAAAGAGTCGGACACGACTGAGCGACTTCACTCACTTACTTGCTTCCAAAGAAGAGAGAAGCAACAGTAAACCAATGCGTGATAGGACTGCTTTCTGCCTGCTCCCATAAATTCTCCAGCCCAGCCTTGATGGACTTGGATCTGGGTTTATATGAGAACGCACTGGATCTTTGCTACAGTGTTCTTCTAGCCAGAGATTTGGATTTGGGTGGACCTGCTGGGTGATGACTGATAGAAGCTGAATGGCAAAGCCCAGTGGGCCTCTCCAAAGAAAGGCTAGCAGCCTGTGCTTTAAGTTCAAGGACACGCAGTGAACTCAAGTTCAGCTCAGCCAGCATCAGCCACCCAGGGGCTATGCTACGTGGGGCAGCCGTGCTGAGCTTGTGGTGAGGGTCCAAGTTCAGAGATATAGTCAGTGTGACTTGGTCCCAGTGGACTCCAGGGAGGGAATAAAGAGCAGGGATGTAAACCGGCCAGAAATACGGAGCATAAGTAAGTGGAATTTATTCCAAGTATACAAAGGTTTATTTAACATTCAAAAATTAATCAATATAATTCACCATATCAATAGGCTAAAGAAGAAAAATCATATGACCATACTAATTGACACAGGAAAAAATTTGACAAGATGTAACACCCATGTATGACAATTAGAAAAAGAAAAATCTCCAGTAAGCTGGGAATAGGGGGCTTCCCAGGTGGCTCAGTGGTAAAGAATTTGCCTGCCAGTGCAGGAGACACAGTGCGACATGTGTTTGATCCCTGGGTCAGGAAGATCCCCCGGAGAAAGAAGCGGCAACCCACTCCAGTACTCTCGCCTGGGGAATCCCACGGACAGAGGAGCCTGGCAGCTTACAGTCCATGGAATCACAAAGAGTCAGACACACCGAGCTATTGAGCATGCGTGCACACAAGCTAGCAATAGAAAGGAACCACTTCACACACTAAAGAACATTCACAAAAGCCTGCACACTCATAGTGAAAAGTCAGACAAGGAGAGGGTATCTGCTCTGACCATTCCTCTTCAACATAATCGAAGTGCTAACCACTACAATAAGGTAAGAAAAGGAAACGGCTTACAGATTGAAAATGAAGAAACAGAACTGTTCTTATTTGCAGATGGCTTAATTGTTTGCATAAAAAATCCCAAGAAATTCACATACACAAAAAAATTAGACTAAATGAGTTCAGTGAGATTGCAAAATATAAGAGCAACACACAAAAGTAAATCGCATTTCTACATGTACAAATGAACACCTTGAAACCAAAATTTAAAACACAATACCATTGGTTATTGTTCCAAATAAAATGAAATACTTAGGTATAAATTTTACAAAACATGTATAGGATCGGTAAGCCAAAATCATAAAATGCTAAGGAAAGAAATCAAAGACCTAAATAAGAGTAACATATTATGTTTAGGGGTTGGAAACTTCAACACAGCAACCTGGATTCTAGCCTCAGCTAGATCTATCTTGGTTGGACCCAGTGCCTGGTCTCCCTCTCCCTGCGTGCATGCATGCTAAGCCGCTCAGTCCTGTCCAGCTCTTTGCAACCCAAAGGACTGTAGCCCGCCTGGCTCCTCTGTCCATGGGAGTCTCCAGGCAAGAATATTGGAGTGAGTTGCCATGCCCTTCTCACTCTCCATGCCTGATCCTTATTTCTTTACTTTCGTACCAATGTTGTAAAGGGAACTCACCTACTAAGAAGCATTGGAGAATGTGGCAGGCTTCCCTGCCCAAGGCATTCAGTCAGCCCAAGGGAAACCTTTGCTAGGGATTTTAGGTTCAGTGGTCTCAGTAGAGACCAAGTTAAAGGGCTGATGTAGGCAGCTGTATTGGGGAGGGATCCCAGGAATGTGAAGTGTAGGATCAGAGAAGACGGCAGAGAAAATGTAAGAGGTAACTCAAGGAGGCAGCATGGGTTACCCACTGCTAAGGAGGACTGGTTCTCCACCTGAGCAGAACCTTCTGAAGAACTTTTTGAAACGCCTTTCAGAATTGTGCTCCTGGGACTCAAGTGGAGAATAGCTCATCTTTTGGCGGTCCCCCTCCACAGGTCAGGGGTGGTCCCAGGTTCACAGACTCCTACACTTTGGGACCACACCCGTGTGAGTGCTCAGCGGATCCCCGCGGGTGTTGCCACATGCGCCGGTCTCGGGAAGTCTGAGACAAGAAGTGAGAGGCACGTGTGTGGAGTCCAGGAGAAGGGAGAGGGGTGGTTCCTGCAGAGCGTGCTTGTCACCCGTGGAGGTGGCAGTAACTAGAACGAGACTTGTGGACAGATGGGGGTGGTGCTCGAAAGGTGTCCAGCCGCGTGGACGGTGGGGGCGTACGGCCTGGAAGTTACCGATGGCCAAGGCCTCGTCCTTGCGCAGCCCCAGGCCTCTGGAGGGCAGCCACTGGCACCTGGGCCTCTGGCCGGCGAAGCACCCTCCTGTCCTCTCAGCGCCCCCACACTGCCCTCATCTCGGGGCAGCATGACTGCCCATCTTATCTGACATCCCCCAGGCTGTCAGCTCCGTGACAAAGAGCTCCCACTTCGACTAGAACACAGTCATCCGCTGTGCTCTGCGTGGAGTCACTCACAAAGCTTCACAGCTGAGAAAGCCAGGCCCAGAGAAGGGCAGTGATCTGCCCGAGGCCACACAGGCAGTTCAGTCCCCAACCCTGGCTCCGGAGCGTGGGCTCTGGACCAGGGCCTTTCTCTGCCCGTGGGAGTGCAGTCCACTGCAAGGCTCCAGAAGGGGCTCGGCGCAGTGTGCTGTGGCTGCGGGAAGCCCAGGGTGCCAGAGGGGCACGGACAAGGACAGTGGGGGCCATGGGGAGGTTAAGGGCAGGGAGGGGAGGAGGGAAGAGAGAAAGAGAAGAGGGAGAGTACAGATGGGATGCGAGAAAGGAGCGATACTGAGGGGAGGAGGCGGGAGGGGCCGCAGCCCGAGCAGGGCTCATGGGCACTAGATCTCAGTGCGGGAAAGAGGAGGGTGATCCCTGAGGCTGCCGTGTGGGCGGGGCTGATGCCGAGGGGCTCCGCCCCAGGCTCCAGCGGGGGTGAGAAATCATCGACACATTCTGGCTGGGAACGTGACAAAACCAGAGCCTCCCTGGCGGCGGCAGCTGTGGGAGGTGGGCCTGGAGCAGGCAGCCTGGGGCAGCGAGCGTGCTCAGGAAGCGTCTGCAGGGACCCAGGGGGGCAAAGGCATGGCCCAAGCCGGGGCACGCGAGGCCAAGAAACCGTAGGACTAGGAACCAGGGAGAGAGGAGGGACGAGGTGGTGGAAGGGCCAAGCTTCTGCACCTGGTGGGTGGGCTTCCCAACCCCAAATCCAGACAACCATTTAATGGAGGCCTACCAAGCGCCAGGCCCTGGGCCAGGCCCTTGCGATAGAATCTAGGTTTGTAATCACAACAGTGTTTCCAGGTGGGTTTGTCCCTCCTCGTTTTACCCAGGAGGAAGCCTTGAGAAGTTCCCGTGGGAGGTAAGCAATGGCAGGGCCAGCCCCTGGGGGGCTGTGGGACTCCAGAGTCTGCGTTCTTTCCATGCATCGTGAAATTACACTCAGGTCATTTCACTCAGCAAAGAGCGTGAAACTGTGACAGCTGACCAGGCTCTGTGAGTGTCATAGTGGCCGAGAGCCAAGCTACAAATCACGCCACGTCACCACAAAAGCCAAAATAACCAGCGCCTATGTGCGGTCTGCTTACTCCAGCTGTCTTAGCTCAACCGGATCTATTGACGATTCAGTAATCCAGCCAATAGCTGGGTGCTGACCCACACACTCAGCCGAGCCGGAGACAACATGAATCTGATCCTGAGCCCTCGGCTTTGCCGGGGAGAGTCCATCATTAAAGTCTCCTTCAGAAGCAGCGGGATTTACCTGGCCTGGCCACAGGGGACCCCCAGAGAGCAGAGCCACAGACACCCCAAAAGTCTGCATCTCTCTGTAAAAAGTCCCTTTCCTCGGGGTTCCCCGTTTGACCCACCTGTCGATGGTCATCTCAGTAAATTTCATTCGTGACAGTGAGCTGTAGTGGCTGAATGCTGGCCCCTGAAAGATATGTCTGTGTCTTAATCCTGAAACCTACGAACGTGGCCTTCTTTAGAAAAATGGTTCCTGCAGGTGGAATTAAGGATTTTGTGCTAAGTAGAAAGCTCGGTAGCCCCTAAATCCAATGACAAATGTCCTTTATAAGAGAAATAGACATTTGAGACAGAGAGAAGGGGCAAATGCCACCACATGGTTGAAGAGATGTGTCCACAAGCCAAGGAATGAATGGGGCACTAGAAGCCAGAAGGGACAAGGAAGAAGCCTCCCCTAGAGCCTTCAGATAGAGCTGCCCTGCCGATCCCCGTGATTTCAGACTTCTGGCCTCCAGAACTGTGAGACAATGAATGTCTGTTGTTCAAGCCACCCTGTATGTGGTCATTTGTTTGGGCAGCCGCAGGAAAGTAGCCTCTGACTGTCCAGTGTGCGTTGCTATTTGCAGGAAAATCTGTGATCTCATCCTTCAGGCCCATGAGCCCGCCAGGTCCTGCTCTGCCCTTGGCTGGAAAGGGAATCCCGAGGTTGCATCTGCCTCTTGGGCGTGGAGCTCTGGGCTGGAGCAGGATGAGAAATGGGCCTATTTATAAACGAACAGAGCCAGAGGGCGGGAGCCGGGTCAGCCGAGGGCTTCACCAAGGTCACAGACCCAGTCCCTTGGGATGGGGGCATTGCAGAGAAGGGCCAGGCTCCAGAGGAAGCAGGGGGCGGGAGCGCTGAGGCCTCTCTGAGCGGTGGGGCCGTGGTCCATTTCTGAACAGCCTAACAGGAATGTCCAGCTGGCTTCCAAGTCAGATCTGGTGTCTCGGGCGAAGGGCAGGCCCAGCTGGGTGGGAGTGGATTCTTTCCCGCTGCCTCATTGCCTCTCCGAGAAAGGAAGTGTGAGTGCCCGGGGCAGGCGCCCTGCACGCAGCCCATGACTGTCTGTGGGCGGTTGTGTCTTCCACGCTCCTGCCGCTCAAGGAGGATGCTGCTGTGGTGAGTAAGCTCCGTGCTCCCTCGCTTCTTGCTGTAAAGAGCACCCTCTCAGCAGGGCCAGGTTGGAGGGACTCAGCCGGGTGATATTTCAGCCCCAGGCTGTCTCATGGAGGGCAGAAAGCTGGCCAGTAGTGCCAAGGATGTGGGTGGATAGGGACTCCGCTGATTAGTGGCCGCGTGGGACCAGGGTCCACTCCCGGCGTGACTGGTGCTGGGCAGAGCTGTCCGCACAGGCTGCCTTGCCCGGCCCCTCGCGCAGGCCTGGGCCTGGGCGATGCTCAGCTCCACAGCACCAGGAGTCTCCAAAGCCAGCAGAAGGCTTTCCTCTACAGCAGGAACAGCTTCTGGTCCAGCTAGGATGCCTACCTCGCTCACATCTGTGGCCATATCACGTCTCTTGGGTCTTGTTTGTCTTTAAGCACTTCTCCCTGTAAGAGTCATTTCTGAGCAGCTATCACAGCGGGAAGAATGGGGCCAGATTTTTCGCCTGCTTGTGTTCTGAGCCACAAGCTTCAGGAAGCATTGACTCTCAGCTGCATCTTCTTCTTGCTGTGTTATCCTGCACAAGTCACTGGACCCTCTGAGCCTCATCTCCTAATGTAATGTGGAGATAGCCCAGCCTATTTTGCTGAACTGCTGGGGAGGTTAGATGAGACAGTGTGTGTGACGCTCCCATCTCCATCCACAGAGACTGGGCTCATTTCCCAGGACCTTGGACATCTTTTCCGCTTAACCTTTCCCGCTGAGAAAGTCTGTTGGAGCTTCAGAGTTCCATCCAGTCCAGCCGGGCACCTGGTCACATGGAGTGATCAGCACAGCCCCATGCTGTCGTGGGGACATTCATGCAACCCACGAGGGACTTAGAGGGCTCAGGCACCTGCAGCCCACAGGCTCCTCCCCTTCCCTCCTCCCCCGACTCTGGACTCTGGCCCAGCTGCTCATGGTCAGAACATTCAGATTCCAAGCCTGAAACCAAACCTGTATCCTTGTCATTCACTCGTCAAGCCCTGTCTTTGCTGCAGAAGCCTGCCTATGACCTTCTCAGGGTTAAGCTTATACTAAAGTAGAAACAGAACCAGCATGTGGTAGGGATAGTCTGTGAAAAAGGACTCACTGCCTCCACACGGAGGCAAGGGGAGCTGGTCCCCGCTGCTGATGTGACCTTGGACAAGTCATTGTTTCCCTTCCGCTTCCTCGTCTTTAAAATGGGTATGTGCTGTGCTTAGTCCCTCAGCTGTGTCCGACTCTTTGCAAACCCGTGGACTCCAGCCCGCCAGGCTCCTCTGTGCGTGGGGATTCCCCAGGCAAGCATACTGGAGTGGGTTACCATGCCCTCCTCCAGGGGATCTTCCCAACCCAGGGATAGAACCCAGGTCTCCCGCGTTGCAGGTGGATTCTTTACTGTCTGAGCCACCAGGGAAGACCTAAAATGGGTATGATTTTATCTGAGTCTCAGAATGACTGTAGGTTGATTGTCAGCCTCCTGGCCTTGCCCCTGCCATGTATGAGCTGCTCCCCCTCCTCTTGCCCTGAGCCCCAGTTTGCATGAGGACAGCAGCTGGCTCAGTCCCCAGGTACGGAAGCAGGCTGACTCAGGGAGGGCCCAAGACTCAGGAGACCCAAGGAATAATAAGGGGCACGACCTCCCCTTCCTGGGTGCTGACAGTCCTCGCAGAGGCTCACCAGAGGGATCTTGTCCCCAAGAGGGGATTACTAGGGTGACTACTCAGGCCCACAGCAGGAAATGGGGATGAGTCAACTCAGGACCCCTGAGAGGCGCCTTCTCTGACTTCATATCCATTCCCAGGAAACCCGCAAACCGTTCTTTTGTGTTAATCAGATTTGCAAAGCCGTGGACAACATGGCAACATCAGCCTTAGGAAACTCACTTGGGCCTCTTAGCTGCTCTGGCCACAAGGGGAGGTCGAGGGTGCTGAAGGGACTTGTGTCCGCCAGGCTGCGGTGAGGGGCAGGCAGACCTGCCTGAGGGTCTCCTCGGGAAGGGCGAGCGGCTGAGGGTGGTCGCTGGGTCCACCAGCGCTGTTGAAACCTGTAGCATCTGTGGAGCGGACGCTGGGCTCAGACAGCAGGAGACCCTCAGGGCAGACGGCCAGCACCGGCCTCACTGCGTGCCGGCTCCCTTCTCTCCCGCCCGACTGGCAGGGATGGATTGGATGATGGGTCTGTGGGGCCTGTCCCCAATGGCGACTGGGCCCAGCAAGTACAGACAGGAGATAGCCAGGGTCCTCAGACAAAGAGGCCATTAAAACCAAACGTTTAAAATATGACTCCATGTATATAAAAAGATATTCAGGTGAATTAAATGCATGTAGGCCAGATGCCTGGGACAGAATCCCAGCTCTATCACCTGGAAGCCCTGTGACCCTGGGCCAAGAAGGGGACTTATTTAAGCCCTGGTTTCCTGGCTTCTGTGGACTGAATGGTGCCCCTCAAAAGATATGTCAACATCCTAACCCCAGAACTTGGGACTGTGACCTTATTTGGGAGGAATCTCTGCAGACATATGAAGTTAAGAATCTAGAGATGAGGAGATTGTCCTAATTACCCAGGGGAGCCCTAAATCCAGTGACAAAGTCTCTGACAAGTCTCCTTTTAGAAGCACTCGGAGGAGACAGACAGACATACAGAAAAGGGAAGGCCATGTGAAGACAGAAGCAGAGATTGGAGGGATGCGGCCACAAGCCCAGAAACACCGGGAGCCGCCAGAGGCTGGCCAGGCACTTGAAGGCAGGCCAGCCCGGCCAGCACCTAGAGCCCAGATTTCTGTCCTCCAGAACTGTGAGCGAAGAAATATCTATTAACCCTCTCTCACCACTAGCTTATTACAGTGGCCACAGGAAGTATTCTTCAAAGAAGGAAGGTAAAGATCTGACAAGAGAGGATGACAGAGATCATGTGCGTTGTTACAAACAATAAGAACTGTATGCAGCCATGCACAGAAGTTGTGGACAGTCATTAAGGATGAAGCTGCTGTTGGGAATATCAAGCCGGAAAAGCAGAGTACCAGAATATTAATTTGTAAATGTTTAGGAATCGAATTTTGTTTTTAAAAGTATGCCAAAAAAGGAAAAATAACGATCATCTCCAGGCCATATTATACCATTTCCTTTATTTTCTTCTTTGCTATTTTCTATATTTTCCAAGTTTGCTCTCAGTGAGTACATGCAGGGTGCTGTGCTGAGTCACTTCAGTCATGTCTGACTCTTTGCCACCCTGTGGACGGTAGCCCACCAGGCTCCTCTGTCCATGGGATTCTCCAGGCAAGAACACTGGAGTGGGTTGCCATTCCCTTCTCCAGGGGATCTTCCTGGAACCCACTTCCCTGAAGGCTCCTGCCTTGAAAAGCAGCTTCTTTACCATTAGTGCCACCCGGGAGCCCCTCGATGAGTATAATTTTTACTGTCAGAAAATAAAGAGCCGTTCTAAAATTTTCTTCTGCAAACGTGACTTAGTCGTGCAAGAGCCCCCGAAGGCCCACTTTCTTTCCACCTATAATCTCATGAGAACCTTACAACAGCCCCACCATAAACTCACCTGTGATTCCATTTCATAGGTGAGAAAACTATGCTTCAAGAGGTAAACAGTGACTGCAAGCCAGCCTATGGCCAGAGTTGGGAAAGGAACACAGTCGGCCGGTCTTCTGAGCCTTGTGTGAGAAGCCACACTCCCCTCACCCGCAGAGACAGCCGCTGCTGCCACCCCCTTCTCATGGCCACAGCCAGGCTCTGGCCTGTCCTTCAGGTCAGAATGGCTGATCCAAGTCTCAAGTGCCCTCCAGGCAGAGATAAATAACAGAGAGCCAGATCCTGGGATTCCGGTTTCGTATTTTTAACTGGAAGGACAGATAAATCATTTCTGCTAACTGTTTTTACCTGGCTGCAGGAAATGATGCATCACCATCTTTTAAAAGAAAATTAAGCCTTTAATTCCATGGCACATGTAATAAAATGATACTTCAGCTCTCTGCCTTGAATATATGGCCCGTCGTGTCCTAATTTACTATTTCAATGCTGCCTGAAACGTCCTGAAGTTATTAATGTGGCAATATATTCAAGCACCTAACCTGGCCTTCAAATGCTGTTCAAGCGCTCAGTTAACACAATGGATGGCCAGGCGGGAGCCAAAGGGGTCATGTGGAGAGGCAGGCTGTGTGGGTGGGGTGCGCGGCTGGCCCTGCTGTAGAGGGCTCCTGTGAGCCAGAGCCCCATTTTCTTCCTCTTGGGGGTGGAGATTATGATGCCTCATTCACAGGGGCAAGGGGCCAGGCACAGATCTGTACCTGCGTCCCCAGCTGCACCCAGCGCCCCCAATGCCACTCTCTTTATTCTGATTCTCTCGTGGTCCACAGGAGAGCGGTGGTGCTTCCACACGCATACCAATGCTTAGCGTGTGTGCACAAGCTCACACGTGGGGCAGTTCATCCCAAGACTCTGAGCAGGCACTTCCCACTGCACTTAGAAGAACAGGCCTTTATGACCAGGGAACTGCCCAGTGACCCATGCAAAGATATACTGGGGGGAAGTTTCAATGTAAGATAAAGGGCAGGGGCCTGGGGGCTTCAAGGCCCGCACTGTTCACCTTGTGCCCCTCTCCTCTGCTGTGAGTGTGTGATGCTGACCACGTGCTAACGTCAGCTGCCCTCACAAGCCCTCCCCACTGGCACGTAGGGCCGCCACTGCACGCGAGCACCTAGATGGGGCCACTTGAATGAGGGTCTCTTGCTCTGCAGAAACTCCCAGATGGCTCAAAGACACTGCTGGGGTCTCTGGGGTCAGGGACTTCAGGTCTTCAGTGGGCCCCTCAGCAGGAGCGCCGGACCCCCTGGGAGGTTCAGCGCAGCCCCACATCCTCTCCAGGGTAAATCTCATCTGTTTCAGAGACAGAGAGTTGGGACAGTTCATTTCCCTTTTAGCAAACTCACAAGGGGAATAATTGCAGTCCTCTGTCCAGAGGGGAAGATATACATGAAATTCTCCAGTGTGGACCAGATCCCTCAGCAGCGGGCAAAAACCAAGCTCCCTCTGATACCCCGAGCTGGAGGCCTGAGGGAGAGAGGACAGCTATAGCTGAGGCTAATTTCCTGGAGGGATCAGGATGCTGGGGCGACCAGACAGGTGAGCTGAGCAGATTATTTAGACAGCAGCGGCACCTCTCTCGGGCTTCCCCGGTGGCTCAGACAGTAAAGAATCCACCTGCAATGAGGGAGACCTGGGTGCAGTCCTTGGGTTGGGAAGATCCCCTGGAGGAGGCCGTGGCAGCCCACTCCAGTACGCTTGCCTGGAGAATCCCCATGGACAGAGGAGCCTGGTGGGCTGCAGTCCATGGGGTCGCAGAATCGGACACAACTGAACGAGTAATAACGACATAGCACAGCACCTCTGTCTTGTAAGATTGCTGTGACTATTAAAATGAATCAATAATGCGATCAGTCACACAGACGCGCCCCTGTTAGCGGTGGAAACCAGCCCGCTGCACAGTGGCTTCCTAAAACTGACGCTGCTCCATTTGTTCAGACGGTATGAGTGAGTACTCGACGCCGGGAGTCCTGCTGGGGTCTCCTCTTCCTCATCACTCATATTCAAGTGCCCAGAGCCAAATTCTACCCCAAATAACCTCCCCACTCTCCCCTCTTCTCTGACCTTCCAGGCCACCTACTCCCCTCTGAACACCTACAGTGTCCTTTGACTGGCCCTGCCCCATCTCATCCTACAACGTTCCCACTTCCATGCTGCAGTCAGAGAAATCTTTCTTAAATTTATTCATTTTTTCATTGAAGTATAGTTGATGTATAATATTATATAAGTTAAAGGTGTACAATAAAGTAATTCACAATTTTAAGGGTTATACTCTATGTATAGTTACTATAGCGTACTGGCTACACTGCCCGTGTAGCCTGCCCGTGTGTGTTGCACAACACACCCCTGTAGCCTATTTTATGCCTCAGTTTGTGCCTCTTAAACCTCTGCCCCTACCTCGCCCCTCCTCCCTTCCCTCCCCCCACTGTAACGGCTAGTCTATTCTCTATGCCTGTGAGTCTCCTTTTTGGTTATTTTCACCAGTTTATTGTATTTTTTATATTCTACAGATAAGTGGTGCCATACAGGGCTTGTCTTGTTCCGTCTGGCTTATCTCACTTAGCATAATACCCTCCAGGTGCATTCGTGTTGCTGCAAATGGCAAGATCTCATTCTTTATTGCTGAGCAGTGTTCCAGTGTACGTGCGTGTGTGTGTATATACATATGCCACTTCTTCATCCATTCATCTGCTGATGGACGCTTACCTTGCTTCCATATCTTAGCATCTGTACTTAATGCTGCTATGAAAGCTCCTTCAAATGTTTATCAGATCCTGCTGGCCCTGTGACTAGACCCGCCATTGGCTTCCTATAACACTGAATAAAATGCGAGCTCCATGTCCCTGGCCAGCAAGGCCCCACATGGCCTGGTCCTGTCTGCTCTCTACTCTCATCTAGAAATCCCCACCCTCAAGCCCCAAGTGTAAGTTCCATGAAAACAGAGATCCTGTCTTGTTCACAGCTGTATCCCATCCCTGACCCGTAGTATTTACAAAACAGATGCTTCTAGAATAAATGAAGGATTCAAAGCCAGACAAACTACTTCAGTGCACTGTACCATCGGATAGGAGGAAATAGACACTAATAAAAATAACCCTTCCAACCCTTAAAAATAAGCAAATTCTAATCCCTCCTCCTAAACGGGGAGCCTGTGGAGCTCAGAAGGCTGGAGACACAGTTTGAGCACACCCAGCCCGTAGTGCTGGGCTACGGGGGCCAAGGCAAGCCGTGGGAGAGAGCGGCCCCACAGGGACCACCGTATGCAGCTGCACGGGCTGGGGCGGCGCAGACCCAGGAATGGCCCTGACAGAGAGTGATGCGCCTGGGGTTTCAGAAGGATCAGCGCAGCAGTCCTGGGCCCCCTAGCCCGCTCAGCAGGGCTGAGCCCCCTTTGAGTTCCCTCCCTCGGCCCTGCCCCTCTGTCCTCAGTTGGCCTCCTCCTTAAGAATTCACAGACCAATAAACCAGACAATACAAGTGAGGTCCCTGGGTGAAAAGGGAGGGTGGCAGATCAGAGGCGATCTTCCTGTCTCTGCTGCATCCTGTCTGTGTGTCCTTGAACTCATTATTTTTTGGAGCTTCAAGCTCCCAGCACACAGAGATGCTTAGAACAGTTTGTCTGGGCCGAACCAGAAACCTGCATGGCAGGGCTGATGGAGAGATGGCAAAGCCTGTATCGTGGCAGAGTCTAGTTCCACCAGTGTGGGGAGCTTCAACAGAAAGCACTTTCTTGTTTTCCTTTATTCGCTCTAACAGCGAGCATCAGGTTACCATGACTCTTTCCTGTACATGAGGCTCAGAGGTCAGTGGTTGCCCAAGTGCCCACACTGCTGGCGATGAGCCAGTGACTTACCCTGGCCCTAAAGATGGGCCTGACAGCTCCTGTGAGGCAACCGTGTTCCCAAGGCTGCTGGGTATAGGAACCCAAGACTCAGGTCCTGAGGACTCAGCTTGCTGCCTCG
This sequence comes from Cephalophus harveyi, assembly GCA_006410635.1. Taxonomy (NCBI): domain Eukaryota; kingdom Metazoa; phylum Chordata; class Mammalia; order Artiodactyla; family Bovidae; genus Cephalophus; species Cephalophus harveyi. The sequence goes on along the minus strand of SJYT01039195.1, from coordinate 251,331 downwards.
CTCAGGTCTGCAGGTCCAGGCGCTCTCTGCCCCCATCCGACTTCCCCTGTCTTCTAGTCGGCCCTATGGGGTCTGTCCCTGGGTCTACAGTTTAAGTGGAGGAGGGGAGGACTTCTGAAAACAAAATCCCTGCTCCCATAACTGCGTCTAACTGAGAAGTTCCAGGCTGAACTCTGGGCACGCTGCTGACAGTCCCGATGACAGCCCAGCTGGGAGGGCAGCTATATTTAGCCACACGCTTGACCCACCATGTTATCGGGAGCAGAACCAAAAGGCTGGGGAGGGTGGCAGCAGAGAGAGCCTCCACCCCGCACCGCCCCAGCCGCGCAGCCTTAACGATCTGCTCAGCAAAGTTCCCTCTTACTGAACACGTTTTCCCCAATGCTGGGGAGATTCGTGACTTGCCCGGTACTTTGGGCCTGGAGGTAGTGGCCAAAAGCAATCAGCTCCGTTTGCAGCAGGAGGGATTTCTGCACAAGGTAGTTAGGAAGCGTGTTGGGTGTGGGTTCCAAAGCCAAGCTTTCCTGCTGCATCCCCGGGTGCCTGCAACGATAGGAGGCAGCCCGTGCAGACAGCGCTCAGGCCTGGGAAGGGGGACTGAACCGTCAGCAGGTGAATCTTCATCCCACATAACCGTGCTCCCCACCTCGTGGAGCTTCTGAAAAGAGCAAATGAAGCATAGCATGGAAAGCACCCAGCGCAGCAAGCGCTGTGCCTCCCTCTCCTCTTCCCTGGACCCTCACAACCCAACGAGCTAAGACTGAGCCGATGCATCCCCATTCTACAGACGAAGAAACGGAATGGAACACCCAGAGAAGGTGTTTGCCTAAACGCTCAACGGGGGACTCAGCAATAGCTGTGCGGCAGACACATCAGTGTCTCCCATCTCTGAATGTGACCTGTGTGTCCAGTGGTCCAGGGAAATCGAGGCTGGGGCAGGTGGGATGGTGCTTACTTCCCAGAGGCAGGCTTACCTCTGCTCTTTGAAGCGCCACAAAACTGGCTGGAAGCTGCTCCCGTCAGCAGCACTAAACGCGGCTGCTGAAAGCACTTTTAGCACCTGATTAAAAAGGAGCCTTATTTTCCTGAGCAATTACCAGGCTCGACTCTCATGATCTCATCCCAAAGACAAGGAAGAAAAATGATGCAAGGCTGGCCTCAAGACACTCACCCCACAGAACACTAAATGGCCTGGCCTCACCCATGTCTGGGTATGCCAGGCACAGCGTGGGCAGCAACGTCCAGAGCTGCAGGGCAGCAAGCAGGGCTCGCCACAGGGGCGGCCTCTGTCCTTTCCAGCTCCGATGGAGACACTGCGCTGGCCTGCATCCGGCTGTGACCTGACGCCTGGGGGATCTGGGAGTGAAGCAGAAAGAAGAAAGGAACTAGCCTTTCTTGAAGTTCTCCTGTGGAAGGTTATCCCTTTTATATCCCCAAACAGCTGTTCCTGGGAGCCTCTAGTCTCGAGATATACGTTAAAGAAAGCAGAGACGTGGGAGGTAACTTTGTGCCCAAAAGCACACAGCCAATAGTGTAAAGAAACAATGGATCCAAACCCATGCAGAGCTCTAAACAGCCCCTTGCATTATACCGTGCTGTCTCGTAGCACCCCGGGCTGCCTTAAAGCGTAGCTGGGGCCCTGTGCTCACCGAGGCTTCCTCCCTCTGCTCCCAGTGTGGGTAACAGGAAGGCTGCCTCGCCCTGAGCGTGGCTGAAAACTCCCGCCCCATTTGTCCTGTAACTGTGTCACCCCAAGGGCACTGTACACCTGGGCTAAGTTATAACCAAGGTTGTCTCTTAGCCCACATTAGCAAGGAGCCATAAAAAGCAAACACCCCACGCTGCCAGAGACGCGGTCAAACAGGCAGGCTTGCTCACCGCTGGTAGCAGCGGAAAGCAATTTGGCAAGATATATGCGTACAGGGCTTGATAATGTGAATCTCTTCAATCCAATCACACATCTGCAAATACATCTTGAGACAATAAATCCAAATAAAAAATCTCACCTGTAAACATCTTCACTGTAGCATTCCCTAAGGAGCCAAATACATTGAAACTCCACAATTTGGAATATTAAGCCATTTGAAATAATATTTTAATTGCAAATATTATTTTAAAATAATATTTGGATTGCAAGGACTACACTGTCCAAATGGCCGTACAACCCAAAGCAATCCATAGGCTTTATGTAATCCCTATCAAATTACCCATGACATCGTTCTCAGAGCTGGAATAAGTAACTCTAAAAATTATATGGAATCACAGAAGATCCCAAACTGCCAAAGCAATCCCGAGGAAAATGAACAAAGCCGGAGACATAATGTTCCCAGACTTCAGAAAATACTGCAAATCTGTAGTGATCAAAACAACGTGCTATTGACACAAAAGCAGGCATATGGATCGACGGAACAGAACAGAGAGACCGAGAATAGACCCACACACCTGCGGTCAATTACCCTTCAACAGAGGAGGCAAGGATGAAAAATGGAGAAGAGACAGTGCCTTCCCCAAGTGGTGTTGGGAAGGCTGGACAGCTACCGTAAATCAAGGAAGTGAGAGCACCATACACACCACACACAAAAATAAACCCCAAATGGCCTAAAGACTCACATAGAAGACAGGGCACTGTAAGGCTCCTGGAAGCGAGCGTAGGCAGACATTCTCTGACACAAACAAGAGCAATGCTCTCTTCGGTCAGTCTCCCAAAGCATTAGAAATAAAAAGCAAAAATAAACCAGTGGGACCTAAGCAAACATAAGCTTTTATACAGTAAAGGAAACCATAAATAAGATCCAAAAACAGTCTATGGGCTGAGGGAAAATATTCACAAGTGATGTGACTGAACAAATATGCAAACAGCGCATACAACTCAAACAAAAAAAACCCAACAAATAAAAAATCAAATTGAAAAAAAAGGGCAGAAGAAAGAAGCACACGGATGGCAAATGCGCACACGGGAGGATGCTCAACATCACTAATTATCAGAGAAATGCAAACTCAACCCCAGTGAGGTGTCACCTCACATAGCAGCCAGAACGGCCCTCGCTGAAAAGCCCACGAGCGATGAACCCTGGACAGGAGAGGGTGGAGAGGGAACCGTCCAGCACTGTTGGTGGGAAGGCAAAGTGGTGCAGCCACTGTGGAAAGCAGTACGGATGGTCCTTAAAAAACCAGTTACCGCACGATCCAGCAATCCTACTTCTGGACATACACCTGGGAAAAAAACTCTAATTTGAAAAGATGCATGCACCCCGATTGTAGGGGCAGCACTATTTACAATAGCCAAGAAACGGAAGCGACCTAAACGTCCATCAACAGAGGACCGGATAAAGAAGAGGTGGTCCAGACATTCACTGGAATCCTACTCAGCCATAAAGAAAGAATGAAACGATGCCATTTCAGCAACATGGACACACCTAGGGATTATCATGTTAAGTAAGTCAAACAAAGACAAGTATCAAATGATACCACTTATAGTTGGAATCTAAAATATGATACAAACGGTCTTATTTTCAAAACAGAAACAGACTCACAGATGCAGAAAACAAACTGTGGTTACCAAAGGGAGAAGAGAGGAAGGATAAATCAGGAGCTTGGGATCAGCTGACACAAACTCCTATTTATAAAGCATAATACACAAGCAACGAGGTCCTACCATTTAACAGGTAACTATATTCAGTATCTTGCAATAACACAAATCAAATATAATCTGAGAAAGGACTATAATCTGTGTATAGCATAATCACCTTGCTGTACACCAGAATCTAGCACTATATTGTGAATCAACTATACTTCAACAAAAATGTTTCAGAAGAATTCATAACATGGAAATAAATGCTTTTGTTACAAAGTTTAATGGCAAAAGAAAGTTAAGAAATTGTCCAGATGGTATGATCACAATTATGTCAAAAAAAAAAAAAGTGAATGAATAAATAGTACATGGGACTTAAATTTTTGTTTTTAACAGACTTCGTTTTTAAGAGCAGTTTTCTTTCAGTTCATACCAAGATTGAGTAAAAGGTCTAGGAATCTCACATATACCCCTACCCAACACAGGCACGGCTCCCCCATGTCACCCTCCCTGAGTGGGTTTTTTCTCCCACTTTCTTTCCCCCACTCCTAAATTGTCAGATTGTCTATAATGAGAAAAATCAATTCTATTAGGAAGGAAGGAAATACAAGAGGAAGTGAGGGCAGGAGGCAAGGCGGGAAGGAGCCCGCACCCAAAGGGAGAATGCAGACGGCTTCTTAGCCCTCTCAGTTTCCAATACACCTTTCAATCGCACCAGCTGTTGGAATTCCTCACCATCTTAAGTTTGTGGCATCATTTCCCCTTTCCACATACTGCTCACAGACCACTTTAATGCTTTCTCATCCCCAAAACCATCCTTCAAACACCAAATTCAAGCCAGTCTCTGATGGATGCCTCCTCAGCTCATTCTCTGCTTCCTTGCACCCTAGGCAAGTTTTCCTATAGAAGCTGAGCACCAAGTGACCAGCAGCCTGGGAGCCTGGGCAGAGATTCTCTGGCTTTACCACGTACACACACACACACACACACACACACACACACCCCTCCCTGGTGATGGTGAAAATACGACCTGCAGTTCCCACCTCCTGCCAGCAAGGAGCCTTGAAATGCTGAGCCTGGGTGGGGGTCAGGCCCGAGTGTGCATCTCAGAGTCTCCAGTACCCAGCACTATAGAAGCACAGGCGTTGAGGGAGTGCGTGAATGGCTCTGTAAGTCCATTTTCTGGCGCTCTTTGACCTTTGAATGGAGACTAGATTTTTCCAGGCAGTGATGGTGGAGTTTAAGTGTTAGTTGCTCAGTCGTGTTCAACTCTTTGCAACCCCATGGACTGTAACCCCCCAGGATTCCCTGGCCATGGAATTTTCCCGGCAAGGACGATGGAGTGGGCATCCATTCCCTTCTCCAGAGGATCTTCCTGACTCAGGGATCAAACCTGGGTCTCCTGTATTGCGGCAGATTCTTCACCATCTGAGCCACTAGGGAAGCCCTTGGTCATAGAAGGTCACGCATCAGGGCCTGGTATACGTTTACAGTGGTGTTTCATTCATTGGCCCCTTAGTGCTTTTACTTACTTTCGTTTACTTTTATTTACTTAGTGCCTTTATTTACTCTTTCACTCTACAAATAATGCTCAGGCACAGAGTCCAGGTAGAATCCAGAGAGCCCAGCCTACAGGCTCTCTCTTGGCCAACTCATAACCCAGCAGGTCCTTTTGGGGAGAAGCGGCCCAGTGTGGGGAAACACAGGAGATGGAAAGGGAGAGCCCGGGAGACAAGAAGCCCGGACTTGCCGTAGGCTGTCCTGGAGCAGTGGGACTGGACAGATGCAGGAAGCTCCCTTGGGACCTTGCCTGGGGACTGACTTCCAGGAGGCCTGAGGCTGTGTTTGCTTCCCTGGCGGCCCCCATGCTAGCACAGAGACCCAGCCTGCGCCGAGTGTGCCTTGCCGTGCATGCGTCTGAGTGCTCAGGTGCTTCAGTCGTGTCCGACCCTTTGCGACCCCATGGACTATAGCCTGCCAGGCCCCTCTGTCCGGGAAATCCTCCAGTCAAGAATACTGCAGTGGGTTGCCATGCTCTCCTCCAGGGGATCGTCCTGACCCAGGGACTGAACCAGCGTCTCCTGCATTGCAGTCAGATTCTTTACCCAGTGAGCCACCTGGGAAGGCTTGACCTGGCAGAGCAGGGCCTAATTTTACACGAAGTACAAAAGCACAGCATGGTCTGGGCCTGGGGGCGAGTTACAAGCGCAGAGGAAGTTGCCCACACCTATTGCCCCAGAGGCACCCAGAGGGGGCCGCAGCCCTGCTCACCCTGGGCTCTGAGGTGCCTCGTGCCGGGTGGACAGCGCCTCTGCACACACACCCATCTCTTCTCCAGGCCAGCGATGGATTGCTTTCATTTCACTCCAACTGAACTGCCAGACTAAGCTGGGCTCAATTTCTGATCAGCGCCATTTCTCTCGGGCTTGCTCAGGGAAGACAAAACCCATTCAACTCCTGCCTGCTCCCCTGCGAGAAGCGCTGAGCTCCCCACGGCAGCAAGACGGCAGCTCTGGAGGAGAGAGGCTCATTTTATGTGGATCAGTGGCTGGCTTACTGTAGGTGCTTAATAAATATTCAATCATAACAATCTTAATTACTGGATTACATCATGTCTGTCTTAGGGTCGGATATAAATAAATAATGCCATGATAATAATGAGGCTCTAAAGGAGGCTGCTCGGTTTGAGTTCCCACTTAGACGCAGGCGGTTTTAATAAATTTGGGTGGATTTCATATTTCATGAAGACATATCTGCTCACAGCAGGTAAATGTTCCTGAAGATAAGCCTTATTTAGTATTAATGCTGGCAGAATGCTTCCTAGTTTACGTGTTCTTCAAGGTTTAATTCAGCTCAACGTGACACCCAGCTCTCTGAGTGTTTGAGGGTGTCCATTGGCAAGGAGGTTGATGGGCAGGGTGTTCAGGGTCCAGCCCCACCCCCAGCTGGCTTTGGGGGAAACCATCCCTCTCCAGCACACCCTAAGCCATCCCCTGCTCAGAATGGAGTTGCAAACAGTCCTGGCAGGCATGAAAATGATGAAGCTAGCTGGTGGCCAGCAGGAGGGCACATGCCTCACTCGTCTGCAGGGGCAGCCCCGCACATCCCGCCGCCCAGTGGTGCCCGACCTTCCATGTGAAAAGGAGTCAGAGACGCCACTGTCACACCCCGCCTCCCCAGTCTCCAGGCTTTAAAGGCTGCTAACCAATCCAAATTACTTTAGAGCAAAAGCCTCCTGCAGCCTTTTGGGTCCCCTCTGGCCACAGACTGCACTAGGCGGCCCTGAGGTCTGGAGCTGAGAGTGAGGGGTGTGCAAGGACGGGTGTGTGCTGCTGCCTCCAAGAAGGCCAGGAGAGAGCCAGAAAGCCCCCGCCAGGCTTGCTGGGTGCCCTAGGTCTGACCCCAGCTCTGCTATCTGCTGGACTCACCATTTGTCTTCCGCAAGTCCCCAGGACCCCGCTCCCTCCGCAGGAAAGAGGGACATGACGAGGCTGCATCCGGAGCCCTCCTCTAAGGGCTGCACAGAGAGCCAGCGCCCCGTAAACAGTGGGATAGCCCCCTGCAGGCCATTCGCGCCAACAGAACTCCAACCAGTGGATGCCCGTGCGTGTGTGTGTGTGTGCGTGTGTGTGTGTGTGCTGAGTCGCTCAGTCATGTCCAACTCTTTGCAACTCCATGGACTGCCAGGCACCTCTGTCCGTGGAGATTCTCCAGGCAAGAATACCCATGAAGTTGTGCAAAAACCTCACAGCTCTCTCAATGTGGGCTGCTGGAAGCTTCTGGAAGCAGTAATAGTCTTGGAGGGTTGAGACCCAAACGTCAGGTAGTGAGCCTGGAGCAGACATGGTGACTTGCAGAACTGCTCATCTCAGAGCCTACAGTCTGGCCCAGTCCCAGCCTCCCAAGTCACCTTAGCCAGCTCTGGTCCCACCATGGGTATCTGCTTCCCCCACTCTTCTCTAAAACCAGACAGGAGGATGTGAGAGGACCCCCTGTGGAGGAGCCGAGGACGGGCAGGGGCCTTGCCACCTTGCATTCCCCAAAAGGAAGCCAGAGCTCCGATGGGATTACAGGTACAAGAGCTGGGCAGCCCCCGTGGTGAGCATGCCCTCCTCACTCTGAGGGCCCGAGGTGACCCTCTGCAGCAAAAGCAATGCCTAGAAGGGGTCCTTAACATGCGCAAGGGTCCAGAAGCAGATTTTACGCCAGCATGCTTATTACCTCGCAGCACTGGCCGCTGGATGGGGAGAAAGTAGACAGCTCTGGGCTTTCTAGAGAAACTGCACTGGGATATTTTTAGCTCCACCATCCCATACACCCATTCCAGGGGCGCTAATGTCACCAGTGAAATTAACCATCCACCTTGGCCAAGCGAAGGTGGCTCCAGCCGGGGTTGTGGGGCGGGGGAACGGAAAGTGTCTCACTAAAACTCTGGACTCAGGTTTCCCTGCAAATTGGTCCAACCATAATCTCTTGTCAAAAGTAGTAACAGGTTTTCTTCACCCTGTGGCAAATCATGTCAATGAAAAATACACCATCACTGAAAAGAAAATAAAAGGAAAAATCAACACATGCCCAGATTCTGCTGACAAAGCAGTATCTGCTGGGTTTAGCTATGATTTCACCTATCACTCGGCTATATATCATTTGAGAACTTTTCCCCCTGTAACTACATTATCACAGTTTTACAGTTTTTTCCCTTGAATATATATACGTTTTTACATTAATTATGTAAGCTCCATCTTTACTTGATTACTTAATGGAAACATGGGACCATGTGAAGTTGCTCAGTTGTGTCCAACTCTTTGCAACTCCAAGGACTGTAACCTACCAGAATCCTCTGTCCACGAGATTCTCCAGGCAAGAGTACGGCAGTGGGCTGCCATTTCCTTCTCCAGGGGCTCTTCCCAAGCCAGGGATCGAACCCGGGTCTCTGGAGTTGCAGGCAGACGCTTTACCATCTGAGCCACCAGGGAAGCCACTGATTACTTAATACTCTTACACAAATATTTTCTTCTATTTTAATGTGTTAATTTTTAAGTCTAGCCTTAGCCAATCGAACTCTAAAATTGGGCATTTAGCTGTTTCTCATGCTTTGTGTACCTGCCAATATTTGTAGAGCCGTTGGCCTTGCTAAAGCCACTTTGTATCAGATAACCCGAAGTGAGGTTACCAGACAGACTGGAGTCTGAGGGACGGGCCAGGCCGGCCCAGGGGCCGCCTCCCCGGCCACGTGGCTCCGGACAGTCTCGGGTCTCGCCCTGGCCCCTGCGGAGCCTGCCGGTGTCCTCCGGCTCCCTGCTGTGTCTCTGCTTTTCGCAGGAGCTCCCACCTCCCCCTCGGCTCACTCTGACCCTCTGATTCTCTCCTTCCTTTCCCAGGGAATTTTCTATTTTCTTAAAATTATGGAACATTTCAAATGCATACACAAGTTCAGAAGACAGTGTAACAAATACCCAACTTCAAAAATCTTGTTTCATATACTCCAACTCATTTTTCCATACACTGCATTACTCAGAAATAAGTCCCAGATGTCATATCATCTCATTCTTAAATATTAGCGTGCATGCGTGCTAAGTCACTTCAGTCATATCCAACTCTTTGCAACCCTATGGACTATAACTTGCCAGGCTCCTCTGTCCATCAACTCATTTTTCCATACACTGCATTACTCAGAAATAAGTCCCAGATGTCATATCATCTCATTCTTAAATATTAGCGTGCATGCGTGCTAAGTCACTTCAGTCATATCCAACTCTTTGCAACCCTATGGACTATAGCTTGCCAGGCTCCTCTGTCCATGGGGTCCTCCAGGCAAGAATACCAGAACGGGTTGCCACGCCCTCCTCCAGGGGTTCTTCATGACCCAGGGATCAAACCGCATCTCTTATGTCTCCTGCATTGGAAGGCGAGTACTTTACCACTAGCACTACCTGGGAGGTATTAGTGTAGATCTTGATAAATAATAAAGCTGCTAAAACATTAGCAGTAATTCCTGAATAACATCAAATATCCAGGAAGCATTCAGATTACCCAAGTGTCTCATAAATGTTTGCTCTGGAGGGTGTGTTAGAACCAAGAGCCAAGGAGCGTCTGTGTGCGGCACTTAATCCCTGTGTCTCTCAGGTGCCCTATAATCCATGGCTTCCACCTACTTTGATTTCAGTGGCTTATTTGTTAAAGAAATCGCTTGCCCTGCAGAGTTTTCCGTGCCCTGGACTTTGCCGATTGCTTCCTCGTGGTGTCACTTAGCAGTCTTTTTCATTCCTCTTATTCCTATAACCAGGTAGTTCAATCCAGAGGCAGACTTGTTCTGGTTCAGGTTTGTTTTTGTTTGGCAAGAGCACATCATGGGTGTTGTGTGTTTATATAGGAGTCCCTCAGGGATCCTTGTCTTGATTATTATTTGTCAGGGGTTTGGAAAATGGTAATCTTCCGGTTCTGCCCTTCCTTCTTTATCACGGCTTCCCAGGTGGCGCTAGCGGTAAAGAGTCTGCCTGCCGGGGCAGGAGATGGCGAGAGACAAGGTCTCCGTCCCCGGGTCGGGAAGATCCCCCGGAGCAGGGACGGCACCCCCTCTCCTTCTCTCATCATTTGGCTCTCTGGACTGTGGGGTATCGTTCACACAGGAGAGTCAGGTGAGGCACTCGGCCCTGTTCAACCTTTCAGAAGGATGCACCTGCTCCCTCCATCCTCCAAGAGGACCATGGAGGGTTGTTTGAGTTATTTGGGTTTTGATTTGGGTTTTTTTTTTTTTCAGTATCATTATGAGCTCATGAGTTCAAGCATACTTGGTGTTTCAATCTACCCAGGCCTTTATTTGTACTAATGTAACCTGTTCCATCTGTTGCTGTGGGAACCTCTGCAGTTGACTCCTTAGTTATTTTGATATTATCCCAGCCATCTTTCTCAGCCTGCCTGCCTTTGGTGTGACCAGAGGTTTCAGACTCTTCTTACACATTTTCTGTTAAGAGAATGTGTGTCCTTTTTAATGAGCTATCTTCAGAGACAGAAATGTTGGTAAAAAGGAGAGTCATTGCTATGATGTTGGTTATTATTTTTAGGCCTTTTAAGAAATGCTTTTCTTTTTTTAAGAGAAACTATATCTTGATTTCACACTTTTGCATATTTGATTTTATATCATTTATATTGACATCAAATAAACGTTACCAAGTTGTACTCACCATTTTGCTTTTATATTTGCAGCTCTTTTCTCCAACACTAAAAAATGACCTTGTTTTCTCATGACACTAACATACTTCCTAATTTGCTTTATCTATATTGATCTATGTTTCTGAGAACAATTTAAGATTTTACTTTATAGTTGATTTTATGTTCAGGTATACCCTCCTTACAAATGTTAAAACAAACTAATGTAGTTTAAAACCATTTGAAATAATTCCCCTTGGTGAACTTATGCCCCCTACACATTAGATTCACTTGTTTCATTTTGCTCTTAATTTTTCAAGACTGCCTGTTTTAACTTTTTGGTTTAGTTAATTTGGTCATTAGATAAGGTATGCATATGGCTGCACATCGAATCTACTACCAAACAGGGCAGACTCTGAGACATCGAGCTCCTCCTCTCGTGTGCACGCCTGTGCCCTCCTGTCCCCGGAGGCAACCATTTCAGCTTAGGGTCTATTCTTAAATTGTTTTCCCTTAATATAAGCAAATACATATAAATCACATACATATTCTCTCCTGTTTGGGTAAATGACAGCAGACTTTTTAAAATTAATTAATTTATTTTAATTGGAGGCTAATTGCAATATTGTATTGGTTTTGCCATACATTGACATGAATCAGCCATGGGTGTACATGTGTTCCCCATCCTGAACCCGGCTCCCACCTCCCTCCCCATCCCATCCCTCAGGGTCCTCCCAGTGCACCAGCCCTGAGCACCCTGTCTCATGCTTCGAACCCGGACTGGCAATTTGTTTCACATATGATAATATACATGTTTCAGTGCTATTCTCTCTAATCATCCCATCCTCGCCCTCTCCCACAGAGTCCAAAAGACTGTCCTATACATCTGTGTCTCTTTTGCTGTCTCGCATATAGGGTCATCATTACCATCTTTCTAAATTCCATATATATGCGTTAGTATACTGTATTGGTGTTTTTCTTTCTGACTTACTTCACTCTGTATAATAGGCTCCAGTTTCATCCACCTCATTAGAACTGATTCAAATGCATTTCTTTTTAATGGCTGAGTAATACTCCATTGTGTTGTAATATTCCACAGCTTTCTTATCCATTCGTCTGCCGACGGACATCTAGGTTGCTTCCATGTCCTGGCTATTGTAAACAGTGCTGGTAGCCGACATTTGAATGGGGAGAAGGAAGGAACCGTGTAAAGACAGAGGTGAAGTGCTTCAAACAGAGTCAGCAGCTGCAAAGGCCCCAAGGCAGGGTAGAATGGGAAATATAAAGCAGAGCAAGGAAGCAGGTGTGGCTGGAGCCTGAGTAAGTAGTGATCCTTACCTCACTTCTGCTCTGAGGCCAAACAATTGTGCTCCCCCTGTGCCAGAAGTAGATGCAGGAGAAACAAGAGCCTTCTTCTCCAGCTGCCGCTTGGGGAGAGGGAAGCAGGCAATGCCTGTGGGTGCGGGACAGCAAGAGGGCTCCCTGGGGCTTGGCACCACAGCCCTGCCTCCAGATCCTCCTGCCCCACAGTCAGCCTGCTCTGCGAAACCCAGCCAGCACCTCTCCGTGTTGTAGGGAGCAGCAGTTCTTCCAGGAAGGCCCTGCTTCACAGCATCTTAATAATCAACGCACCAGGGGAACACAGTGCAGTCTGGGAAGACAGGGACACCTCATTCTGAGACCAGCTCTACAACCAATTACATGATTTGGGGCAGGGGATTTCTCCTCTTTGACCTTGTTCTCCATCTGGAAAGAGATAGGCGTGGCTTCCTCCCAGGGTGGTTGTGAGGATCAAAATACACGCAGTATATAAGACAGCTAACAATCTTAACAGTATATTCTATTACAGCCAAAATATTCAAAGTACCACAATTTCAGCACTGGTTCAATACAATATCCAATACAGAATACTACTAAGAAGATATTTTGTGGGAGTTTTTTTGTTCTAAGTCTTTGAAATCCAGTGTATATTTTACACTTAGAGCATTTCTCAGTTCCGACCAGCTAGGTTTCAAGCACTCACTAGCCACATGTGGTTGGTGGAGACCAAACCGGGTGGAGTGGCTCAGGTTTGGCACACCATGGCCCAAAGCCATCTGCCCCGGCTTTTGCACAGCCCCGTGAGCTAAGAGTGGGCTTCCAGGTGGCGCTAGCGGTAAGGAACCCACCGTGGCCCGAGGAGCCTGACGGGCCACAGCCCACAGGGTCTAGGAGCGGCAGTGAGCTGAGAGTGGATTTTATATCTGAAGAGGAGAGAGAATCAAAGCCAGAATATTCTGTGATATGTGAAAACGACATGAAATTCAAATCTCCGTGTCCACAGATAACGTTTGACTGGAATGCAACCCCACCTCTTCATCTACGAAGCATCTCTAACTGCTTTTCATGGCTGAATAGAGCGCTGAAAGAGGCAGTCTGGTCCACACAGCCAAAAGCGTATACTCTCTAGCTTTTACGGAAAAAGTTTGCCAGCCTGCGCTCTGGGAGCACAGCTGGAGCACGGCTCCTGGCCCCTCACGCGCCTCCTGGCCCGTTTCCAGGTCCCTCCTAGTGAGGAGGCTGACCTCTCAGCTGGTCGCCATGATTTTGTTGGTGTTTGGTTAGTAGCTTAACAGAGTGGATTTACTTCATTTCACAGGACAGGTTCTGTTTTTTTTCTTTTAAATCTTTCATTGTGAAGTGCTAAGCCAAGAGCCCCAAAGGAAAGGCCTCAGAGAGCTCCCAGACCATGGAGCCCTTACCTGACTTTGCCAGCCACCAGTCTGGCCCTGGTTTGTCAGACAGGGGGAGCATCTCTAAGGAAGGGTCTTCAGTGACCTGGGCCAGTGGCCTGTTTTCCAGCCACGCACTGCAAACAGGGCCCCCCAAATAAATCCAGCCCTTCTGAGCTGGTCACCATAATCATGCCCTATCCCTTCTCAAAGCCACTAACTCTGAGTTCCTGGTAAGGAGATCCATCTGATGAAAGGGTCTGAAGGTGAGAAGTGTCCTTCTGCAGACACGCCACTCTGCCAGCAGCCCTGAGGACACCCTTTCACTGTGCTGACACTCAGGTACAGAATCCCACAGTTAACAAAACAAATCAGTAGCCAAGGAGATGCCCTGGCCAGACTTTACTCTCTGCCCCGGAGGGAGGCAAGCAGAACAGGTGGATGGAAGGAAGCCCTGCTCGCTGCACTTAGGCTTCAAGAGTGATCGGCCAGAGCGGCCAGGACGCCTGCAGGGGACCTACTGTCTAGACAGGTCAGAGGGCGAACCCTCTTCTGCGTCCTCAGAGCCAACCTTAGTCATGTGGCATCCAGGACCTCTGCAAGCCTCAGTTTTCTCATCTGGAAAGAGGGCGCATGAACAGTCATCACATACAGGGAGAAAAGATATCAGATAGAGCCTGCCACATACTGGGTGCTCAGCAGATGGAGGTTCCCCCGTCTGACCTTTCCCTAACTCTCCAGCAGGGAGCAATTCACGGTGAAGGAACAAAGTGGTGCTGGGCCCCAGGACAGAGGACCGCAGGAGGCTCATCTACAAAAGGGCTCAGAACGGTGCAGGCCACGGAGTAAAGGCTTCCCGTGGCACCAACATTACTATTTTGTTGTTCTTATACATATGATTATTAAGCCTTGGGAAAGCACCAACTTCCTGAAGACATTTATGGAAACAACTCATAAAGAAGGCTGAGCACTGATAAAGAGAGCTCGGACAAGCTGTTGAGCACAACCACATCTCGAGAGCGGGAGGATCAGGGGGGCTGCCTCACATTATGTGCAGAGATGTGAACTTCAAACACCCAGCAGTAGAAACGCCTGAAGGACCCATTCCTCATTGCCCTCCTTTACCAGCATCTCAATGCTTCTAATTAGTACAGAGGAAAACAGAGCAGATCTGTCCCCAGATTAAGTTAGCGGCACCACGCGCGCCCAGACAGGAGTGAGGACATTTTCACCCGTGCTGCCAGGGAGCTCCCACGATGCTCCAGAGGTTCTGTGGAGAGTCGGAGGCAGTGAAGTCACCGCAAGGAGTGGACGCCATAGCACGCCGCCTGAGGACAGCTTTATTTATGCTCTTGCAGAATGTACAAGCAGGCCTTGTTTTTCTGGATGATCAGAGAGCCGGCTCACATAGCGTTCATGATTCTACATTTAGAATTGTGTCTTCATTCACATTCTTTCCACGCAGCTCACAGCTCCTGGACTGGGAGAGAGTGGTCACTTTGCCTGGGCCCGTCTCCCGGAAAGATGCCAGCTCCGGCTCACGCAGACCCTGAGCTCTTGGTGGAGCTTGGGCTGAGTCGTCGGGCTGTGTTTTGTGCCTGGGGTGGTCCACACCGGTGCCCCACCAGGAGGGAGCCAGACATGGGGTCTCTAGGACAGGGCAGCTGGAGGCACATTCTGGGGGAAATCAGACGCTACAGTGGCCAGCTGCGGTCAGCCTAGCTGGATGGGGTCCCAGGCCAAACTCTGAGAGCTCCTGCTCCCAGGACAGGCTTTTGCCGGGTCAACTGCGTTTTATTGTTCTCTCTCGACCCCTCCTGCTGACGTCATTGACAGAGCTGCCAGCCTCTGCCCTGCCCCCAAACGTTCCCTGAACCATCCTTAGGTTCTCTTTTCCCAACCAGCCACTTCAAGCAAACACCATCAGCAGCTGCCTCACAGCAAAGCTCGCCACTTCTAGGGCCCTAAACCAGGCATGAGGTCATGCTCTCCACCTGTGAAGAATTAAAAGTAAGCTGGGGAAGAAACGTTCTGAGGAGCGGGAGGAAAGTAAGGGGCCCTGTTGAATGGTTTCAGCTCAGGTTACTCGTTCCTCAGAACAAACTCCTCCTTAAAATGGGATTTAGAAATACAACTTTTCCTAAAATCCAGAACAAAATGATTGGGGGCAAAAGCAGATAGCATACAAACTGGCTGTATATTTGTTCGAATGTATGATTGCGCTGGCGGCGGGGGGTGGGGGGTGGATTTTAAAAACTGGAGCTTCAAATCCAGGATTTCTCAGGTATTGCTGTTGACCCCAAAGCTCTGTTTTTAAAAAAATAAGTCAATTTGAATGCTCTTTACTGAAAGATAAGTAAACGGTGGTACAGATGGTTGAAGACATGGCAAAAATCAGGGAAAAAAATAAGACGTGAATGCCTACCATTTGAGAAGCTTTGTAATATAGAAGCACATCTGTACATGAGGTTATTTGATCTTCCGCCCCACAGAGCACAGGCAATCTGTCCATCTTAGAGATGCGTAAATTGAGGCACAGAAAGGCTGAGTGATTTGGTGGAAATACAGGGGGCTAGGGCTCTAAATCCTATTTATTGTTTTGTTTGTTTTGTTTAATGCTGTGTTATTTGATCTTCAGCCCCACAGAGCACAGGCAATCTGTCCATCTTAGAGATGCGTAAATTGAGGCACAGAGAGGCTGAGTGATTTGGTGGAAATACAGGGGGCTAGGGCTCTAAATCCTATTTATTGTTTTGTTTAATGCTAGTTGATCTCTCAAATCGATGCTTTTTATCTGCCAGGTTGGCTAGCGTTGATTTTGACGCTCAGGGGAGGTAAGTGGGGTGGATAGAATCAAGGGGTTCACTTTGGGTGTCCCTCAAACCATCTCTGAGTGCTGATTAGTGAGCAGGTGCCCCCACAGACAGGTCCTCAAAAGATAAGTTTGGAAGCTCCCAGGAGGAGGAAGGGCTGGATCGTCCTGATCGTTGGAGGTCTTGACCACTCCATCTGCAGGGCCACGAGGAGCTATTGTGACTCGTTTGAACTGAAGTGCATAGACCTGTCTCCCTGGGATCCTGCTACTCGTGGGTTCGAGGCTGGAGGTAGTGCCGGGCCTTGAGTTAGGGCTGAGACTGAGATCTGTGAGTAATCCATGGGGGCAGGCAGGGCAGTCCACAAATAGATTCAGAGGTACCGTGCGACACAGACTTCCAGAGGCTCTGGGCATCCACAGAGCTGGGCACCTGTCTGGGACCAGGCACTTCTGCCTTCCCAGGCCCCAGGGAAGGGGAGTGTGAGAAAGGATCTTGAAAAAAAGAAAGAAAGAAATTCCTGCATTAAAACTCTTGTGCTCTCCCAGGGTCAGCTTGGGGGAAGGTAAATAGAACACCCAGGAACCGGCATGGTGTGAGCAAAGGCAAGGGGGTTGGAAAAGGTCTGGGGCGGGGGGGTCTGTGGGCAGTTTGGGGAACAGGTGACCCCAGGCCAAGATAGGAAGTTGCCATGGGAAGGCAGACATAAGCCCACCTCAGGGCTATGGAGAGGCCTGCCCTCCAGAGATGAGGAGGGGAGCTCTAACCTGGCACCTGGGCCTTGCCAACAACCACATCTGCCATGGCCAGGCTCACGCAGTGGGCACTTACCTTACCTCTTCTCTGACTATTTCATTTCCTTCAGCAACTCTCATCCTGAAAGCCCAGGCTAGCCTTCCCCCAGCCTGCAGCCAGGCATGTTATTTTGCTCCAAAAGCACAGCCCAGGACAGTTCCTTACTCGAGGAATGCAGGCTGTGGTCCGCCGAGCCGATGATGAAACGGGCTATTTCTGCCCCGGGGCATCAGCAGGCCTCTGGGCGCTGGTTCCAAGGCACACACGAGTGTTTATAATGTTTCCCTAAACAAATGTTTTCCTTTGCATCTTGGGAGATTTTTATTCGAATCTCAGCACTAGAATAGTATTAAAAATCAATCTGAATAGAAGTTGGAATCCTGGGTTAGGATCCGGCTAAGAGGCAAGCAATTTCTCACTCCCCAAGTTATCTATTACCCGTGGCCGATCTGGATGTAAAAATAGCTGCTGAGGCTGTTTGTTTAATCTGACTGTTACATGACACCACGCGGGTGTTGCAGTGGGGACTGTTTGCCTCTTCCCCACCAAGAACACCATTCGGTTTCCCCGGCCGGGTCTCTATTTAGGTGCGCTTCCCCAGCCTCCAGGGTCTGGCCAGTTTCTGGTCCCTGATTTTCCTCACGTGGGCAGGTTTGTGACCGTTAAGAGGTCTGGGTCTTGCATCCATTCCCCTCTATCTCTGGGCAGTCTGGCTGACAAGGGAAGAAATTTTGGCTGCTGGGCAAAGCCAGGCTGCTGGAAGAGTCAGGATCCTGTCCGGTTCCTGGGAGGCCCGGAGAACAAGCAGCGCGACTTGCGGAGAGCGGAAGGTAGGGCCAGATGCCGGTCTGGTTCCCTCGCCGAGGCTGGGAGGCACGCGCTCCCACGGGCCGCAGGGGTGTGCGCTCTGGGCCGGCGGGGCTGGGAGGTTGCCCGCCCTGTGCCAGGGCGCTGTGAGCAGCCGGGGCCGTGTCGGGGCTGAGTTTCTCCGTGCGCGGCGTGTGCCGTGGTGAGGGACTGCCGTCTGCACCGTGAGGAAGCAGAGGATATGCTATAGACGGGTGTGACTTGGTCCTTCCGTGCATCTCTCAGGACACTCTGCTCCCACATGGCTGAGCGGGCACAAGTCCCGGTGTGTCCAGGGCGCTATGTTGTCAAGTGGGTGCAATCTTACAGGTTCTAGGGTGGGAGACTGGCTCTCTGTGTCCCCCACTGCTGGGTCAGGCAGGATCCTACTAGTTGTAACAAAGAGGACACTTGGTCATCAGGACCTCATGGCCCATGGACTCTGAGAGCACGTGCGGCTTCAGCAGGGAAAGCCCCCCAGGCTGCGTGTTCTTCCACACCCAGGGGTCCCCAACCAGACAGGTGGGCTTGCCTGAATCTATCATCGTATCTTTTTCTCCCTCATGGAGAATTGATCCTTAAGAAGAACAACATTGAGTACGTGTGTAAAGTTAAATAGACCTTAAGAAGTTACTAACCTTAAGAAGTTATTAAGAAGGATTTTTAACACCCCTCCATGGATATATTGATAATGCAGAGGGCTATGCATGGGGCGTAAGGGAGGAACTATATGAGAAATCTCTGTAATTTTCACTTAGTTGCTGAATTTTGCTAAGAACCTAAAACTGCCCTAGAAAATAAAGGCCATTTTAAAAAGACTGAATTATGAATCATTTCTTTCAACATATCTAGCCCAATTATAACAAACAATATTTGAAGTAATATTTTTTAAAACCCAAAATGTTTGTGCTAAATGAGGTCTAATTTTCCAGGATTTGTGTTCCCTTTACTACAGTGGTTGGTAAACCAGGGCTGTGGGCTGCGCACCTGGTTTTATAAATAAAGTTTTATTGGCACATAGCCATACTCGTTCATTTACATAATGTCTTTGGCTGACGCTCACATCTGCCCCAGGCTGTGCGGCTGGAAAAAGCTAAACCTTTACTACGCAGCCCTTCACAGAAAGGGTTTGCTGAGCCCTATTGTACCCTGCCTTAGGATGGGTTGTTTTCCACACGAGCAGCAGTAAGCGTTTTCGCTTGTCCAGCCTGTGAGCTGGACCCTGCAGAAACAATGACTGTCTCTGGAGCTCCTTGCCCCTCCACTGGGCTCGTCTTGCCAGTCTGGCTGGTATAGGAAATGTTCAGCTTGCCCCTGGGAGAATCAGCTTTGCAGTGGAATAAGGCCTAGGTTGAGCAGGGCAGATTGTGCTTATCGAGATGGTTTATAAATAGACATCTCCGGGTGACCCAAGTCCAGCCTGCATCTGCCGCTGGTCTTTGAGAGGGGACAATTGCGTCTGCTCGCTGGTGACCAGACGCTCACTGGGGCGGGAGTGACCGTAGCCTGCTGGCAGCACCGGGGCTGATGGAATGCCGGGTCCTGACAGTATAGGGACCTGGCCCCCCGGGAGCCCAGGACACAAAGGTGCGCAGAGGAGGCGAGGGAAGGCCCGGTGGCCCCGAGGCCCCTGAGGAAGAGTGCGTCCACCCCGAAGTCTTTTCCCTGGGACTCCAGCAAGTGATTTGGTGTGTTTTGCCTTTTGCTCCTGACCCTAAGGAAGCCCAGGAGACCCTCACAGAAAGGGGCAGCCCCACGTCTGGAAAGAGCCCTATTCCTCCAGGCTGTGCCAGAAATCTCAGTAAGTGAAACCTGCCAGCCAGCGGAGCCTGGCCTGGGCCGCCTTCCTCCTCGGCTTTCAGGCCTTCACTCCATCCCCCGGGGTTACTGGAGAGACGAAAAGGGCTTCCAGAGAAGACAGCCTTATGGAGGCACAAGTGCTGACGTTTCCCCAGCAGGCTGCAGCGGTCTTGGTTTTATCTCCGTCTGAGAGCTTAAATCACATTTCGCCAGACCCAGCCAATCTGTAGCCCTGTGATGCGATCTCATGTCTCATTTCGTCAGTTGGGAAAACCCAAAACACCTCCTAGTTTCTACTTGATCCCAGAGGTTGCAGGACATGAGCTGGGGGTGTGGGGAAGGAGAGACAAAGCTCGTTATAAATGCACAGGTCAGGGCCCCAAAACGGAGCGTGTGGAGCACTGCTGAGATGTCACCGCCCCCCCCTCCCCGTGTAGGCCATCCCGAGCCTCCGGAACGTCTCCTGGAGGCGGTGCGCGAGTGAGTAATACGTGGCCGCAAGGTCAAGGCTGAGACGGAGTGGGTTCTTGGCTGCCCTCGGTTCCCAGGGCTGAAGAGGGCTTGGTGCGAAGTGCATTCCCTTCTGAGGCGCGGCTGTCAGAGTGTCTACAAGTGTGATTCCACGGGGAGCCGATGGAGCCGACGGACCCCAGATGGCTTTCTCCCCAGGACCTGAGACTGCTCTTTCTCATCGAAGGAGAAAGTAGCCCTTCTGGACCACAGCCCATGGAAGGAGGGGGAGAACCTGCCCGTCTCCTCCGTTCGCAGCTTGGCTCTGAGCTCTAGCCCAGAGAAGACGCGGCACAGTGAAGGCATCTGACCCGTGGAGACGCCTGCGCCCGGCATCGGTAGGAATCCGAGGTTCCTTCAGGCCTCTGCACCAGGACACTGCTCCCTGGCCTCAGTGGGTCCCTTCTGTCCCTGAGTGGCCCCTTCCCAGGTGGTCTTGAGCTGCTGAGGACTTCAAGGCTAAGTTAAAAGAAGGGTTTCACCTTAGCCACATCCCATCTTAAAGCCTTTACCTGAAGCTTGACGTTCAGGCCTCTGCACCAGGACACTGCTCCCTGGCCTCAGTGGGTCCCTTCTGTCCCTGAGTGGCCCCTTCCCAGGTGGGCTTGAGCTGCTGAGGACTTCAAGGCTGAGTTAAAAGAAGGGTTTCACCTTAGCCACATCCCATCTTAAAGCCTTTACCTGCAGCTTGACAAAGGAAGAGCAGAGGGGAAACTGAGATTCGCTTGAGCAACCAGTGCTCTCTCTACGCTCTGCCCAGGCTGGCAGTCAGTTTCGTGTCTCTGAGGCCTGCCTGCAGTGGCCGGGTCGTGTTAGAGCTGCCGCTGGGCTTGCGCTGGCCTGGGGCGGCCTGGTCACATGCAGCCCCGGCAGCAATTCAGGGGCAGGAACTCAGACCCACTTGCTAAACCCGCGGGCTTGGGGCTGCTCCTTGCCCACAGCGTCCCGCCAAGTTCACATAGGAATCTGGCTGCGTTACTCTATATGCAAAATGCTTACATAGGTCACCTGTTTTGTTGTTTTTTTTTCCTGACTCATCTAGCATGCAAGGTTTCTTCAGATTTGTCCCAGTGACACAGGCATGGTTTTCAGGGGAAACAACCGCCGAACAAACAATGATGCTCTTAACGTTCAGCCAATAAGCATTCAGATGAGGGAATTAAGCAGTTTGCTCAGGCAGAGGGCAAAGGTGCGAGCTGGTTCCAAAGGACAGGGAAGCGCTGGGGGCTCTGGGCAGTCGCTGGCTTGCTTCTCTCACTTTCGTGTCGGGGAAAGGCACTGTCCTCGTGACCTCGTGCCCCTAGCCCTGGCTTGGCGTAGAGTGTACGGTGAGGACGGTGAGGAGACATGGACAGTTACAGCTGTCAGCCGCCTCACAGACACGGATTCACCGGGTCCTCACAAGGACCCTGGGAGGCGGGTATTACGTTAGTCTCATTTTGCAGATGAGGAAACTGAAGCAGAAAGAGGTTTTGTGATTTCCCAGGGCCATTCACAACCATACAGCCAAGAACCGTGCCCCAGGAGGTCTGGCCTCGGTCCATGCCCTTCGCACTGTATCATAGCACCCCCGTCTGGAGGGCAGGAACGCGGCAAGCGGCTTTCAGCGAGCCCCTGCTGGAGTCCCCATGCTGGCGCGCGCTGCAGGCCTGTTGGCCGGTGTTAGCACCACAGTGAGAGGCACGGAATTCCTCCTGAGGGAGGTCTGTTCCGGAACACCCAAGGTCTCTAGTGGCGTAAGCTTCCATTTACCGAATCGTCACTCTGTGTAGATCTCTTCTGGGCCCTCGACACTTTTTCATCTCTACCCTTCATCATCGCCTGCAGAGGTGAGGACAGCTGCAGAGAATGAAGGGAGGCTCAGAGAGGTGGAGGGAACTTGCCCAGGTTGCACAGCGCTGGGAAACGGGACATGCTGCTGCTGCTGCTGCTGCTAAGTCACTTCAGTCGTGTCCGACTCTGTGCGACCCCATGGACTGCAGCCCACTAGGCTCCCCCGTCCCTGGGATTCTCCAGGCAACACTGGAGTGGGTTGCCATTTCCTTCTCCAGTGCATGAAAGTGAAAAGTGATAGACCGCAGCCCACCAGGCTCCGCCGTCCCTGGGATTCTCTAGGCAAGAACACTGGAGTGGATTGCCATTTCCTTCTCCAATGCATGAAAGTGAAAAATGAAAGTGAAGTCTCAGTGGTGTCCGACTCTTCGCGACCCCATGGACTGCAGCCCACCAGGCTCCGCCGT
Source organism: Cephalophus harveyi (assembly GCA_006410635.1). Classification (NCBI taxonomy): domain Eukaryota; kingdom Metazoa; phylum Chordata; class Mammalia; order Artiodactyla; family Bovidae; genus Cephalophus; species Cephalophus harveyi. The sequence continues at coordinate 228,896 of SJYT01039195.1, read as the reverse complement.
CCCTGGGATTTTCCAGGCCAGAGTACTGGAGTGGGGTGCCATAGTCTGACTCTAATCTTTTCACTCCCCTCTTCTGGGTGCTGAGGCTGAAGTCAGCTGGCTGCCTGCACACAGACTGGCAGCAAAGCTCCTTCCCAGCTGCCTTCAAGCAAGCACTGCCTGGAGAGACCACCCTCTTCCCACATCCCGAACCCTGCAGGGGGCACTGATCTCTGCCTGTTCTCCCCCTACAGGCCCCTTGGAGACGGAAGCACTTCTGATTCATCTCTGTGCCCTGCATGTGCACAGCCTGCCCAGAGCCAGGCCTAGAGCCAGGCAGACACAGCCCAAACCAGTCACTGACCCCCAAGCACCCCAAGTGGCCCAAGAGCATATGACTCATCAGTACAACCTCCCAGAAAGACGCCCAACCTCCAGTCGCTGGAGGCCTAGGGCAGCGGTGTTCCAAGTGTGGTCCCAAGTGTCCCTGGATGCTCTAGCCCTGCCTCAACATCCTGAGAGAGCATCTCTGGGGTGGGCCCAGAACTCTGTTAACAAGCTCTCCAGGGCATTCTGAGAAGCGAGGACCACCGTCTTACAAAAGAGAAGGAGAAGAGATTCCTTGTTGATACCAGCAAGGAGAACTCTAAGAAACTGACTTTTTCCACTTCAACTCAGTCATTGTTTTAAATAATCCTGTCTGTCTAAAGAGCACTGTTCAATTTTTTTTAGAAGGATCGCCTGGATGGCAAATTCTTTGTCTCACTGCTCTAAGCGCTTTATAAGGAACTCCGTGAAGAAGAGACGCTCGTCAGTTCCGTGCCTGTGTCCCCAAAGCAGAGAAGTTCTCTTTCCTTCCCTGGAAGAGCTGGTCCCACAGCTGCCACACGGGTTGGAGAAAAGACAGCTGTCACTTACCAACCAGCCGTTTCCCTTCTACGTCCTAGCCTCCAGCAGGAAGTGAGGAGAAGCCCAGGGACAGGGAGGCTCTGATGTGTCTACGGGGTTGGGGAGGGGTTAGAGATTCCCAAGGGCTCTGTGGGACACCCCTCCCCCAGCCCAGACACTCATATCTTCCTGACACTTCGGGGGCCAGGAAGCGGGCACGCTGCTGGATGCTCGCTGTGTCCAGCAGGTACCTTCTCTAGCTTCACTAAAGCAAATGCTCTCTGGTGGGGAGAGGGGGTGCTACAAGAAAGACCTCCACCCCCTCCTGCCCTGTGGGGGCACCATGGCAGAGGGAGACGCCCACCCCATAACCTTCTCTACTTTGGCTGCGCAAGGAGGGCGAAACTGCTTGGCACAGAGCTTTGGGTCTGAATCCCAGCTCTGCCACTCCCTGGCTGTGTGATCTTGGGCAAGTTGCTCAACCTCTCTGTTTCTCGGCCTCTGCACCTCAGATTCCTTTGACAAGGTCCTATCTGACTTGGCCAGTGGTTGGGGCCCCTGAGAAAGATGGTGGGTGTGAACTTCATGGCAGTTAGCAGCTCTGCTTCTCTGCCTTTGCCACCCAGCACTGTGGCACCAATTTACGGACCAGGAAATGAAGTCTGCAGATGGTGAGGAGAGCCCTGTGCCTCTCTGCCCTCCTTGTGGTTCCAGGAGCTCTTCCTGAACTCCTTCTCTCTGCCCAAGCCTGGGACTCCCCTCGGGGCTGCTTTCCAGGGGTGTCTGCCCATATGGCCTGGCTCTCTTCCCAGGGGCTGGAGAGAGGATGGTTATCTGAGGGACATCCCAATCCCAGCAAACCCACATGCCTCTTCCTCTGGGAGTCTCTGAAGCAGCCTCCTCTCTGGACAAGGCTCTCCAGAATGGAGTTACAATTGCCCCTGTAACACCCACTTCATAGTCCATAGAGGCTTCCTCAAGGACCAGGCTGTACCTTCCCATCAGCCCCAGGTTACAAAAACAAGGCTGAGGCTCAGACTGAGTGATCTGTCCAAAGCCTAACTGATTCTGCAGCTCTTAAGTGAACAGTCAGGTGTCCATCTACTGAAAGCCTTGCTGGGTGGCCTGCCAGAGCTGGACTCCCAGGGATGCCCAGGACAGAAGACGGGATAGGGTGACTGCGGGTCTTAGGATGAGCTCCAGGGAGCCCTGCGGGTGAGAGCCAGGAGTGGGGTGGGCTGGTGCCGAGCACAGTTTCTCGGCCTGAAGCAGAAGCTCCTGGAGGTGCCTCTTTAAATGTAGGGTGCAGAGACCCTGTCCCTCTCCAGCAGCCCCAGGTTCAAGCTCTGCGTCACCAAGTATTAAACGTCTCTGGATTCAAGGTCTTCCTCTGTAAAAAAGCAGGAGTAATTTCTACCTCGCAGAATTGCTTCCTAATTACGTAATAAATAGGAAGCAATAAAATACTATGTAAAGTGCCTGTCTCATGCCAGGTGCTCTGTAAACGGGGATTTCCTTTACTCATTCATTCACGTGCTTAACAAATGAATGGTCCTCTGTTAGACCCAGGTGCTGTGCCGAAGGAGGCAGGCAGCAGTGAAGCAGAACGGCGAGGCCTGGCTGTGGACCCACCCCCGGGTGCTCTTCTCCTCTCCCTGACAGTGTGAAGCCGGTCAGGCCCTAAGAGTCACTGTGTTTGGGCCTTGGATCTCTATTTCTCCATCCAGATGAGAACCTAGCTTCACTACAGACAGGGCAACCCCACACGGAGCCTGATCAGGAATGATCAGATTCTGGTCTCAGTTCAGTTCAGGTCCGTCGCTCAGTCGTGTCCGACTCTTTGCGGGACAGTTAAAAAAAAAAAACAAAAACCCGCTACAGACTAAAACTCATTACTGAGCCCTCAAATCACTTACCACACTGCATATAGGTTTCTGTTTGTTTGTTTTAATGAAAGACTACTATGGAATAGGATGACAATATCAGAGTGTCCATGTAAGCAAAGTAAGCTTTGCTTCATGACCTTTCCTTGTTTTGTATAATTATATGTCTCTGAGCTGATTGGATGCTGTAATGGAGATATATTTCTTGCTGTGTGTTGCGGGGAAAATGAGTGGGAAACCTCTGCTCCTGGAACACACGCCGAGAAAGACTGTGCACACATTCCCTGTTGCCCAGTAGCCTGCGTGTGGGTCAAGCTCACGGCAGGACGGCTGGGGCTCACAGGGCGCAGTGGGCCTTCCTCTGTGCAGGCAGCCCCGGGATGGGGCAGGACCAGGGCCTGGCGAGTCCGGTGGCTCTGAGCATCTCGAGCGGTGGCTGCCTCAGGGGCTAATGCCGTGACCACTCCTTTCCTCAGCCCCCTCCAGCGTAGGAAGCTGCACATAACCCCCAACCAGGGCTTGGGGCAGAACTGAAGTGGGTTTTTATTGCCCCAGTTTCACAAGTGCAGGTGGAGGTGGAGTGACTTGCCCAAAGTGACGCTGCTTTGGGATAGGACCTCGCCCTGGTCTCCAGCTCCTTCTGCTGCCCAGAAAAGCCTAGTCTATTCCTATCGTACGTCACTTCCTGCCGTTTCCAGAATACAGGACAGGATGTTCCTGGAAAAGGTGGAAGGAAGGGAGGAAGGAACAAACAAACGGGGCCCCAGAGGCCTTACTCATGTTCCTCTCCTTTCTTCTGTAAAGCCGTTCTCAGCTGCAGTGATTTTGCCCCAGGGGCCTTGGCAAAGTCAATGGTACCGAGGCTGAGAAGCCCTGTTATTAATACACAGGACAGATCATTAGCTCCATTTTACAGACAAGAAGCCTGAGGCTCACAGACTCCCTGTAAGTTAGCCAAGGCTGTAGTCAGCAAATGCAGAGCAGCACTGGGATCTGGCCCAGGTGCCAGATGGGCTCAGCATTCCGGTGGCCCCTGTATTTCTAAAAGAGCTGGGTGCCCCCTTCTGGCAGCTCCCCTGCCCTGGCCTGGCAGCGGTGTGGCCCCTGGACTTTGGGTTGCGTCTAACAAGGAGGCCGGAGGGTCACTGGGCTGAGCATCAAAACCATTTCTACCAGTTTGGCGCTTCTCGTTTCCTAGCCTTTCATGGCTCCATCAGCTCCCCTAAGGCCCCTCTGGCAGTGGCACGTGGCTGGCATTGACCCCCTCTCTGGGAAGGCACGAAGGAGGCAAGGGCAGAGTTGTTTAGGCTCAGGTCTCTTCTGCTCCTGCGTTTACCTTTGATGGCAGCATAGTCACTCCTATAAAGGTAAACTGGGGCACCTCTGAGCTCACAAGAGAGCCCAGTACCCCTCGCCCAAGGAGCATCTGGCCACCGAGGCTGGTCCCCCAGTGTCTGCAGAGAGCTCTCAGTGGAGCCATGCCAAAAGCCGGCCAGTGCTGGGCCTGAGCTCCTTCCGGTGGAGGGGAGGGTCCAAAGGCTGCACTGACTGGGTCAACCCATCTGGCCACCAGGAGCTTTAAGGGTGACCCTCAGCAATGCCAGCCGTCAGGAATGCTCAGAAACAGTGCTTCTGTTAGCCTTTGTGGAGTGAGAGCCCTGCCCAAGGGTATAAGAGCAACTGCAAATCCGATGCGAGCCTGCAGGATTCAGAGGCTCCACAAGCCCACGTTCATGCTTCGTCCCAACTCTGCCTCAGATGCCAGGTCATAGCAGAAATCAACCATGGAAAATCAGTCAGTGCTACAAAGCAGGGCTTTTGCCCCAGAGAGCAAAACATTGCTCTGCCCACCCTGGTCATGCATCAGGAAACAGAAACGGAACTGAAAAGCCGGCTGCTGGAACCCAGCCCATCGCTTCGTCTTTCTCCTCCTCTCCCTGCCTCTGGGCCTTGCTTCTCCCTACCCTCCTGTCGTGGAGAGCACTGGTTGGGTCAGACTCAATCTTCCTTGTGCCTCCAACTCCAGACATGGCCCCAGGTCTGGGCAATGCTCAGAGGTTCCTGAGGAAGCATCCCATCCAGACGCAGTGGACCAGGGACCAAGGCCGGAAGTGGGAGTCAGGCTGCGCTGAGTCCCAGAGAGAAAGCGTCTCTGCTCCCCAGCTCTCTCCCCAGGGCAGGAGAACACCCACAGTGTCTCGGACCTGCAGCTCCCTGCACCTGCAAGCCCGGGCGAGCGGATTTCTTCAGTCACATCCCCAGGAGCCCCTGGACTGCTACATGCTGCAGGGCTTGAGGCCCCCTGTGCACGTGATGTGATTCAGGGAGGATTTAGATGCGTGCCAAACTGGCACTGCTGCTGGGGCCCCCAGGGCCAACCACCCATGTTTCTGGGTTGGATGAAGCGGCCCCTGTCCTCTCCCAACACATAGAAGCCTCAGGGTTCATGTGAGAACCCTTGGTTTTCCCAGTCTAGCCCCTAGGTTGGGGTTATTTAAGCCAGGCTGGGCCAGGATGCAGCAGAATCGCCTACCCTGGAGTGCCAAGAGCCACACCAGTGGAGCCAAATGGTCAACCCAAGTGTGCGATGACCTGTGTGCAAATCAAAGGTGCACTTTTCATGGTTAAGAGGCACTGCCCAGTGGAAACCAGTCGAAGGCCGTCTAAGCGCGGCCTAGCGCCATCCCTCGGTTCATCCCGGCTCTGCAAGGAGAGGGCGCAGGTCAGCCCCGCCTGGGCTGGATCTCCAGCACTAGAACCCAGAGGCGTGAGCAAGAACTGAGTGGACGGACGTGGGAACAAGCTTCAAATGTGGCTTCTGAGAGTCCACGACGACCTCTATTAGAATACAAATGATCTTGAAGCTTCTGATTTCCAAAAGTCCAAAGGAGTTATAAGGAGAGAGCGATCATTGCATTGGGAACTAGCTAGGGAGGAATCATCAAAGGCCAGACTGCAGGGCCCTGGAGCCAAAGGCGGGTGTGATACAGCTCCAGCCATCTGTATGGGACGAGCTTCCCAGGGAGCCTCAGTTTCCAGCCGTAAGGAATAAAAGAAGACAGGCTGGCAGTAGTGGGCCTGCCACCCCGGAGACGCCTGCCACCCCTAGACGCCTGCCACCCCCTAGATGCCTGCCACCCCAGAGACGCCTGCCACCCCCTAGACGCCTGCCACCCACAGACGCCTGCCACCCCTAGACGCCCGCCACCCATAGACGCCCACCACCCCAGAGACGCCCGCCACCCCGGAGACGCCTGCCACCCCTAGACGCCCGCCACCCCGGAGACGCCCGCCACCCCTAGACACTGCCCGCCACCCCGGAGACGCCTGCCACCCCCTAGACGCCTGCCACTCCTAGACACTTGACACGTGTCTACAGCCCTTTCCAACCAAGGAAGTTGCTTTTGCCATGTAAAATGTAGGACACAGACAAGGACATTCCTCTGACAGGAAGACTGCTGGAAAACACACAGAGAGGTCAGGAGCTTGCCCCGAGAGTGACCAGCAGGGCACCGCCCAGTGTGAAGTGGTGGAGGCTATGTGTACAACATTTGTGATTTACAAGCTGGAAGAAGCCAACTGTCATGGTTCACTATATTGAACTGCTCCTCAAGGCAACCCCGAGTCAATGACTCAGAAAACCACCCAGAAAGAAGATCTGGAAGAATCAATTCCAATCTGTTAGGGCCTTCTGGGTGTGATAAAGCCAACCCCTGTCATTTCCACTGGCTTCCTGCTTCCCCCTTTACTGAAAAGTGAAAACACCATTCAATTAAGGTAATTAAATCCACCCAAAGAGCTCAAGCTCAGAAACCACACTACAGGCAAGTGGTCAAACCCAGCAGCCAAGCAAACCCCAGCGGCTTCCTGTGCAGACACGGAGGGACACGGGGAGAAGGGAAGGGCCTGCCCGGCAGCCGGAGAGCAGCCCTCCAGCTCTCGAGGACCAGCCCCCAGAGCCTCCCCAGACAGCAGGGGCCCTGTGCCAGCCGGCCGAATCGCCACTTCTTCTCCTGTTGTTGCCATGAACACTGGGCTGTGAAGTTCTTAGGAGGTGAACAGAGTGATAAACCGTCCTTTTCTCCATGGATCCTCAGTTCTCCCTTGAGCTCCAGTCCAGGAGCCAGGCCACGCCCTTCTGTGCCTGAACCCAGTGATCAGAGCGGTCAGGGCTTCATGCTGCAGAAAGTGTGGGGTGGTCAAGTGGCGAACCCGAGCTGAATCCCAATCCCAGTTCTCTTTTTTACATGCCGTGTGACACTGAGCAACATCTGTACCTCCCCATGCCTTTCTTCCTCTACCTAGAAAGTAGTGCTAATAAAGACCTGTTGAACCCATTCCATCAGGGTCACAAGAATCAAACGTGATAGTGGATCCCCGAGTGTGTCCTGAACTGCAGAGGAACACACAGTGATGAGTCATCCCAGGATTGACTCACCAGACTGGCTTCCTCTGACTGTGATCCACTTTGGATACGAAAAGCTGGTGAGGACCTCAGGTTGCCAGATGAAAAAACAAGACGTCCAGTGCAATTTGAATTTCAGATAAATACTGGGTACCTATTTTTAACATAAACATGAGATGATTAATTTTATAGAGAAATTTGACTAATATAAAGTATGGCCCAAATGTAGGACATGCTTATACTAAAATATGTTCATTGTTCTATCTGAAATTCAGATTTCTCTGAGTGTCCTGCATTCTTAATTAGCTCAATCTGGCAAGCCAGCCATGCCAGACCACCAACTGAGACCTCCCTTGCTGCGTCTCGACTCCAAGACCAGCCAGGCTGGGGTCCCAAGCCCACCTCTGTCACTCAGCAACGGTGCTCATGCAGTATTCCGAGGCTCTGTTTTCTCAGAACTGACGGCGTGCAGCCACATGGAGGCGTAAGGAGCTGGGGCCTCCCAGGGGCACGGTCTGCTCGGGTTCTATGGACCCGCCACACCGGACAGCCCTGAGGAGCTCTGAGCGGCAGTCTGGATCAGGGTCTGTAGGGGACGCCAGCAGGTCCCCTTTCCCAGGCCACTTCCCGTCCTCAGGGCCTGGTGGGGTGTAAGGTGGGGCTGCCTGACCTGTCAGGCCTGGGCTGGCTGCCGGCCAGGAGTCCTGTGAGAGACCAGGAGAGCGTGAGGCACCAGAGCTTTCGACTCTGCGTTCCCAGGCCGCACACTCACCGCAAACCTCTGTCATCACGTCCTGGTGGCCCAAGAAGCGAACTCAGCAACAGCAGCTGGAAGCCTTGCCGAACGGCCACCGTGGCACAGGCACCCTGTCAGTCAGAGATGAACCAGCCTGGAGCTCACGCCAAGGAGCTCAGAGCTTTGTTGGGAAGATGGATTCGTAGCAGATAAAGTGGAATAATGCAGTGATTTTTTTTGTTGTTTTGTTTTTAGAATTCTATAAGGAATAGGGGAAGAGAGGAGGAAATGGTCAGAAACTGGTGAATGGGGAACAGAGAGACACATTCCAGGCAGAGGGACGACCACTCCAAGAAAGTAAGCCAGGACCAACCCCAAGGAAGTAAGCCCAGGGCGCCGCAGGCCGAGCGGGGACGGGAGTGAGGGACCTGCTGGCTCGCCCACCTAGAGGGCCTTGAATGTGAGACACTAGAGAAAGAACAAGAGAGAGAAAAAATTATACCTGTGCAAAATGACGTTTTCCAGTCCACAGTAGTGCAACAGCGTCGGTCAGGGTGACATGGGGAAAAGCATCACGTGAGAAAACATTTTGGAAGAGTCAGAATTTGGGAACAGCTGTGCAAAGGCTATTTCATTGCTCCTGGTGATAGAAAGCTGATTCATGGGGATGCTCCCACAGATCTGGCTTGTGTGACATATTTTAATTCAAAAGATGATCCTTGTCATGAAAAGAAGACTAAACACTTCTTCAAGTGCAATTCTCCCTGCCTCTGGCTACAGCAGCAGTGCATGCATGCTCCCGTAGCCCCATACATGTCTTCTCTATGGTTGTATCACCAGAGCCTTTGGCCCCTCCCTGAAGGCTGAACTGGAAAACGTCATCGATGCGTTCCTGCTGGGGACCCCATGTCCCCTGGTGTGCTCTGGTGCTTTGCAGGGCCCATGCCCAGCGTCCAGCATCTGCAGATGGAGTGTTAGGAGAGCACTTCTCAGAAGTCTGTCTAGGCTCCAGGGTTGCCTGTATCAGGGCAGATGCCAGCGCGTCGCCTGCTGACACCCATAATTGGGGCCACACAGTGACTGTGGAGATGGAAATTATGTGCAGGGGGTAAGAGGCCTTCCAAAGATGAGACCTGTGGGACCTGGTGGCTCAGAGGTTAAAGCATCTGCCTCCAGTGCGGGAGACCTGGGTTCAATCCCTGGGTCGGGAAGATCCCCTGGAGAAGGAAATGGCAATCCACTCCAGTATTCTTGCCTGGAGAATCCCACGGATGGAGAAGCCTAGTAGGTTACAGTCTACGGGATTGCAAAGAGTCGGACACGACTGAGCGACTTCACCTCACCTAGGGAAGGTGTGGAAGAGGGAGAAGGAGCAGTCACGGGGAGTCAGATTTCTGGGACCCTCAAAGGAAGAACTGGCCTGTGGAAAGGTCGTGGGTTCCATATTAAATGTGTGAGTTGTGAAGCTGTTCAGGGGACAGAGGCTGGGCCCAGACAGGCGACCTGGCCTGGACATGCCATCCATGCATGGAAGCTCGTGGCAACCACAAGTGTGGCTAAAATCTCCTGGCGAGCCCATCAGGGGAGAGGAGAAGAGGTCCCAGGACCAGGTGCAGAGGAAACGCAACCGTCCAGGAGAGGAAGATAAGGGATGGACCATTAGGCTGAGATGGAAAGTGTGTGCATCTCCCAAATCAAGATGGGAGAGCTTCCCAGGAAGATAGTGGCCAGCAGTCTTGATTGCACCTCAGAAGTCGAGTCAGATGAGGAGCCAGTTCCTCCCTGGGCAACCCCCTGGGGAGGGGAGGCTACAGGCAGAGCAAGCGATTACAAAGGGATTACAAGGGTGAGGAGTCAGGAAGCATTAAAAGAACAAAGTGATTTTGAAGGCACAGACATGAACAGGAACTTGCCACACCAAGAGTACATTCATTCTGGTTTCTATATATTCCTCAAGGCAGGTCCCCAGGCCTTGCTTACTATGCTGTTTTGCCTCATTCGTGTTGCCTGAGGGGAACTGCACTCCTTCACCTGAAAAATGCTCTTATGAGCCAGACTTTCAGCCACTGAGGTTGGCTTCCTTCAAACAATCAAAAGCAGAGAGGAGGATGGTTTTGTGCTGGCCTCTGCAAAACGTGTTTCAGCAGCGCTGACAGTGAGTCTGTGGCCCCCAGCACAGAGGATGGCTCCCTAAATGTCCACAGAATAAAGGGCAGCATGGCCTTCTGCACCTCTGTCTTGTCCGTATGTGACAGGCACTGATTTCATCCTCATCCCGAAGTTGAACCCAGGGGAAGCTGCACACAGAGGTGTGTGCTCTCCAGTTAGTGACACAAACCTGAGCTTTCCAAACCACCTTGAGACCCAAGGCCGCGGGTCCTGCTCATCAGAACTCTCTCTCTCCTTTCTTTTCTGTGTCTGCTAGCCCTCCATTAAAATTCAAACTGAAGACACCCAATTCAGAGCATTGCCACAAACATTTATCCGGCTTCTGTATTGGTGTGTTTGGTACATGAGGGCAAATAAGACTCCCTTCCTGGACTCATGGAATTTTCTAATTGAGGAGCGAATGAAGCAACCGTCAGTACTTATGACACGTGGGTTATGATGGTGACAATATGGCATGAGTTATGGAAGAATCCAGCACATGGTCAGGGCACAAAGGACGGCCTCGGGTGTCAGGGAGGGGCTAGCCAGAGAGTGAGCAGTGCAAAGTGCCTCTGGCCATCTCCAAAGAAATGCACTCCACAAAGTTGAGCTATTATGATTATTAATATTATTAATAAACTACTACGGACTGGATTAATATCCAGGAGCTACAAGATGAAGACAGGCTTCTGGAAGCCCCAGTGGTCTGCGTTTATAGAGTGCATAGTGAATTTATTTTAACTAGTTCACACTTCATTCTAAATACTCTTAAAATTCTCCTGGGCAGCTTTTGCGTTCTTTAGGCTGTCAAAACAGATATCCAAGTCTTCTGCCAACAATAAATGGAACACTTCTTCCTTGTGAGTGGATTCAAGTTCAGCCACTCTAGTTCTCTTTGCTACAAAACCTGAGTTGTTAATTCACAGGGGAAAAGGGCCTTTGGGCCAATGTAACTAGCAAAAAGTGATTCACAGCTAAGCCAATCATATTAAAAATCCCAAAGGCTTGAAACAGGTTCCTTAAGGTTTCTTGGGCCAGACACAAATTCATGAATCCTAGAAGGGACATCAAACCACCTTGCCTATATTTGGAATTTTGTTGAGCTCAAATGTGAAATTAAAACTAAAATTGAAAGCCAGTTGTATTACTGACATTTAAAGGTATCTTTTGCACTGAGTACCTGCTTGGTTTTTTGGCCTGAGGGGCTCCAACAAGATTGCTTTTCTTCTTCTCTCTAGATGGGTGGCAGTGTCAGCAAATGTCAGCGTGAAAAGAAGCTTTGAAACTACAGATCCTAAAGCCCAGCAAGGCCGGCGCCGGCACCCCCACGCCCGCAACAGGTATGGAGCCAATTCAAGAGCCGGGCCCTGGAAGCCCCTTCAACTTGAGTTCCTCTGCTGAAGGTTCCACCGGGTATCTGGGAGATTGGGGGGTGGGAGTGGGGAAAGTGGAGCCAACTTTATGATCATCCCATTGAACCCAGGTCAGTCAAGTAAGAGTGGGAGAAAGTATCTGAATGAAGCCAGCAAGAGGGAGATCTCTCTTCTTCCTGAGGCAGAAGGAACGTGGCTATTTTCTGAATACTCTAAATACCAGTGATCAGCTTTCATTAACTGTTTGGAATTCTGACAGAAACCCTAGATCAGTTTGGGTTTTTTGGTCACATGCAACAGAAACAGAAACTAGACAAATAAATCAGAAACAGATAAGTATTAAAAGGAAACAGGAACCCTTGTAGACTCAGGGTGAAGGCTGAAGGTCCAAGCCGGGAAAGGACATAAAGAAGGTGCTGCCGCTGACCAAGATGGGCGGGGAGCCTTCATCCTCACATCGCTCCAGGAGAGAGAGTGCCATAGGCTGCCCTGGGTCTCACACGCGCCCTTGGCTCTGAGAGGTCTCTGCAGGCTCCTTGGCTTTCAGCCCCATGAAGACTGAAGCCCACGAGGGGAGGAAACTTCCCAAAAGGAATCAAGTGCTCTTGCTCAAAGGAGGGGATGGAAGATGAGTTTAAGAAATAATAAATATCTGCTAGTAGTAGGTGGTATTTAATTGACTGGGAGTGTTTACTTAACTCTAAGATTCTAATTTGGATCCCCAAGTATCCTATTTCCATGCCATTGTGGAAGTAGAGAAACCCCAGTGTTACTGAGTTCAGTCATTATTGAGGTCAAAACCCCAGCATTCAGGACACCAGAAGACTCCCCGACTCTATCGTTAAGACCTCAAGATACAGAAGACTTGACTTACAGTGGCTGAAGCCACGGAGGGCCCCCAACTCACCCCAATAACACAGATTCCAGAGGAGGGGTTGGTTCTGGCCCAGGCTCACAGCCCTGCAGGGTCATCAAGGACTCAGGAGTGTTCAAAAGTCCACCAGGCGGTCCTCAGCAACTGACCTTGAGTCAGCATTGTTTCTCCCTCAGGGTTGCAAAGTGAACACCTCAGTTACAAGTTGAATTGTGTGTGTGCGCGCGTGTGTGTGCGTGTGTGTGCGTGTGTGTGCATGTGTGTGCGTGTGTGTGTGTGCATGTGTGCGTGCTTGTGTGTGCATGTGTCTCTGTGTGTGTGCGCATGTGTGTGTGCATATGTGCATGTGCGTGTGTGTGTGCGTGTGCATGTGTGCGTGCTTGTGTGTGCATGTGTCTCTCTGTGTGTGTGTGCATGCGTGTGTGCGTGCATGTGTGTGTGTGTGTGTGTGTGTGCACTCAGTCGCTCAGTGCTGTCCAACACTCTGTGATCCCATGGACTGTAGCCAATCAGGTTCGTCTGTCCATGAAATTGTCCAGTCAAGGACACTGGAGTGGGTTGCTATTTCCTACTCCAGGGGATCAAACGAATACAGTTTCAGGCCTCTTGTGTGCAGTAAAGCAAGAAGAAAGGGCACCAAGAGAGTGGAGACTATGGGGATCATTCCTTTGATCAGAAAGGCAATCATTTCCCCAGACATCAGAGTGCTTCCAAGCCTGTGGTCAGAACTAGCTGTGTGGGGGTCTGAGATCACAAACATTAGCTTCTACAGGTTTCTGAGCAAAGTAGGAGAGGGAACGGGGGATGGGGTGAGGCAGGCCAGGCGAGGGGGCTAGGCCGCTGCTCTCCCCTTTCAAGTGCCTCCTAAACGACCTTACTGTTCTTTCTGGGGAGCAAGAGCGCTGATGTTCAAGGCACATAAAGACAGTCTTTTCCGGGGCCAGTCAGCGGTGCCTCATCAGCTCACCCAGTTTACTAGAACTTGAGGTCTTTTGGAGAAGGCAATGGCAGCCCACTCCAGTATTCTTGCCTGGAGAATCCCTTGGACAGAGGAGCCTGGTGGGCTGCTGTCCATGGGGTCGCACAGAGTCGGACATGACTGAAGCAACTCAGCATGCCTGCACGCATTGGAGAAGGAAATGGCAACCCACTCCAGTATTCTTGCCTAGAGTATCCCAGGGACAGAGGAGTCTAGTGGGCTGCCGTCTATGGGGTCGCACAGAGTCGGACACGACTGAAGCGACTCAGCAGCAGCAGCAGAGGTCCTTTGCTTTCTCTGGCAGCCGCAACTCAGCCCTTTCATTCATAAAAAGAAGTCAGCCTGCCAACAGATCAGCATTAGAAGCCTACCAGAGTGCTGTGGTCAAGAGACAGGAAGCAGAAAACTCTGAGGAAGGCTGGCCTCTGGGAGTAGATCAGGGCCTCCAGAGTGGTGGCGTCAGCCGCTGCGGGACACCTTCTAGGTGACCTTCTGTGAGGAGCCAGGATGGGATCTGGGGCTCCCGACCTGCGGCCCTGCCACCTGGTGGAGCGTCTTCATTCTCCGTCCCTAGCAGACCTGCTCAGGCCCCTTCGCTTGCTGTGCAGGCCAGCCAGGCTAGCAGCGGCGCGCCGCCTCTCCAGCCTCCCCTGCCAGCTCGAATGGGGAGGCTGGGTGAGTGTTTCCTCTGGCAGCTGAGGCTCACGGCACCCTGCTAGAAGTTCACTGTCCCGAATGCCCCCACTGGGGCCCAGTCCAGGGTCTACACCTGCTATTCCATCTAGCCTTTCACCTTCTCGTCCCCGGCCCTGGCCAGGCCTGCTCTCGGCACGGGGTACGTACCCCTGGTAGTGATCAGGCTCCCAGTCAGGAAGCAGCATCCTCGGAAAGAATCCAGAAGGGAACGCAGTGACCCACCTCACACGTGTTAGGATGGCTACTGTAAACAAAATCAGCAACATCATCGACTCAGTGGACACGAGTCTGAGCAATCTCCAGGAGAGAGTGAAGGACGGGGAAGCCTGACGTGCTGTAGTCCATGGAGTCGCAAAGAGCGGGACGTAACCGAGTGACTGGACGACCACAGCCACAGCCATCAGGAAAGAAAAGCGGAACTTGGAGCTCTTGAGCACTGTGGGCAGGTGCACAAAATGGCCCAGCTAACCTGGAAAATGACATGATGACTCCTCAAAAAATTAAAACTGGAGCGACCATGCGACCCATCAGTTCCACCCCGGAGTATGTGCTCCCCCAAATTGAAAGCAGGATCTTGAACAGACATTCAGACACCCATGTTCATAGCAGCATTATTCACAACAGCCAAAACATGGAAGCGACCTCGGTGTCGAAGATGAATGGATAAACAAAATGTGCCATATACATACAACGCAACATTATCTCAGAAAGGAAGGAAATTCTGATACACGTTATAGCATGGATGATCCTTGAGGACACGACGCTAAGTGAATAAATTGGTCACAAAAAGATAAATGCTGTCTGGTTCCACTCAAATGGGGTACATTAGAGTAGTCAGATTCATAGATACAGAAAAAGGAATGGTAGTTTCTAGGGGTTTGGGGAGAAGAGAATGGGGGCTATTATTCAGCGGGTGCGGAGTTCAGGTTTGCAAATGAACAGTTCTGGAGACGGATGGCGGTGATGACTGCTCTTCATCCTACTGACACATGCGCTTCAAACGGTTAAGAGAGCGTATTTCGTGTCCCGTGAATGTCGCCACAATTTTAAAAGGAAGAAGGAAAGAGTGTGAGGAAGGGGCTATAACAGAGGTGTAGGCAGAAATGGGGAGACCCCAGGAGGTGGAGGCGTTCAGGAAGCGACAGCCGGGGTTAGGGCCCGGGGGAGGGGCCATAGTTAGAGAAGACCCCCCCACAGTCAGAGCAGGAAGCAAGCAGAGGGACAGAGATGCCGGCACGCTGGCTCCCGCTCCATCCAGGCTCCCACCAGCACCCCCCGCTGGCCACACCCGAGGGCAAGCTGGAGAGTGAAGGGTCCCAGGCGAGGCAGGCTGTAGGGTCTGTGCCCTCCTGGAGTGGCTCTGGGACCAGGGCATCAGCAAGCAGACAGTCGAGTGGCTCCTGAACACCTCGTTCTTGTAGGCTAAGCAGAGGCTGGTCAAGAAGGAAGCACATTTTATTTTAGATTGTGCTCAGGACCACAAAGAAAATAAACCAGGCGCTGTGCCAGACGGCGAAGAGGAAACACCCCCATGGAATGCCAGAGTTCTCTCCGCAAAAACGACGCGTCTGGACCGGAGGCACTGGGTTAGTCGGCGTTCTCCAGAGGAGCAGAACCAATGTATACACACACACACACACACACACACACACACACGTACGTGCGCACACACACACAGACATACATATACACACACATACACACATATACATATATGCACATGTACACACACATATACATATACACACATATACGCACACATACACACACATATACGCACACATATACACACAGAGACATACATGCACACACACATATACATATACGCACACATACACACACACATACATTTACGCACACATACACACACACAGACATATACACACACATACACACACATATACATACACACACACATACACACACACACACACACACACACCCCATATTTATTTCTACTCCCTACAATGCTTAACGTAGAGAACAAGTGAGATTTTCCATAAATATTTGTTAAATGAATGTATAACTATTTTGCTATTCATTTGTAATTTCATACTCACTACCTTTAGAATCAAATTGAGTTTTCAAGATTCTATCCTCCACTATCTATGATGTGGATAGTAAAATAAATTGAATGTAAAAATATGGGAAAATTAGGCAGAAGGCCTTATGTTATTTGGGAATGAAATGAATCATATCAAAATTTCAAGACTCTATCCATGAATTATCTGTAATATGGGTAGTAAAATAAATTGAATGTTAAATTATGGGAAAATTAGGATGTGAAGGGTCCCAGGCGAGGCAGGCTGTAGGGTCTGTGCCCTCCTGGAGTGGCTCTGGGACCAGGGCATCAGCAAGCAGACAGTCGAGTGGCTCCTGAACACCTCGTTCTTGTAGGCTAAGCAGAGGCTGGTCAAGAAGGAAGCACATTTTATTTTAGATTGTGCTCAGGACCACAAAGAAAATAAACCAGGCGCTGTGCCAGACGGCGAAGAGGAAACACCCCCATGGAATGCCAGAGTTCTCTCCGCAAAAACGACGCGTCTGGACCAGAGGCACTGGGTTAGTCGGCGTTCTCCAGAGGAGCAGAACCAATGTATACACACACACACACATACACACACACACACACACACATACATATACACACACATACACACATATACATATATGCACATGTACACACACATATACATATACACACATATACATATACGCACACATACACACATACATATACACACACACATATACGCACACATATACACACAGAGACATACATGCACACACACACATATACATATACGCACACATACACACACACATACATTTACGCACACACACACACACAGACATATACACACACATACACACACATATACATATACGTGCGCACACATACACATACATATATGCACACACACACATATACATATACCCACACATACACACACACATACATATACGCACACATGCACACACAGAGACATATACGCACGTGCACACACACACATATACATATACGCACACATACACACACAGAGACATATACGCATGCACGCACACACATATACATATACGCACACACACGCGCAGACATACATATACGCACACACACACACACACATATACATATATGCACACATGCACACACATATACATATACGCACGCACACACAGAGAGACATACATATACGCACACATACACATATACGTATAAGCACACACACATATACATATACACGCGCGCACACACACACATACATATATGCACACATACACACAGAGAGACATATATGCACACACACACACATATACATATACGCACACATACACACACA
>SJYT01039195.1:182718-211448 GCA_006410635.1 Cephalophus harveyi | reverse complement strand
TATATATATATATATACACCCGTGTGTGTGTACATATATGTATACACCCATGTTTATATATATGTGTGTATATGTGTATGTGTACATGGAGGGAGAAGGAGCTTATTGTAAGGAACTGGCTGATGTCACGATGAGGCTGGAGAGTCTAATATCTTCAGGCAGGCCAACACGCTGGACACCAGAGGGGGAGTCGATGTTGCAAGTCCAGTCCAAAGACTAGAAGCAGGATTGCCTATTGCTCAGGTTTTCTCAGTCTTGTGGACAAGGCCCACCCACATTGTGGAGTATAAACTGCTTTACTGGCATTTGACCAAAACCTGGACATCGTGGTCCAGCCAGGCTGACACATAAAATCCACCATCACAGGCACCCTTACCCATTCACAGCAGCATGTCATCTTATATGATGCCACTAAGTTGGGTATCATATTCATACCCTGCACTTCTTCCCTTTGCAGAGAAAAAGAAATTTCCACTTTGCAATTGCATCTGATCAACAGGAAGCTCTAGTTTTGTGGGAAGAGAGCTGCATTCAACCCTTCTGAAATCACACCCAGAGGCACCAACTGGCTGACGGGGACAGGCTTCCTGGCTGGCGGACAATGCAGGGGAGTAAGAAGTGCACAGACGGTTTCAGCGACTCCTCAAGCATTGGCAGCGTGCTGGATGACGCAGACAAGGAGGTGAGCAGCCTCACGGACCGTGCGTTCCGGAGCTTGTGCATCTCTGAGGACGCATCCTTCCATGACTCCGACCTGGCCCTGTCCCCGGATGTCAGCCGCCAGGTGTTTGGGAATTTCCACCAGGGAATGGTGAGCCACACACACAGGAAAAGCGGCATCTGGAGTCAGTTACCATCCCAAGGTGCTGAGCATGCAGGCTGGGCAGCCACATTCCAACAGCTGCCCAAGTATGTTCAAGGGGAGGAGAAGTACCCCAAAAGCAGCTCCCCGCTGACACCAGCCCAGAGGAGACTGGAAGTGCCAGTTTCTGGCCTGAGGAGCAGCAACAAGCCTATTTCCAAAGTATCATCTCTGATCAAGTCTTTCGACAGGACCGAGAGCCGAGGCTGCGAAAGCAGGCCTCCTGCCAGCAAGCCTCCAGCTCTCAAAAATCCCCCCAAATGTGCTCCTCTTCCCGAAAGTGGCGTCAACTTCTGCTTCGATTCTGCCTTTCTGACTGTCAGGAGGGTGCCTGCCGAAGTCTCCAGCACCCATCAGACCAGCCACCAGCCTGGCCAGAAGCACGGAGAGCAGGAAGCCCCCAAGAATCCCGAAATGGCCAGTCACGGCCCCCACAGCTTCCTCCCAACACTTGAACATGTATCCAGTTCATTCGAGCCAAAGTTCCCCTCTCCTGCCCACAAGGCAGCCACCAGCCAACCTGGAAGGGGCCAGGAGTGGGCCCGCAAAGGGGCCTTTCTCCATAGTGAGAACAGCGCTTTCGAGTCATGGAATGCCCACCAGCCAAGGCTGCCCGAGAGAAAGGATGCTGCCGACACGGTCCCAGAAAGCAAGGCTCTCAAGCATTATGAGGACACGCCCTTGTTAAGAGAGCCCCTGGCCCCTGAGCACAAAGCCTCCCCCTGCCGCGTCCGGGCCAGCTGCAGTCAGGAAGAGAACAAGATGGCTGCAGAGACTCTCTCCACATCTGGAACCTGGGTGTCCAGGGATTTGGGACCCCAGATACTTGCTATGGAAGAAAAAACTTCCAGCTCACAGGCTGACCCTCCTCCATTGAAACCGACCCATGCCCCCTGGAGGAAACCAAAGTCTGGCAGTGGAGGGAAAGACAGTCTACAAGATGCTTCGGAAGAGAAGAAACAGACCAACTGGAGAGGCCCAGCCTTATATACAAAGCACAGTCCCCAGGCGCAGTTTCCAGAGAAGGATGCTCCTGATACGCCTGTGGAGCCGCACGAGCGCTACGATCCTCCTTTCAACATCAGTAAGCTTCTGACCCCTGTCATACCCACCAAACAGGTCCTGGAATCATCTGAGAGCCAGCCAGCGGAGACAACCCCTTCAGCCCCGGGACAGCTAAATGGATACCAAGAGAAGGAGCCCAGTGACTGTCAGTCCCGGGACAGCTACCGATCTAAAGCCCCCAGCCTGCTGTTCAACCTCAAAGATGTGCGGAAGCGTGTCAAGAGCACGTACAGCCCCCCACCTCTCGTGAAAGGCCTGGATGAGAAAACCAGGGGCAAGCAAGAATCCCTGAGCAACGGCGGACTCCTGCCCAATGGGCTCGAGGAAAACCCTCCAGATGAGCTCTCGAAGGAGACACCAGATGACGGCCCTTCTGTGCCACTCACCAGTACCCAGAAGGACCCCAAAGCTGACCCTGACACAGCCTCTGCAGACAACTACCTAACTCCCACCTCACCATCAACTATCACCAAAGCTCCCTTCTGTGTCAACGGCGAGGCTGCCAACAGGAACAACTATGAGAAGGACGATACCAATGGAGAATCCGAGATGGGTGATGCCAGGCCCGGCTGGCGTTCGGACTCTAGGCAACGCCGCCACAGGAAACATCTGTCCCTGAAGCTTTGCAGCGAAGACCCTGAGGCAGGGAAGGCTGCAGAGACCCCAAAGACCTCTGGCCTAGAGAATGGATTCTTGAGATCCATCTCTCAAGAGACAGAACCCGAGAGAGAGGCAGGACTTCAGAATCCAAACTTCAACCCGAAATTCTCCCCAGGGCCCCTTTCTCCCGAGGAGGAAGATGTGTTTTATAGTGACAGCCAATCTGATTTTATGCCAGGCCTCAAAAGTAAGGCCAAATTCAGCACCAGCTCTTCAGATCAGTCCTTTGCCTCGTTCGAGGATCAGCAGAAGACGTGGTTCACTGAGACCCAAGAGGAAGACTGCAGGAACGTCGTGAGTGCGGGTGACGGTCGGAAGGATGAGCAGGAGAAAGTGACGGAGGAAGATGAGCTGGAGTGCGGCGCCGTGAGTAACGGGAGTGCGGGCGTGGAGAAGCCCAGCAAGCGGGAGTCCTTGCCAGAAGAAGGAAGTTTGCCAGGAGGTAGCTCCAGGAAGGCGCCGAGGGAGGAAGCTAGTTTCAGAGGCCCTGGGACCGGGGGAAGTAAGTCAGATGCAGCTCTGTCACATGCCAAAAGTCTTGCCCCTTCACCAGCTTCCACTTCAAACAAGCACATACTCTTCGCAATTAAAGACAACACCCTGAGGGCCACCCCCGTCATCAAACCCGTCATGCTGCCCCTCCTGAGGTCCGTGTCCTCGGAGTCCCCACTGGGCAGCGGCCACAAAGAGGAAGAACTGCCAAGGCCAGGCTGGGGCGGGGACGCTGGTCTCTGTGCCCCTGAGAGCCAGGAAATGCCCAGCACACTGACACCCACCAGTGCCCGGGGCACACACGTGAAGGGGGTGGCCTGTGAGGGGCTGGAGGACCACGAGTGGGTGCCCAGCGCCGCCAGGGCGGAGACCTCCCAGGCAGCCCCAAAGTGGTATGTCCCATCTTCTCCATTCACAGGAGAGGGCCAGGGGCTGAAGCCACCCCAAAAGGCCACACAGAAAGCTAGGGTGAACAATGGCAAGAGCGGCTCCACAGACCCGGGGAAGCTGGACGCTCCGAGGTGCATCCCTACCATAACTTTGCCAGAAGATGACCCAGAAGACCAGATACCCCCACAGCAGCTGGGAACCTTTTGGGAAGAGCAGGTGCAAGGCTTCAATAGCCACTTTTTGTCTACCCCCAGAGCAGGGCCCCCAGGGAGAAGATGGGTCACCGGCGAGCTGGCGGCTTCCCCCAGTGCCAGCTCCCTGGAGGAGAGGAGTGCGTGCTCCCCGGCTGCCAGCAGCTTTGGGGACGATGCGTCCCAGGCCCCCAGTGAGCCTGGCCTGCTGCCAGGGGAGCCTCCGCACAGCAGCCCCTGGGCCAGCCCCAGCCCTGGCAGGGTGGCCCGGCGGGAAGAGCTGACACATGCCCTCGCGTGGGAGCCTGGCTCCGACCCCCAGCTGGAGCCATCAGCCGAAGACCTCAGGACGCTTTCTCCGAGAGGCTCACTGCTGGACGTGGCCGCCAGCTCGGCCGGCCTCCTGGAGAAGCCAGAGCCTCCTGCTCAGCTGGAGAGGGCGGCCGGCAAGCCACCTGCAGTCCCGCCCAAAACAGAGAAGGCCCTGCGGCGGGCAAAGAAGCTGGCAAGCAAGAGGAGAAAGATCGACCAGCCACAGGAAAAGCATGGGGAGCGCCGCGAAGAAAAGCTGACCCCTGCGGACTCGGAGCGGAGGCCACCGTCCCCCGGAGAGAGGCCCCGGCCCAGGCTCCCCGTGGTCCGCGCCCTGCCCCCTCCAGCGCACCGCCACTCGGTGTCAGCCCTTTCAGAGCCAGACCAGAGGAGGCCCGGGGGGCCCCAGTCCCTGACACCCCAGCCCCCTTACCCTGCCACCCAGAAGGTCCTCCAGGACCCCCAGTCTGGAGAGTACTTTGTCTTCGATCTGCCGCTCCAGGTGAAAATCAAGACCTTCTATGACCCAGAGACAGGCAGATACGTCAAGGTCTCCATCCCATCCTCTGAGGGGGGCTCCCCTGAGCCAACTCCGCCGGACGCCCTTGCTGCTCCCTACGTGCTCTACCCTGGCTTCCGGCCCCTGCCCGTGACGGCTCTGATGCCCCTGCGCTGCTCCTCTCAGCTCTCTGCCCCCACCTTCCTAAGGCAGCGCCCTCACACCATCAAGGCAGCCGGCCTCAGGCCCCAGAGCGTCCACGATGTGCGCCTGCAGCTGCCCTCTGAGGCCCCCAGCAACCCCACCCAGCCCTCTGCAGGCCAGCGCCCCGAGGGTCCTCCCCAGAGTGCAGGGCAGGAGCGGGGAGAGGCTCCAAGCCTGGGCATCATCTCCACCAACGACCTGGAGGACTTTGCCACAGAAGGCATTTCTTGAGAATCATAGTGGACAAACCCACCCCCGGCCCCACAGCAAAACCAGAAAAGCTACTTCCCTCTCCCCCCAATCACACACACACATACACACATCAACTCATACTCAGCTGTCTGAGATCCCTAAGATTTGTGAGGAAGCCGGGATCCTGAGCAAAGCCACCCTGCGGGGCCCACCTCCCTGGGAGGGCGCTGCTCTGCTCACTCAGGTAGAGTCCCTCCGGGGCTCCGGGATCCCGGGCCCACTCCTCTCCTCTCTCCTGCCTCCCTGCCTCCCTGGCCTTCTCCCCTGACCCTGGCACCCGTGTGTGTCCAGCCTGACTCCTAACAAGCCTTCCCTTCAGCATCGCACCCACTCCTCCTCAAGGGCCGCTCGCAGCCTGAGCGCAGCTAAGGCCCCAGCAAGGCTGCACCCCGCTGAGCCCTGGCCAGCAAGCACAGGGCCCAGCACACCCACTTCTAGGTCAGGTCACACAGGGGCCACCCCACCCTTGCTCAGACCCAGCAGCCCTTCCGGCTCACCCTGGTGGGGAAAAGGCTGAGGAGCAACCCAAGGCAATCGCAGAAATATTTATTTGAATAGAATGGGTTTTCTTTACTGAAGAAACTTTCCTCTGAAGGCTATTTTCTGATCATCTTGTAAAAAGGGAAACAAGTTTGCAGATGCGGTGTTGTCCCTGGACTCTTTCATCTTTCTTCTGTGGGCAGTGACGGGTCTGTGCTGGTGAGTAAAGAGGCGTGCCCTCCAGGTTTGCCATCACGATTGGGCGGCCACCCAGCATCTCCACTCGGAGCAGAGCGGCCCCGGCACTCGCCCGCCACAGTCCCTGTGTCCCTGCCTTCTCGGGCAGGCCCTCCCCTGGCACTGGGGCAGCAAAGGTGAGGGAGACCCTACCCACCATCGAGGGTGACTGGGACCCGGGTCAGGCCCTGACTGTCCCGATGTAATCGCTGGTGCCTGCGCCCCGCGCTCAGAAGGAGATCACACTCCTCCCGGGTCCTCTGGGATTTGGAGGAAGGAATCGAATCAATTCAGGGTAACAGGGTGCAGTGACCACCTCTGCGCCGCTGAGAGCCATGAGGGTCTGTAAGCCAATGCCCACTGTGGACAACGTGTTGGGAAAGAAGCAGGCCAGCCTCGTGGGCCGCTACCCGGGGCTTCCGTGGAAGCTTCTTAAATTTGCGCTGTGTGAAAGTCGGGGGCTAGAGTGCCTTCGATCCGTTTAGAAGGGGCAGCTGTCGCGACAGCTGCTGGGACTGCGCTGCGCACGTCCCAGGGGACCACACAGAGTGCATTGCCCTGGACCTTTTCGCAAATGCGCCATTTCTAGGCTGGGGAGACGGGGAGGCCCCCAGCTCACCGTGTCCCAGACTCACACAGACACTGGGTCTTTAAACATACTCTGGGTTGTGATTTGGATTCAGAGTTTTATATACCTGCTTGTTTTCCACAAAAGTGCAATCGCACCTGAATTTCACTGTGAAAATGCTCCACAAGCCCCCCCGCCCCAGCCCAATGCCAGGAGCCTTGTCTACACCTGTGAGTCAGCTGGTTGGTTAGCCGGGAACTCAGGCAGGCTGCTGTCTGAGAAATCCGGTTCCCACAAGTCACTCACTGCGATGCCAGTGAAGAGAACAGAGTTGCAATCTTGGCTCTGCCAACAAATCACCAAGTGTGCTCTCACCTGTTTCCCTCTTACTCAAACAGGAAAGATAGTATCTCATTTCAAAATTCTTAGGACCCAGGAAAAGAATTACCTAACAAGAGTCCGCCACTTAAAAAATAACCATAGTTACAGTAACCATGTCCCCACAAAGGAAAATGCACTTTACATAAGGAGAGTTCAAATTTGGGCCCCAGGCTTCCCCAGTGGCTCGGAGGTAGAGAATCCACCTGCAATGCAGGAGATGCGGGAGATGCCAGTTGGATCCCTGGGTTGAGAAGGTCCTCTAGAGGAGGGCGTGGCAGCCCACTCCAGTACTCCTGCCTGGAGAACCCCATGCACAGAGGAGGCTGGCAGGCTACGATCCATAAGGTCTAAAGGCTTGGACACGACTGAAGCAAGTGAACACAGACACACGTTTGGACACCAGCCCCCTTCTGTCTGAGGAGCAATGTGAGCAGGGCCATTTATGGAGCAACAAACATAGAGACAGATACGTGGGGATCAAGATCAGCTCCCAGTCCCCTCTGCCCCTGTGGGTGTAAAAGAGGAAAGGTGTCTGGCAGAATGCGGCATCCACTCACACATCTAGAGTGAGGATTCCTTCCTTGAACATCTGGCCCCCCAGCAAGTCAGCTGGATGGAAGGCCTCCAGCACTCACCGCAAAGTGCCTACGTTCCTTAGAAGCAGAGATTGCCTCCAGAGACAGGAGTCACTGACCAGCTCATCGGCAGGTCGATTCCTTCCGTTTCTGTTCGGGGCTGGGGGCGGGCACCACTGCCTCCTTCCTTCCTCCCCCGTCCCTCACTCCTACCCTTCTTGTATTCTTTTCTTTCCTCCCTCTCTTTACATTTCCAGAGTTCCTGCTCCGTGCCAGGTGTTTCACTGGGCATCAAAGATACCCTGATAAGGAGATCTGGTCTCTGTGCCCAGGGAATTCAAATCTGAGAAGAAAGATAAGCCCACATGGTAAGGGGTTTAGCACGGAGGTCTGAAGGACATCGGCTCAGCCTGGAGGGAAAAGGGGACTTCTGTGGGAATGACACCTGATCCGAGCCAGGAAGTATAAAGCGGTGCATCAGCTTATGAGGCAACAAGAATTTCCCCATCTTTGATCTATCAAACAGAGATGACATGTATTAAATACTAATCCATCTGTCTCGCCATGTCAAAATGTACTGGCTTAGCTAGTTGTTCACTAGCATTTCTAATCAGCATGAGCATAGAACCAAGGGTAGCCTGGTAGAATAGACCTTTGCTGATATGGCCAGCATATCATGAGACAGTTGGATGCTGATATGTCCGTCATATCCTGAGATAGTTGGATGGCATCACTGACTTGATGGACATGAGTTGGTGATGGACAGGGAAGCCTGGTGTGCTGCAGTCCACGGGGTCACAAAGAGTAGGACACGACTGAGCAACTGAACTGAACTGATATGTTCATCAGCCTCTGAATTGACGCTTCACTCACCTGAGTTGCCCAGAAAAAGCACTATTTCTACCACCGTGTTTAACAGAACAGCGGTGAGAATGGTGGGCATATTGTTTATGGGAGCTGTAGGTAACGGCCACGCCTGCCTCTTCGGTCTAGTGTGCAGCCCCTTTACTGTGACAGACGGCTCTCCAGGTGTCTGGAGAGTGCGGAGCTCCTTGAGGGGATGATCAAAGGTCCTAGGGCCCTTCAGCGGAGAATGACCAAGAGCTCACCATGTCCATCACACACGCTGTGCCAGCCCCTGACAGAGGAGATGGGAGCTTGGCCGCAGACCTCACCACACACCTATGAGAGGGACCTTCACCAGCTTCACCGGCGAAAGGGAAACAGAGCACGGAGATGTGGAGCAACTGCCCACAGCCAGCAGCCACGGGGTGAGGAGCCCACTCCCACGTCCAGCTCTCTCACCTCGGGCTGGGCACTCAGACCCTCTGTCCTGTGTCTCTAAGTGTGGCCCATGGACGAGGAACCTCCACATGGCCAGGGCACTTGTTAGAAATCCAGACTCTCCACCTGCATCTCCAAAAGGTTCCCTAGTGATTCGTTTGCACGTCAGACTTTGAGAAGCGCTGGCAGCCCCTGTTTGGCCTGGAAAGGAGAGGATTTAGGGGAAACAAGTTGATATCTTCTTGTCTTTCAGTACAACTATGGGTGAAGGAAGAGAAAGTTGCACGTCTGGGTGGGAGCTGAGGGGCTGCTGACTCACACCGGCTGCGAGAAAGGCGTCTCTAATGTCGACAGCTGTCCCCACATTTGGCGCAAGCAGCTTGCCGAGAACTAAGCCCACTGTCGCTAGAGACGCTCAGTAGAAGCTGATGGCCCCTCTCCTGAGACTGGGATGGATGCGGAAGTCAAAAGGGACCTAATGCCAGCTTCTGAGACCCCGGATTACAAGTGGGGCTGCAGCGAGCCAGTGTCATGAATCCAAAGTCTCCCCAGACGCTGGCCACATGAAAGAATTCTTTCACTCATATGAATTCTTTCAAATGAGTGAAATAATTGCATATAAATGAGGGGAGCGTAGGGCAAAATCTGAACTCTATGCACGTGGAAAGCCTTTCGGCCCAGATAACAAACACGGTCTCGGTGGACACAACTGTCCTATGTGGTCCTTCCACATCGCTGGCGTCAGCGGAGCCCCGTCTCTGCTCTTCCTTGTGCTGATATCCCGTCGTGTATCTGTGTTAGGGATGTATCTGAGAGCCCTCCATCCAGCCAGGTGACCCACTGCACAGGGAAGTGTGATTTCAAAAGGTCTCCGCACCTGTCCTGACCCACTCATGTTAACTACGCTTGCACTGCCGACTGCTGACTTCCCAGAGGACGGATCCTTTCTGTGGAAACCTTGCAACCAGTGTTCAATATCACTAACCACTGGGGACACACAAGTCAAAGCCATAATGTGGTGTCACTTCAGACCCATTAGGAGAGCAACTATAAAATTAAAAATTAAAAAACAGAAAACAAGTGTTGATGAGGATGTGGAAAAATTCAAAACTTTCTGTATTACTGGTGGCAATGTAAAATTGTGCAGCTGCTGTGAAAAGCAGTTAAGGCAGGCCCTCAAAAAATTAAACAGAATTACTACATCATCTGAAAATTTCATTCCCCTGTACAAAATTATCGAAAGTATTCAGATCTCAAAGAGATATTTGTATACCTGGATTCATAGCAGCATTATTCACATTATCCAAAAAGTGGAACCAATCCAAATGTTAGTCAACAGATGCACAAACAAAATGTGATATAGACACACAACTGAGTATTATTCAGCCTTTAAAAGGAGGGAAATACTGACGCATGCTGCAGCGTGGATAGACCTTGAGGACACTGAGCTGAGTACAATGAGCCAGTAGGACAAACACTTCATGATCCCACCTCTATGAGGCACCTGAGCAGTCAGACTCACAGAGACGGAAAGCAGAAAGCCAGCTGCCAGGGACCGAGGATGGGGTGGGACGGGTGGGGAGCTGACGTTTAATGGGTACAGAGTTCCGGCTGGGAAAGGTCAAAAATGGCTAGAGTTGAATGATGGTGAGTGTGTACTTAATTACACTTAAAAGTGGTTAAAATGGTAAATCTTATGGTATTTAAATTTTGGAAAACAAAACCAAAAAAAAGCTATTGACCAGCACAAACCTCCCAGTAACCCTGAGACCCCAGCGCCGGGTTGGAGTTGGCAGAGCCAGGACATGTGACTCCACAGAAGACGAGGGAGGAAGAGGAAGCTCCTGGGTCCTGCCTGCCAGGCAGGTCCCCATCTTCCTGGCTCCCGCGCTCAGCAGCC
Source organism: Cephalophus harveyi (assembly GCA_006410635.1). Lineage (NCBI taxonomy): Eukaryota > Metazoa > Chordata > Mammalia > Artiodactyla > Bovidae > Cephalophus > Cephalophus harveyi. Next base: position 201,096 of record SJYT01039195.1, on the reverse strand, counting down.
CGCGCTTCCCCTGGTGGCTAAGCCACAGCTCTGGTCGCCGTCCCCGCTGCCCTCAGTCTCCTGCCCCCAACTCAGCCAGACCCCGAATCTATGATCCTACTCCAGATGTCTATCACCGCATCAGCCATCTGCACCCCACCACCCCTCAGCCCCACTCAGAGTCCTCACTGCCACCACTCCCAACACGACTCCCTTCCAAACCACCACTCCCCTCTGATGGCCCGAGGGCTCCCTGCTCACCCCAATAATGAGTCGGGCTCCAGAGCAGGGCGCGCAAGGCTAACCCATGCTGCGGGACGCCAGTCTTTCCGGCTTCATCCCCTGCCTCTGCCTACAGCTCCCCTGGACTCCCACCACCTTGAGCTTCTGTGAGCTGGCCATATGGGCCATTCCCAGCCCCTCTGCACACTCTTTGGCCCCGCCCACCAGCCTGTGCCCAGCAGAGTGGAGTTGGTGTGTGAGTTCAAGGCCAAGTCAGAGGGCGCCATGCCGCTTGCACAGGTCCCCTGGAACGAGCGCCCTGTGAGTCCCCAGCTGCCACAGAGCGGTCCACGTACTGGGTCACTCTGCTATCGAGAAGCCCACCCTGGCCCACATCAAGATGGCTTAGAAAGACCCTGAGACGATAACAGGAAGAGAGAGAGAGCCCCACTCTCCTGTCTCAGCTCCAGCCTCTGGCGGTCCAGGCCAGAACGACCTGACCAAGCCATTCCCAGATCCCCGACACGCACAACAGGGAGAGATGCTAAAATAGTGAGTGCTGCCGTTCGGAGCCTCTAAGTTTCAAAGTAGCTCGTTACACAGCAACAGACAGCTGGAGCCCTCTCTCCCGGCCTCCCTTCCCTCTCAGTGCTCACCCTCTCCCTGGACCCTCTGGCCCTCAGCCGCTCCCCAGCAACCGGCCCTTGTCCGCTCCTGCCCTGGGGTCTTCCCCGAGACCCCATCTCCTCTGGAAGGACACCCCTGACACCCCAGCTCGTGCACCTCATTTCTAAGTTCACGAGCAGGTTGTGCTTCCCCCCGCAGCCCCTCTTACAGTTGCCTGTCTCTCTTGCCCACCAGCCATCAGGTTTGGAGGGCAGGATCTTGCCTGTCCACATTCTCACTGCGTCCCCAGGAGCTAGCACGGGGCCAGGTCCAAGGCAGGCCACAGGTAAACACTGCTGAAACTCCATGGAATTCTTCTTCAAAATTCTATTTTAAGTATTTTGGGAGACGCAATCACTGCCATTTTGATCTTCTTTCCTCACTTTCGAGATTGTTGATACCAACTGGAAGAGTTAGGCCAAGACCACACCGGAGCAGGCGCCCTGCTGCCCCTCTCCCGAGACACGGGCAGCCGAGGAAGGAGGCTGTGCCCCACAAACGGGCTCTCAGGCCCCAAGGCCCAGGAACAGATGCTCCGCAATGTGACCCATGAGTCGGCATTCACGTTTAGCTAATGTTCTTTGATGAGAAATTCCAGGCCTGCCAACAAAAAGAGGCCAAGAGGCTTGTCCAGGACTGACAACAACGTCCAAAACCCGAGCCAGAACCAAGTTAGTCACTGCTCTCGTGACGCTAAAGTGATGAGGACATTAGACAAACAGCCTCAAGTGAAAGCGGTGAGTGTTCCTGAATCCCATTTATTGATACAGGGGGGACTCGGCATCAGAGCACAGTCTTCTGAAGTATTTCATCATGTCTGGCTGCCAAGTGGTAAGGCCAGGTTAGTACAGATGTGGGTTTAACCTGTGAGTCATCTAAAAAAAATCAAAGGTGCTCTCCTTCAAGACAAGAAGGATCATTTCAGCTGGTTACCTTTCTTCTCATTTCCCCTCAATCCAATGAAACTAATTGTGGTTCCATAGACAGAGAAATTGATATTATTACAAGAAAATAAAATGGTTCTAAAACATAAATAGCATCACCGCCTAAGGTGTCCACGTGTCCATTTTAACTCTGTAAGTAGAATTTGAAAATTATCAAGCATGGAAGAGCTTTAGAAAATTCCAGAGGAGACATTGTTTGACATCTTCACCTCTCAGTGAATTTCTCTACCAGTTTTTGAAACAAGGTAACTCTGAAGGTTGATAGGAAGTCAAACCAGCCACAAAGAGATTTTTCATATTCCCAAAAGTTCCAACAGCTTCCTTTTGAGCATGTTCTTGGGGCTTCAAAAATTTAATATTAGCTGATCCCAGCTAAGCACATTTGCTAAAGGAACCCTGACCACATTATCTTTGCTGACGGGGAATCCACCCCGGGGGAGACCTTTAGGTCTTATTCTTGGCATGGCAGATGGGGAGGGGGACAGGGCAGAAGCCACCAGAAGCCAGGAGGTAAAGAGGAGCCATATTCCATCCTCTCCAAGAATGCCTACTTGAAGCTAATCCGAATCCCCCAGGCTATTGGCAGAAGATGCTAAGAGGAAGGGCTTTTCTAAGTACAGCCGAGCTCACGTTGGCGGCCTTGCTCTAAAGCAACTGTCAGTGCAACTCCCTTCTCTTCGCTGCTTGACCAGGGAACCCAGCAAATCAGAAAATGTTAGACTCAGTGCCCTTGCCTCTCCAAGGACACTGGAGACTTCTGTTTTCTCTTAGTACAAAACAAGGTCTTCCTAGAGACAAAAATTAGGGTAAACTAGAATAAATTATAAATCAGTAGAGTTATCATAGAGTTCAATAATAGAGTTATAATAGAGTTCAATAATAGTTATAATAGAGTTCAATTGAACTAAATTATAGCTCAATCAATTGAACTATAAAATATGAAATATTCCTATAACTGAATATCATATAGAAAGAAGTGTGAATAAACTTAAACTACACATAGAAACACTCTTACTGGCTAAATATTCACAGCAATAAGATCAAGCCATAGAAGAAAAAAATTTTAATGAAACTGAATTGGTTATTATCAATCAAATTAGAATAAGGAGTAGAGACACTTCATAATGATGAAGGGGCCAATTAATCAAGAAGACATAATGCTCCTAACTATATGAGTCTAATAACAGAGCCACAGTGAAACGGGTAATGGGTGGCATTACCCAACAGATGGACAAAATTAAACATTCTGACAATCCCAAGTGTTACCAAGGATACAGTGCAATGAGAATCCTCACTCCCTGCTTGCGAGAATAGAACTTGGTACCAACGCTGTGTTAGTTATCTGTTACTGCATGATGAAATTGCACAAAACAAAACCTTTTTAGAAAGCTAATAGTTTAAAACAACCAGCCTTTATTTTCCTGTGATACTGTGGGTCAGGAATGGGGGGGGGCTCAGTGCCCCCTTCACACCAGTCGAGAGGTCCCGTGAGCTGTATATGTCTGGCCTCCTCAGCCGAGCAGCCTGAGGGAAGAAGGAAGATGCCCGCTCCCACCCCCTCCCCAGGAAAGGGAGCCCTACAGGCCTGCCACCCACACAAGCAGAGGGGCAAACCACCACCTGTGCCCACCCCACAGAGGCTCCTCCCAGGCACTGCTGAGAAGAGGCCCCCATCTGTCCAGAGCTAAGGCCCAGGCCTGGAATCAGGGTCCACACGCCCACCGGCCCACTTGCAGTCGAGGAAGTGGGCTCATAACAGAAAGACCAAACACCAAAACAGCAGTCTTTTGTAGAGACGAAAGCCTTTATTACAGGGAAGCCAAGCTCAGCTCTCTCTCCCATCAGCTTTTTGAGCAGGGTATTTATCATGGGAGTAGGGAATAGGAGGGAGTCGGAGCTAAGCAATGCCTCTTGGAGGGGTAAAGGGACGTTTCAAGAGTCCTCTGTGCAGGCATGACTGTTTTTCCTGTCTCCTCATGGGACACGGTACACATTCAGGAGGCTTCTGTGCGTTACACGTGGTAAATTTTTAGCCTGTGACATCCAAAGCTCACTGATGGGTTATTCTGGTCCCTCAAAGCGTCTGCACAGGTGGACTGGAAGAAAGTCATTAGCGGGCTGCTTCCTCACCTGAGGCTTCTTAGGGGTGCTGTAAAACACAAGATCACGGTTAATCACCCTCTTTTATGTTGTGGCCATGGAGGTGCTTCTTCATTTTTCCCTTGCTTCACATTTGGTGACTGAGCAGTCCGCTCGGACCCTCAGTATCTTTATCTGTAAAGTGGAGACCATTCCAATTCCAGATTCCTATGACGGTAATGAAGATTGGGTACTTTAGTATGCAGAAAGCACTTAGCCCATTGCCCAGCACCCACTAAGTGCTCATCAGCCTGGTCCCCTGGGCCACAGCCCCTCATTGCTTAGTAGAGGTCTGTGGGTGGCCTTACAGACTCAGAGCTTGGCAGTAGCAAGCTCCAGGCTGGGTGAGGGGTCTTGCTCACCACACCCACATCTCCCATTCCTGAATGCTGAGGATGTCATTGTTTGTGGGTTTCTTCTCACCAAGCAGGCCTGAAAAAGCTGCAAGAGGAAAACCTCCAGGAACACAGGGCCTCATGGTACCTGGGGGACGGCTCCTGATTTTGCTGCAGCTGCAGTTCAGGCCCAAGTTTAATAAAGGATAATTCCTAGACTGAAGGACTGAAGGGGAATTGGATTCAGTTGACAAAGCAAACGCAGCTTAATTGGAAAAAAGTTGCTCCTCCCTCCTTGTGCCAAGTCCAAGACCAGAATCCTAGAAGCAAGCCTGGTAGGAATCGTCATGGCCTCTGGGAGTGAAGGAGGGAAGGGAAGGCTTGTCTGCTTGGAGTCCTGGCACGGGCCCACAGGCACAGTCGGGATGACCCTCTCCCTGAGAACAGAGGCCTGTCAGAGCCTGTCCGAAGCCCCTGCACCAAGACGGACAGGGCTGAGGGAAGTGACGAAGCTCCCGAATGCACACAGGAAGTAACAGACAGGAGTGTGGATATGAGCACCAGGAGGCAGACCTCCAACCACGAAGCAAAGTCCAAGGCGCCTTGCAGTCCAAAAAAGAGATCGGGGCAGCTTAACAGGCCAGCAGGGCCTGCAGCCAGCCACGCCTGGGCAGGATGGGAAGGTCACAGTCACAGCCGGGTGGGAAAAGAAAGGCTGGGACCTCTGCAGGGTCTGTGGGGGAGCTGTCAGAAGGACAGAGGAATGAGAGCTTCCTGTCACTGCTCGTGCCCATGGACTGGTCAGGCAGGAGGTCCAGCACCCTCTGGGGGGCCCCAGGATGAAGCTGCCTCCCTGCTGGACCACCGCCCCCCGGCTGGCCAGTGGGGGAGGCCACAGGGTCAGTCCAAATACCTATGATGACAACAGATATTCCTAAGTCGAGGCGCTCTCCTGGTGTCAACCATGGGGGGAAATGTGGGTCCTTCCAGCCACAGCCCGTGTCCCAGGGCAACCACATGAAAAATCCAGAGCCAGAGCCACCCGTCGAGCTGCTCTCAACTCTCTGACCCACTGAACCCGTGAGATGTAATAAAGCATCAGCATCTTAAGCCACTAATTTTAAGGTGATTTGACACTCAGCAAGAGATCACCAAAACAATGGAAGCTGCCAGCTGGGATCCTCTGTGCTCCACTGTGCTAGAGGGCAGAGGAAGATGGAGTGCTGTGCTTGGGTCAGAGGAGGCAGACCCCTCGGCCGGCGTGGAGGAGGTGGCTGGCCAGGAAGAGAGCAGACAGGAAACCTGGCGGGGTCCACGCTCCGGCAGCCAGCCCTCCTTACTTCAAAGGGCTGGGCTCACTTTTTGGAGCCTGGTGAGTGCCTTTCAGGTAGGCTATTATGATCGTCATTGTACTGCAGGAAACCCCGAAGCCAGACAGGTCAGGACACACACACAGAGCAGAGCTGGGATCCAAACCCCAGGTCTGTGCTCCCGCAAAGCCCACTGCAAAGAGCTGCTTTGCCAACACCATGGATCCCCAAGGGAGAGCCCAACCACACTGTCCAGCCGGCAAGGGTACGGGAGGGGTGGGGAAGGGTCCTGAAAGCAGGGCACCCCATCCTGGCTCCTGCGCCACCCCCCAAGCAGAAGTAACCCCATCCATCCACAGAAACATGCTCCTCCCCACAACCCCATCCCTGCCCACTGGCCTCATCGCTGCAGCCCTACACAGACCTTCAAAGGAACAAGAGGGGCCACTTTACGGTCTGTTTAGCTCTCAGCAGCCAGACAGGGAACAGGCACAGAGACGCACCGAGCCTTGGCAGGCTATACTGCAGGCGAGAGTCCCACAGCCTGGGGCTCAGTCTTGGGATCTGCAGGCTTCGGGCAAGCCCCAGAGGCAGGGCTGTCAGCGAGGGACACTGCAGCAGGTCGGGCTCACCCAAAGCCAGAAAGCTCCACTCCCGGGACCCAGGTTGGGTGGGCAGTGACAGCGAGACAGGCAACGAGGAGCCTTCGGCTGCGGGGCTTCCTACGCGGCAAATGACCCTTTCCCCCAGGTCTGCCACAGGGCCTCTCCCAGCTTCCCAAGCCTCCTAAGAATGTGGGGTTAGAAGATGGTGCTGGGATTAGGCAGAGAGGGCTGCTCAGAGGGTGACGGGATGCTGCTTCCCTGAGTGGGACGGGGGAGAGGAAGCGTGAAGCGATCCCCAGCCACCCTTCTCCCGGAGTCCCGGGTAGCGACGAGGCTGAGCTGAGCCTGCGGGTGTGTCTGAGCTGGGAAGGGCGGCCACCCGAGGTGGTGCAGCCGCCAGGGGGCCTGGGCTGCTGGGTGAGGCGGGCCAAGGGGGGACAGGCTCCTGTACCCACAGACCTCCTCTTTCCGAACTCACCCCACCAGTAAACAGAGAGGAATCTTCCCCGTAAAGAGGGACTCCAACTGCTGCCATTACTAATCACTGGCAATAAAACTGCTAAATAAAGACGAAAGACAATGATAAATCTACAGGAGGGCTGCCCAACAGAGCAATTAGGCTTGGGAGACAAGCATTCATTCACAGGCATCATCACTAGGCATGTATTATTGATAAAATAGACACTGAGCTCAGTAGATAATGAAGGGAAAGGAGACCCCAGCCTCCCCCACCCCAATAAGGTCTCCCACCAGCCCTCAACCTTGACAATGAACTCTACCTGTCATGAGCTCCCTGAGACTGGTGAGGCTGTCAGATGATGTCCCGGCCTGGGGAAGGCATGCCCTCTGCTTCTCCTCATCCTGGGAACAGGCACGGCTCCCTCAGCTTCTACTGTCGACTCAGACCTGGGTCCAGCTCCTCCATTCCAAGTTGCAATATCTCCCCTCCGATATGGACTTCCCTGGTGGCTCAACGGTAAAGAATCCACCTGCAATGCAGGAGACCTGGGTTCCATCCCTGGCTCAGGAAGATCCCCTGGAGAAGGAAATGGCAACCCACTCCAGTAATCTTGCCTGGAGAATCCCATGGACAGGGGAGCCTGACAGGTTACAGTTCACGGGGTCGCAAAAAGTCAGACGCGAGTGAGCAACTAACACTTTCAACACTTTCACTCCTATTGTTAAGTAACGAATTATCCCCAAATTAAGCAGCTTCAGACATTTACTATCTCAAAATTCTGTGAGTTAAGAATTGGCCCAGCCTGGCTGGTATCTGGCTCAGGGTTGCCGTGAAGCTTCGGCCAGGGCTGCAGTCTCATCTGCTGGCTGCTGGGGAACGGTTTCTCCAAGCTTGTCCGGGGGATGGGGGCGGGGGCCTCTGGTCCTCCCAGCTGTTGGCCTCTCTTGGTTTCTCGCCACATGGCCCTCTTCCCAGGGTGGCCTCACCATTCCCTGGCTGGCATTCCCAAGGCCCACAGTCAGCAGCTCCCGAGATGGGAGCTGCCATCTGTTCATAGCCTCACCTGGGAAGCCACACCCCACAACTTCTCCTATTCTTTTGAAACGAGTTAGTGTATGCATCCACACGCCAGGGAAGGGGATTACCCAGGAGGCAGGGATCACTGGGCTTCCCTGGTGGGTCAGATGGTAAAGAATCTGCCTGCAACACAGGACACCCAGGTTTGATACCTGGGTTGGGAAATTCCTCTGGAAAAGGGAACCGCAACTGACTCCAGTATGCTTGCCTAGAGAATTCCGTGGATGGAGGAGCCTGGTGGGCTGTGGTCCATGGGGTCACAAACAGTCGGACACGACTGAGTGACTAACACTTCCACTTTCAGAGATCGTGGGGGGTCATTCATAAAGTGCTTGCCATACCTCATGCATGCGGGTGAGTGGGTGTGGGGGGATGGCGACAAGACAGGGCTGAGAGGCAGAGGGGCCTGCCAGCTCAGGGGAAGCACAGAGCCAAAGAAGGTGAAAGGAAGGAGGGAGGGAGGGAAGGGAGGAAGGAGGGGAGATGTTTCCTCCCAAGCTGTGTTTGCATCTCCCCCAGCAGCACAACAGGGTGAGAAAGTGACGAGGAACTGGGGGATTCGTGTCAACCCCACACCAGCTCCTTAGTTCCCCCATTAAACATGGTGACGCAGATACAAGAAGCAGGGAAGGTGACGAGGATCCTTGCAGACAGTGGCGTGCGGCCAGCAGTCCTGTTCCGGCTGCCCTGCACCCGCTCTCTTCTCTCTCAGCACTCCTCCACCCATGCCCTCCACCCCATGCCCACCACCCCATGCCCTCCACCCCTGCCCCCACGAGAAGGGGTGGCCCATGGAGAAACAAGAACCCAGCAAGCGAGCGTCTTTTCAGGACAGGAACAAGCCAGCCCAGTGTGGATGGCAGTGGGCCCCTCTGCCCTCAGGGCTCCATCACACTGTTGCTCTGCCTAGCTCCTGGGAGGAAGGAGCTCAGAAGGACCAGCGCTGGGGAGCCAGCTCAGAATAGACCTCTAGAGAAGGAGATATGGACATTATTGGAAGCAAGAGAGTGGGTGTGCCACCCATTTCCCTGAGTAACTGATGACCACGTAAACGTGAAGGAAGGGCAGAGCCGGGGCTCCAGAAGCTAGCACAGCCAGGGTGGCACACCGCCTCAGTGGGCCCCAAAGATGGGACGCAAGGATCCCAGAAGCCCTCGTGACTGCACACACTTTCTTCCACATCTTATCCTCTTCTCACCACCTACCCACACACCTCCCAGGGAGTTTTCCTCACCGTGTTGGATCAGCAGGAGAACCAGCTCAGGCACAAGACCGAATCAGACCCAAGTGCCAGACGCACCAGGGGGGTGGTGTGCTGCCTGGTTCCCAGCCAGCCTCCAGCCCACTCTGCTCTACCGATGGTCTCCCCTGCCCTCTGCCTTCCGCCCAGGCGACGGGGAACAGGCAGGCAACCGGGAAGCAGGAGGCAGGGCGGAGGAATAATTGCTGCCCCGGCTCTCTCGCCAGGAGGCTGCAGGGGGCAGTGGCTGGATCCCCCTTCTGAGGCCCAGTGCTCCTGCTCGCCAGTCCCCTCTAGGGGAAAGCAGAGCCCACTGCTTGCTTGGGGGGTCATTCATAAAGTGCTTGCCATACCTCATGCATGCGGGTGAGTGGGTGTGGGGGGATGGCGACAAGACAGGGCTGAGAGGCAGAGGGGCCTGCCAGCTCAGGGGAAGCACAGAGCCAAAGAAGGTGAAAGGAAGGAGGGAGGGAGGGAAGGGAGGAAGGAGGGGAGATGTTTCCTCCCAAGCTGTGTTTGCATCTCCCCCAGCAGCACAACAGGGTGAGAAAGTGACGAGGAACTGGGGGATTCGTGTCAACCCCACACCAGCTCCTTAGTTCCCCCATTAAACATGGTGACGCAGATACAAGAAGCAGGGAAGGTGACGAGGATCCTTGCAGACAGTGGCGTGCGGCCAGCAGTCCTGTTCCGGCTGCCCTGCACCCGCTCTCTTCTCTCTCAGCACTCCTCCACCCATGCCCTCCACCCCATGCCCACCACCCCATGCCCTCCACCCCTGCCCCCACGAGAAGGGGTGGCCCATGGAGAAACAAGAACCCAGCAAGCGAGCGTCTTTTCAGGACAGGAACAAGCCAGCCCAGTGTGGATGGCAGTGGGCCCCTCTGCCCTCAGGGCTCCATCACACTGTTGCTCTGCCTAGCTCCTGGGAGGAAGGAGCTCAGAAGGACCAGCGCTGGGGAGCCAGCTCAGAATAGACCTCTAGAGAAGGAGATATGGACATTATTGGAAGCAAGAGAGTGGGTGTGCCACCCATTTCCCTGAGTAACTGATGACCACGTAAACGTGAAGGAAGGGCGGAGCCGGGGCTCCAGAAGCTAGCACAGCCAGGGTGGCACACCGCCTCAGTGGGCCCCAAAGATGGGACGCAAGGATCCCAGAAGCCCTCGTGACTGCACACACTTTCTTCCACATCTTATCCTCTTCTCACCACCTACCCACACACCTCCCAGGGAGTTTTCCTCACCGTGTTGGATCAGCAGGAGAACCAGCTCAGGCACAAGACCGAATCAGACCCAAGTGCCAGACGCACCAGGGGGGTGGTGTGCTGCCTGGTTCCCAGCCAGCCTCCAGCCCACTCTGCTCTACCGATGGTCTCCCCTGCCCTCTGCCTTCCGCCCAGGCGACGGGGAACAGGCAGGCAACCGGGAAGCAGGAGGCAGGGCGGAGGAATAATTGCTGCCCCGGCTCTCTCGCCAGGAGGCTGCAGGGGGCAGTGGCTGGATCCCCCTTCTGAGGCCCAGTGCTCCTGCTCGCCAGTCCCCTCTAGGGGAAAGCAGAGCCCACTGCTTGCAGCGCCCTCCCGTCAGGCCCAGGGGTGGGAATGGCTCTCCACTGTTACCAGCCCTTCAGGTCTTCCACCACCTCTTGTTGGCCTTCTTTTATCACACCTACATGCTTGAAAACAGTCCCTCCCATAAGGTCTCCTCCGTCACCCATGGGAGTGTGCCAGCTGGGCCCTGACTGATGGAGATGAGCTGGAATCAGTCAAAATGTGGGAGCTGAAGGAGATCAGGTGGAATGATAACCAGACAGAAAAGCAGGCAGGCCTTGGGTGTGGGGGCCATGGGCTGAGCCACCTGGGGTATCTGCTGGCTGGGCAGGAGGGTCTGGCTGCCTCGGTGGGCAGTGAAAACTCCAGGGAACACTGTAGCGCCATGCTTGGAATACCAGTCTGCTCACAGGGAGGGGCATGATGCCTGCAGCAGCCTTGGAGAAAAGGGAAGTGGGGTGCCTGGCTCCCATGTGAGCACACAGGGAATCAGGCTGTCTGCCTTGGCGTGGGCAGAGCTGAGGAAGCCTAGGGAAGGTGCTCCATGTAACCTGCTGACCCACATTGCTTCAGCAGGATGCTCCTCCCTCCAGCAAGGCAGGAGGGCGCGCACACCTTGGAGTTCACCAGAGAGCACGCCTCCGCTTGGAGACTGTGGTAGCAGGGAAGGAAGTGTAGCAAAAGGCAGAGCCAGGGCTTTGCCGTCAGAGGACCCCGCGTAAAAATTCCTCCCCCACCAATCACCAGGTGTTTCACTCTGGTTGTTACTTAAACCTCTGAGCCTCACTGTTTTCAGATGGAAAACTAGAAAAACAATAGTAAATTTGCGTGAGCATCTGATAGAATGCCTGGCACATGGACAGTATCCATTAATTATCATTATTTTTATAACAAAAGATAAAGTCACCCCAACAGCCCTTCACATTCTGCTGCTGCCCGCATCTCCTGTAGGGCGGAGCTGGCCCTGGCATCTCCTGTAGGGTGGAGCTGGCCCTGGCATCTCCTGTAGGGTGGAGCTGGCCCTGGCTCACACGGGCCCCCTGCCTGTCCTCAGCCTGTGTCCCCACTCCTCTCCCTCCACCCCAGTCCCCCACGGCTTTGCTCTTCGCACTTGGGTCTGTGTTGACTCTTGACATGAAGACATCAACTTTCCCACAGGCAGAATTTCCATCCATTATACTGAAGCCTCTAAATGAAATTTCTCATGCTAAGACATGAGAACATGTGATGGAACATCAACTGATGAATGGACAATTTAAGTTAGTCAAGGGTTTAGTATCCACATATTTATCCACACAGCAGTGTTTGTGTTATACAGACTATTGGCTTTTATTATCTTAAAAAAAAAAAAAGTGTAATGGAGATCAAGTTGCTAAGTGGAATTAAATTAAAGCAGGAAATGATCAAAATCGTTAGGCACGCCGCCACCAACAATGCTGTGCTTTCACACTGGTGTTGATTGGGCCAATCTGGGCACTGAGTGCTCGTCTGTGTAAGGAATAAACCAGTTGAAGTGCATTTAAACACTGAGAGGAAACATGGAGAGAAGCTTCTAGAGGCTAAGTGCATCAGTGGAGGAAATGCAGGCATGTGGATTGAGAATTAGCTTCAGAAGAACATTCCAGAAGCAGAACCATATATGCTAATATGGAATGTTCCCCAAAATATATACTTAAGAGAAAAAAGCAAATATCAAACAGTATGTGTGATATGCTGCTACTTATATGATAAGAGAAAACATACATATTAATATCTCTGGACAGATATAAAGAACCAGATAGCAGAGGGCCTCTCTACAGAGAGAAACCAGAGGAGGGAAGAAGATATAATTTACCCCATTTTTTTTTTCTTACCATGTGATTGTAGGTTATAATGATTTATGTGCATCAAAAATTCATGCAGCCATATGTTCTGCGTATAGCTTGCCATAGATTTCTTAGCCAAAGCAAACAGGCTGGCATTCCATCTCTTCTTGACAAATTATTCCAAAAAGTGAGTAAGACATCACCAAAGTCAACTTCACTTCTCCTACTCATTCCTTTCCAGAATCCCTATCAGCGAGGGTTTTTCACATTAAAAGATGTTCAACAGACTCATGAAAAAATGTTCAATACCAGTAATCATTAGGGAAATGTAAATCAAGAGTATGTACTCAAAAGACTGAGAGAAGGGTCTAAAAGAGACATTTCCACACCCATATTCACAGCAGCCATATCTACAGTAGCCAAAAAGTGGAAGCAACCCGAGCGTCCACTGACGCATGAACGGACAAGCAAGACGTGGTCTACACGTACAACGGAACAGTGTCCAGCCTTAAAAGGAAATACACTCTGATACGCCCACACGGACGAACCGTGAAGAAATTACACTAGGTGAAATCAGCCAGTTACAAAAGGATAAAAACTGCATGATTCCATTTACGTGAGATACTTTGAGTAGTCAGACTCATAGAAACAGAAGATAGAATGGTGGTTTCCCGGGACTAGGGGGAGAGAGGAATGGGGGGTTGTTGAATGGGCAGAGTCTCAGTCAAGCAAAATGAAAAACGTCTGCAGACAGCTTGCGCAGTATCATGTTAAGAATATGTGAGTTTACTTAATGTTACCGAACTATACACTGACAGAGGTTAAGATGATAAATTTCATGTTGTGTGTACTCAACTACAATCGAAAATAAGATAAATTTCCTCTGTCTTATAAATGTCCATGCAGTTGGCTGACAGAGCCCCTTAGAAGTTACGCTACACACAGTTAGCCTTTGCTGTTTAGTAGCTAAGTCGTGTCTGACACTTTCGTGACCCCGTGGACGGGAGTCTGCCAGGCTCCTCTGCCCATGGGGTTTCACAGGCAAGAAAACTGGAGTGGGTTGCCACTTCCTCCTTCAGGGGATTTTCCCGACCCAGGAATAGAACCCAAGTCTCCTGCTTTGCCAGGAAGCTTCTTTACCGCTGAGCCATCAGGGAAACCGTTAATATTTACTCACTCCCTCTAGTTAATGTTTTAAATCATGGTGACTAGCACACCATGTTGAATGCTCGATTTTTAAAAAGCGGTCTCTTAGGGGCGATGGTGAGTTCTGTATCCTGATTGTAAGAGATGTTTACACGAAAATATACATGTGATAAAATGCCCATATCCTTCCCCATAAAACGTCAGCGTATGTAGAAACAGGTAAAACGCAAATCAGGCCTGTATTTTCGAGTAATATCCCAGTGTCAATGTCCTGCTTTGACCTTTGTACTGGGGTTATGTCAACATTTTCTCTGGCGGAAACGGTGGCAGGGACGAGAAAGCTCTGTACTGTGTTAGCAACATGCATGTGAGTCTAAAATTATTTAATAATATAAAGACTTTTTTTTCCACAATTTTTTAAAACAATTTTTTTGAAGTATTGTTGCTTTACAATGCTGTGTAATGTTCTGCTGCACAGCAAAGTGAATCAGCCGTACACACCCTAATATCCCCTCCTCTTGGATTCCTTCCCATTCAGGTCACCACCGAGCCTTAGGTGGAGTTCCCTGTGCTATGCAGTAGGTTCTCACTAGCTATCTGTTTTATACAAAGTGGTATATGCACATATATATTTCAGTCCCACCCTCCCAACTCATCCCACTCCCTCTGACCCCTCGGGGTCCATAAGTTTGTTCTCCACATCTGTGTCTCTGTCTGCACTTTGCAAACAGGTTCCCTCTGTACAAAAAGAACAGGGTTTTTTAAGAATTATGTATCCAGTATTTGGAGAATGGGTGACATTTTGTAGCTCTCCAGGAACAGAACCTACTTTATAAGAGGTGAGTTGCAACTGGACCTCTGTCCACACGACTCCCATGTGACTCGGGTAGAAACAAAGCCCGTCTACACCACGTGTTGGGTGTCCCGGTTCATCGCACTCTTGCGTCCTGTCCCTTCCACCTGTAGGGCCTTCCCCCTCAGCCCAGAGGCTTGTTCCACCCTCTTTGTCTCATTTTCTTGGAGCGCTCACAGCCCTCCTGGGCAGGAGTAACCCCCGTGTGCCAGGCACGGTGCACAGAGGCTTGTTCCACCCTCTTTGTCTCATTTTCTGGGACAGCCCACAGCCCTCCTGGGCAGCAGTAACCCCCGTGTGCCAGGCACGGTGCCCCACAGCTAAGCCCCCTTGCCTCCAGTGCACAGATGAGGAGATGACAGGGGCTTGCCAAGGTCCCACAGACATGGGTGGATTCAAAGCTGTCCCCGAGCTGGCCTCCTGTCCCCCTTACGGGCCACCTCAGCTGCCACCTGCAGACTGGCCCCTGGCAGCAGGTGCGAGGCCAGTCGATGGGGACAGGGCGCTACTTCGAGGATGAGGGCTGAGCAGCTGTTCCCTGAGTCCTGGTGGCCTGGGCCACGCAGCTCTTATGTTCCCCGTTAGATAAAGTGCTCCACTTAGGAGAAGCTCTCTCCCGGCTACGGGGCCATTAGCGCGTCGACTCCTGGAAAAACCATTTGGCCAGCGCTGACAGATGTGGCCATTCCACAGCCACTTAGCCCCTCCCCCTGCCCCATCCAGACCTTGGCGGGGGGAGGGGGCCTTGGAGCAGGCAGAGCCCAGGGGAGGGTCTGCAGGACGCGCTTCCGGGCCACCCACCCCCCTTGCCGCTCTTAGGCTGCATTTCGCCCAGCCCACGTTGCTGCAGCGGGAGGCGGCTTCAGACAGCACGGTTTCCATGTGCTGCAAACGGCCTTGTCATCCTGAGAGTTGTTCACAAACCGCCTTCACGTGCATCATCTCCCCTGATCCTCACCAGAGCCCTATGAAGTCAAAATTAGGGTAATTACTTCCTCTGTACAGTTAAGAAATGAGGCACAGGAAAGTTAAACAGCTTCCCAAGGTCACCAAACTGATAGAAGAGAGTGACCTCAGGCCTCTGATTCCCAGAGCAGTGGTGCTTCGTCCACCACACACTGCCGTGATCCTGTGGGGGTGTTCCCGCGGATGGGGAGCTCAAACAGCCTCAAAGCAGGGTCTCCAGGGCCAGGGGGTAGGACAAGAGTTCTGTCTGCCCAGCAGAGGCATCAGGCGGCCAGAGTCGCAGCTTTGCCCCCTAGCAGCAACGTCCCTGTTGGCAGAACCCGGGCAGCCCTTGCCCTGGCGGGCCCCTGGCTGGCGTCCTTTCATCCTATACCTCCCACGCTCTCTGGACCTTTTGTTCAAGCTGGATGAGTGTCCTCTCCACCCGCGTGGTGCAGCCACTTGACAGCTGGCAAACCTCCTCTTCCCTCCAGCAGCACAAGCCTCTCTGCACAGAGGTTGCTGGGACATCTGGGGCCCCCAGCTGTTCCAGACCAGGGCGCCACAGCCAGAGCCGCAGCCTCCGCGCTGTCTGATACTGCATCTGGGTTCCTGACCCCGCCCTACAGCCAGGGTGCCCCCAGCAGAGTCAGGCAACCAGCGACCAGCGGGAGGGGGCAGTGCCCACATCCAAAGAGGAGCTCTGAGGAGCAGTGGCCCATCTCCTGCACAGAGCAGGTGCGGAAAACAAGGGGCTTTGCTCTGCAGAGGCCGTCCTCCCAGCCCCGAGGCCTGAGAGCAGGTGGCAGACAGCGGCAGCAAGAGAAGGCTCAGTCCTGAGGCCCAGCCTCCAGGGACCTCTCTGACAGAGTGCAGAGAGAGCACCGAGGATGCTGGCTATGCATGCTCTTGGTGAAGCTGCCCTCCATGAAGATGCCTCGCTCTCCCCTGAAGTGACTCAGAAAAAGGTGGCTTATAAATACCCGTCCAGGCAGGGTATAGAGCTTTTCTCTAAAATATCCTTCCTGGTGGGTAAGAGGATAGATCCTGGTTTATCCAAGCCTGTCACCGTGCCTCCTGCCACAGGACTAAGGGAGCATGTGGGCCTGGCTTGTTCAGGAGAACAGCTCCTGCTAGGGAAAAGATGCTGCTCTTCACACGACAGGAGACCCCTGGGGCCTGATGCCCCACCAACACTTAGCTCACTACCCACCGTAGACAGCAGTAAGTGGTGCTGGGACTGTGAAGCAAAAGTCGCTCAGTCGTGTCCAGCCTTTTGTGACCCCACAGACTGAAGCCCACCAGGCTCCTCTGTCCATGGAATTCTCCAGGCAAGAATACTGGAGTGGGTTGCCATGCCCTTCTCCTGGAGATCTTCCCAACCCAGGGATGGGACCTGGGTCTCCTGCACAGCAGGCGGATTCTTTACCATCTATGCTACTGGGGGGTCTAAATTCTGAATCAATTCTGAGCTTTATTATCATCAGGAGGGGGTTCTGGACAAGGACAGGCAGGGGGGATGGCTCAGGGGGACACCTAGCATCTCACAGCTCCAGGATCCATGACCTTCTTGGGCGCAGGGCTGGGCACACCTCCATCTTTATGTTTGTACACAAGTTCCCCACCAAGGTGCTTAGCCAAGTCCCAAAGAAAATCCATCAAATGTTGGACTCTCTGAGGTCTGGCTATGTCCAGGAGTGGAGCCCAGAAATGGAGCTATCATTTTTTTTAAGAATATTATAAGTCCTTCATAGCGCCTGTCTCTAAAGAACATAAATATCCTCCTTGAGGTTAAAGTGTCTAAATGAGTTGGTTTTTTCACATCTGTGCCCTGCTCTGCCACTGGTGTGCTCTCCAAGGAGTGGACATATCTCCAGTGTCCACCCAGATGGCATGTCCCAGGGCAAGGCCAGGACCATGGCAATTGATATCTGATAGGACCAGAGGTGGACACCCAAGCCATCCTCTTTTCCTCTCCCCTAAACCCCCCACATCTGACTCTCAGCACCCTAGCCCTTACTCCAGGCTCCCATTCAAGCTCTGGGATCCCAAGACCCAGATGGCAAGATACCAGGCTCTCAGCCATGGATGTGAGTCTGCAGAGGAGTTGGGGTTTGCCAACCCCACTTCCTCGGAGAAGGCAATGGCACCCCACTCCAGCACTCTTGCCTGGAGAATCCCATGGACGGAGGACCCTGGTAGGCTGCAGTCCATGGGGTCGCGAAGAGTCAGACACGACTGAGCGACTTCCCTTTCACTTTTCACTTTCATGCATTGGAGAAGGACATGGCAACCCACTCCAGTGTTCTTGCCTGGAGAATCCCAGGGACGGGGGAGCCTCATGGGCTGCCGTCTCTGGGGTCGCACAGAGTCGGACACGACTGAAGCGACTTAGCAGCAGCAACCCCACTTCCTAGGAAAATCATGTGAGCTCCGGGAGAGCATGACCTCCAGGAAAAGGCACATCCTCAGGCTCCGAGAGCCAACCAACCCTGCTTCCTTCCTGAGAATATGAGGGTTTTACCCCTAAAACCCTTGCTCTGCCCACGGCTCGGTCGAAGAAGAGCTGGTGTTCACACCGCACTCCCTCGGTGCCAGGCAGCACTTAGCAGCCGGTTCATGTAAACTTCAGAGAGCCCTACGGCGCTGGGGTTTCTCCCACCTTACAGGAGAGAACCAAAGCACCGCGAGGCTAAGCGGCTTGCTTAGAGCCACACAGTCAGTCAGAGCCGGGATTCTGAACAGGTGAAACAAGCTCTTAACCACTTCAGTCAGGTTCTGAATTCCCCGGAGTTCCACTTTTCCTGGTGAAGCCAGGACACTAAGGAGAGAGAGTGAGGGGCTGTGATGAGGAGTGGTGGGCTCCTTCTAGGCGCTCCTCTCCCTGGAAAAGCCCCTGGGGGGGGGGTCCAGTGGCTCCAGGCACCATCAGCAGCCCCAATCCCGGCTGGGCGGGCAGGCCCTTGGACAGGTAGACACGACGCAGAGGCCAAGTGTGCCACCCACGGGGCAGGTAAAAGGGGTTCAGGCCGGCCTCTGCCTTGCCAGACTGGGCCCCAGAGAGGGAGAAGCTGGGCGGCATGTCCTCCCCTCCACGGGC
>SJYT01039195.1:60218-180218 GCA_006410635.1 Cephalophus harveyi | reverse complement strand
GCCGTCTTCCCCATGCTCCACTTCTGCATATACGCCATTCTTGTTTCGTTTCCTACTTCTTTTCCCTTCCATTTAAAAAAAAAAGAAGAAACAGCTAGGGAGCCCCTTCCATGTGCCAGAGACCTGCAGACAGGCAGTTCATCCAGACTCGCACTTTTCAGAGGCATTCCCGAGGGTTCGTCCCCCTCTGAGGACTCTTCGTATCTCCTGGACCAGAGCACTGCTTTCCAGCTGGTCCGCGTCCCACCCCCCTAGAGGTCTAGTCCAGAGAGGCAGGGGCTGCAGGCGGGTGCTGCTGCTACGGGGCCCACACGCGCTCTGGGCCTTCGGTGTCCAGATGGCAGTGCCAGTTCTTGGAGCCAACAGCCCGTGTGGTTGGCCAGCAGTGCCCAGTGGCAGAGCCACCACGTTCCCCCGGGGACAGGCGCTGTCCTGCTGGCACCTCCCCACTCCACATCTCACCTTCTAACCCAACCAAGCCCACAGCCGGCATGGGAGAAGAGGGCATCGCTGCTCGCCTTGCTGGAAGGGACAGAGCTGGCTGGGATCTCAGCCATCGCCCGGTTCTTAATGTCAGGCAGACAGTCCTGTTCATAACATAAGACTGAGCCCTGGGCATCTCTCAAAGACGACCCTTGCCACAGTTCTTTGGGTTGATAAGACCTCCAGAGGCGGCCCAGGAGAAGGACAGGTAAGTGAAGGGGTGAAAAACTCGCCTTCTCTCCAGACTTCTGGGCCAAGATGGAAACCCCAGGGGTCTCGCCGCAGAGCAGACTCTGGTGCCCACGAGTACCATCGGGGCCTGACACTGAAGAAGCCGGGACAGAACAGCCCCACGGGGGGACTCCAGAGGCACTCTCCATTCACTGGGGGAGCTGTGGATCTGCCTTCCTTTCCTGAGTCTGAGAGGAGGCCCCGGGCAGCAGGCTTCTTCCGCGCTCTTGGGAGAGTTTTCCGTGGGGGCCGAGGCTGGGAGAAGCAGGGGGCAGGGCGCGGCGGGCGGGGCCACTCGGGCCCCTCACACGCTCTTCTCCCGCTCGCTCTGCTCCTTGCAGGGAGGGGTCTTGTCCTGGCTGCCGTCGGGGGGCGCTGGCTTGCCCACGGGGCTGGGGCTGTTGCTGGTGGACGGCAGGAGGTTGGCGGACTGCAGGACCGCCTCCGAGTGCTCACGAGCCTTCATGCGCAGGGCGGCCACGCTGGCCGTGCGGTTCGTCTGGCAGCCGTAGGTGGGGAGGAAGGAAAGCCCCATGGGGTCGGGGACACAGCACGAGCACAGGGGGCCCCCTGGAAGAAGGGAAAACAACAGGCTGCCATCACTGTCCACATTCCAGCCTCTCAGACTTAGGGCTGGGGGCAAGGGGTTGATCGATGCTGTTTATTTCCAAACACTTTAGGGAGAGCTGACAAGAGCTCGGGACCCCAAAGATGCACAACTCAAGAGATGCAACTGATAGGACAAGGGATTACCACAGAGCATCGGGGAGAACCGACCAGTCTCGGTTCCCTTACCAGCAGGCTGGCAAGACTGGGTAAGGCTCCCTTACCAACAGGCTGGCAAGGCTAGGGTAAGGCTCCCTTACCAACAGGCTGGCAAGGCTGGGTAAGGCTCCCTTACCAACAGGCTGGCAAGGCTGGGTAAGGCTCCCTTACCAACAGGCTGGCAAGGATGGGTAAGGCTCCCTTACCAACAGGCTGGCAAGGCTAAGGTAAGGCTCCTTTACCAGCAGGCTGGCAAGGCTGGGTAAGGCTCCCTTACCAACAGGCTGGCAAGGCTAAGATAAGGCTCCCTTACCAACAGGCTGGCAAGGCTGGGTAAGGCTCTCTTACCAACAGGCTGGCAAGGCTAGGGTAAGGCTCCCTTACCAACAGGCTGGCAAGGCTGGGTAAGGCTCCCTTACCAACAGGCTGGCAAGGCTGGGTAAGGTTCCCTTACCTTAGACTAGTATCTTGACTTCTCTGAGCCTGGGCTTGGCCTTCTATGAAATGAAACGATCCCCACCTCACAGGATCATTATGAGGATCCAATGAAGTGATGCCACACTCTCCAGACTAAGTGCCAAAGCATCCCCAAGAACTCACAAGGGCCCTGCGAGGATATTTTAAATTTTCAAGGGCAGGTAGAAGCCGCCACATCTATCAGATGCCACGCAAGCTGCCACACGAGGCAGCTCACAGCTTCAACAGGAGGCCTCGCTGCACTCCTTTCAAGGAGGTCATATTTCTATGAAGCCAGATTTTGCAAACACCACACAAATAATCCACACGCAACAGAAAATGAGGAGCGATGGCATCCAATGTGAGTCCAGGTTTAGAGAAGTCACGCAGAGCTCACTGATGTACTTCCCACTAGAAAGTAATGGCAGCTCTTTAAGAATAAAAGAAAATTACGATTTTTCATTCAATTTACATGTGTTATTTTCAAATGACTACTAAGCTTTTGGGACAGAAACACTGAGTTACTTGGACCTAAACGTCTAATGAACAGAACTGTAGGTATTTTTTACAGCCCAAGAGAGACAAGAAACAGTAAACTGAGGTTCAAGGGACACTCAGCGCACCGTGAACCAAAGTTTGAGGAGTTCTGAAGGCCTTGGTTTGGAAAGGACTCAGTACAGGCACCGTGTGTGGAATGGGGCTTTGGAACAATTGCCTGGCCCCGAGGCTGCCGCACTGCACGAAGCTCTCCAGGGCCAGGGCCGGGAGGAGACCTTTCTTTTCGTGGGTCACCCTCGACTGCGCCCTTATCCAGTGGCTGTCTCCTGCGCGCCTGGCACTGCTCTTGGCCCCAGTGACCACTCAGCGGCAATAAGGCAGCAAGAGCTGGGCATCGTGGAGCACAGTTCCAGGGCAGAGGCAGTGTAGTCCAGGCATGCTTCATGTGAAGGCAGGCAGTGGCGAGAGCTGTTTAAAACGTGAATGGAGTGTGATGCTTGCTAATAGCTGAGTGCAATGTCAAAGAAACAGGGACAGGAGCACCCAGGAGAGAACACGGCCTGCGGCAGGCGCTCAGAGAGACCAGAGCCCGGGGCTGCTGGGGGGAGGCGGCCACGGAGCCCCGGAGCCACCGGCCAGGCCGGACGCCGCGGCAGGACGCTTCAGCAGGCTGGAGTCCAGTGTCTGGAGCGTGACTGCCTTGAGAGGATGGGGAGGCTACTGTGATGATGCGGTCCCAGCTGCTGATGGCGGCCTTAGCTCAAGGTGGCCAGAGGGGAGGTGGTGAGAGATGGCCAGATTCTGGATTTATGCTCACGGTGCACACCCATGCACATTGCTCACAGACTGGAGGTGGAGGGCGATGGAAAAAAGAATTCACAGATGACGCCTGGGTTTGAATGAATGAATGGAGGTGCCATTTCCAAGATGGGGACCAACACAGAGAAAGAGGTGTACGTGTGTGTGTGTGTAGGAGGACATGGAGAGCCTAGCCATGGAATCCTGAGGTCCTAATGTCCATCCAAGCTCTGCGAACGGAGCTGAACCATGCTGGCACCCCAAGGGCAGGCGTGGGGGCAGGAGACCCACAGACCTGCGCCCAGCCTGGGTGGGTGGACTCAGCTGCTGGCATGACATGATCTGAGAGATTTCCTGAGCCTCCGGACAGGTCAAATGGCGCCCCCATTTGCAGGAGACGAGCATCGAGTGCCGCCACAGCCTCTGCCCCAGCCAGTCTGGGACAGCTCCAGAGACTGTCCCGCCAGGGGAGCAGAAGATGGTGTACTGAGGCCCTGCCAAGGACACGGGAGTCAGTGCCTGGCCCTGAGCCCGGGGCCCGCGAGGGGCAGCAGAGCCAGCCCCCAGGTCCCACCCACCCCGTGGCTCTTCTAAAAGCGCTCACCAGCTTTGGAGGAAGTAGCTTTGCAAAGAGGGAGTCATTTTGAACCAAAATCCTTATCTGTTGAATGAATCAAAATTCCTCCCTGTGGCCTTCAAGACCCTGAGTGCTGGGCCCCCACTCCCTCACCTCGTCCTTGTCACGCGCTACCCACGCTTCCTTTCAGATGTTCAAACCACCATCACAGGGAAGCCCTCCGCAGGAGCTGTGCTTACTGCAGCAAGCCCGGGTATGAACCAGCACCGCAGTCCCGAGCGCGCTGTGACCGCGCACCTCCGCTTTGGGACACCCCTAGGCAGCAGGCTCTATCCCCCTTCGCAGATGAGGAAACTGAGGTGGCAGAACAAGAGGCAGAGCTGGACCTCACACTAGGCAGAGGCTGCTGCCGCTGCTGCAAAGTCGCTTCAGTCCGGACTCTGTGCAACCCCACAGACGGCAGCCCACCAGGCTCGTCCCTGGGATTCTCCAGGCAAGAACACTGGAGTGGTTGCCATTTCCTTCTCCAGTGCATGAAAGTGAAAAGTGAAAGTGAAGTCGCTCAGTCATGTCCAACTCTTCGCGACCCCATGGACTGCAGCCCACCAGGCTCCTCCGTCCATGGGATTCTCCAGGCGAGAGTACTGGAGTGGGGTGCCATCGCCTTCTCCACCAGGCAGAGGACTGGTGCCTTAACAACTGTGTCCCTCTGTCTGGAGAGAGGACACACTCCTTCCCCTACCGTGGACCCTTCATCGGGCTCTGCCTGGGTGTGAAGAGACCTTTCCTCTGACCTGGGGTTCTTGCCTCTTTTTAGGGCTCCATTTGACCATCACGGCCTCAGGGAGCCCCTTGGGACCTCCCATCCAAAGCAGGCTCCCGGGTTACGTTCTCCATCAGAGCCCCAGGCTCATGTCTTCACGGCACCGGCCACAAGCTGTAGGTGGGTCACTAATGGTTTGGGACTGGTTTGTGGTCTGTCTGCCCCCACACACCCCCAAGGGGGCCTAAATCACTGCTCTGTCCCCAACCCTTAGCACAGCACCTGGAACGGGCCAGGCCCTTGAGAAATAGCTGTGGCAGGCAGAAGGGAGACAGGGAGGGCCACCCAGGCCTGGCACCCGCTTGTGGGATCAGCCTTCAGGAAGCGGCCTCAGCAGCATCAACCGTGCCCGCAGCTGGGGCATGCCCAACCTCCTTTCCCAGGGACGGGCTCCCCTGGACTGGAGTCAGGCTTCTTTCTCTCCCCAGAGGCACATTTGGGCATCTTTCTCTTCCTCTCCAAGCCCGCTCAGAAGCAAAAGGACAGTCTGTGGTCGCTTGTCTTCACTCTGGCTGCCCTGAGGGGAGGGCATCACTCAGCCCACATTCCAAGAAGGAAACAAGGCTCCAGGACTTGCCCAGGACCACAGTGTATTCAGAGAAGGCGATGGCACCCCACTCCATACTCTTGCCTGGAAATCCCATGGACAGAGGAGCCTGGTGGGCTGCAGTCCATGGGGTCGCTGAGAGTCAGACACGACTGAGCGACTTCACTTTCACTTTTCACTTTCCTGCACTGGAGAAGGACATGGCAACCCACTCCAGTGTTCTTGCCTGGAGAATCCTGGGGATGGGGGAGCCTGGTGGGCTGCCGTCTATGGGGTCGCACAGAGTCGGACACGACTGAAGCGACTTAGCAGCAGCAGCAGCAGCAACACAGTTTGTTATAGAAGGGGGCCTTCTCCTGCAGATCATCCCCTTCTCCTCGAGTGTAATAGGAGGTTAAAATGCAGCCGCCACTTCCTGCCTCAATTTTGATGGAGGGGCCGATGCAGCGGGCAGCAGATGGCAAGATGAGCGTGAGAGGAATCACAAGCGCCCAGTTTATACACAGAACTCCGAGAGCCCGTTCCACAACCCGCACCCCTAGCTGGCTTTCGCCTGGTCGCATTTCCAGTGACAGAAGGAAGCAAACAAAGAGTTAAAGGGTTCAAATTCCACACCCTGCTGGTTCTGCTTCTCCCAGTGTGCTCACAGGCAGCCACATACTGACAAGAGTCTTGGTCTCCCTGAGCCCGGGGGGCGCGAACTTGGGCAGGAACAGTGCCTGTGCCCCGAGCCCAGGGGCCACCCCAGGGCCCAGGACTCACGCAGCAGGGGAGGTCTTCCTCACCTCCAGATGCCTCCTGAGGGGAGCCAAGCAGGAAGAGAACAGAAGGCAGAGCGCAGTGAGCCCTCTCAGCAATGGAAATACTGATAATTTTCCTTTCTGTGCCTGCTTAGAACTTTTCTCATTTTTCTACAACATCTGTGCATTTCTTTTAAACACATAAGGTTGATTTTAAATGAATGTTCAAAGGAAGGAAGACTGCTATTAGACCCCCACCCTCAGCACATTTGGGGAGGAGCCAGGAGGGGCTGGGGGTCGGAGGGGAGCTTGACTGGGGCTGTAGGCTGCAGGGGACCCTGACGGGGCCACAGTCCCCAGACCCAGGCCTGGGCAGCCAACCCCATGTCAGGCAACCCCCAGAGGGGCAGGCTCAGCATACGTGTTCTCTTGTTGGTTCTCGACCCCAGCAAGGCCTTACTCTGATATAACATCAGGGAGGGCGTTAATTAGGCTATGACTCGGATGAGCACATCACCTGCGAGATGAAGAAGTGCCCCTTGGACAAGACGCAGCCTCCCGGATCCACAGTCCACACCTGCTGGTTCACGCCTGCAACAGGCAAGTCCCCGCGAAAGTCGCTGATAGCTACGTTCCTGGCCCACAAAACCCAGATTCAGAGGTGGAAGATATAAGTTAGTTCATGGACTGGAGGGAGGGAGAGAGTCTATGCGGCTTGCCTACTTTAGCCCCCACACTAGACATGGGGAAACTGAGGACCAGATGAACCCAGCGACTCTGGGAGACTCTGCTGATAAACTGTAAGGGCTATGCATTCAGCCTTTAAAAAAAAAAAAAAAAAAACAAGGAAATTCCAACAGAGGCGACGACACGGATGAGCCTCAAGGACGTTATCCCAAGTGGACGAGGACAGTCGGAAGAAACAGGTTCTGGGTGGTTCCATCTGCATGAGGCACCCAGCGTAGTCGCATGCGTAGAGACAGGAGGTAGAACGGTGGCTGCCAGCGGCTGAGGGCTGGGAGTGAGGGGAGGCGTAGCAGGTACACAGTTCAATCTGGAAAGATGACAGAGTCCTACAGATGGATGGTGGCGATGGTTGTACAATAAGAAGGACACATTTAACACTTCTGAACTACACACTTAGCCATGGTTAAGACAGAAATTTTATCATATGTGTATTTCACCACAATTAAACATAAATTCTTCAAAACAAAACTGTAAGAGCCGAGGGAAAGTGAGGTCAAGGTCCTCGAGAAGATGATGACCGCTCAAGACTGGGCCTCCTTATTGCTGCTCCAGGGGGTGAGGACCCCCGAAGTCTCCTAGGCCACCCACACACACGTATCCACGAGCAGCACCCTCAGCCCACCCCCCACCCCCATCGCTGGCCGAGGAAGCGCCATGAGGCCTGCACGCCTCCCCGAGTCCTTGCTCCGTCCCTTGACTACACAGCACCGGTCAGGTGGGGCTTCCCAAAGCAGGACATCAGACCCTGAGAGATGCACCCAGGCCAACAAACGTCTTTGGCGTGAAGCCTGTCACGGATGCCTCCCTCTTTCTTCATCAACACCCCAAGTCTGAAGAGCAGCTGACTGTCTATCAAAGGGGGGTGATGCTCTTTGTGAAGTGAAAGTCGCTCAGTCTTGTCTGACTCTTTGCGACCCATGGACTATATAGTCCGTGGAATTCTCCAGGCCAGAATACCAGAGTGGATAGCCTTTTCCCTTCTCCAGGGGATCTTCCCAATCCAGGGATCAAACCCCGGTCCCCATCACGCAGGCTGAGTCTTTACCAGCCGAGCCAGAGGGGGTACTCTTTGGTGGAGACATGAATGTCTGAAAGCCACGTGGAGGAAAACTGAAAAAAGGGAACCACTGGGAGCCACCTCCTCTCCGCTCTGCCCTGCCCTCCCTGCGTGAGAACACAGAAGGCGTGCCAACACAGAAGACGCGCCAACACCGAAGGCAGACACAGACAAGACCAAGAGAGGCCAGCTGAACCAACGGGCAAGCTCAAGGGCAAGCCCAGAAGCCAGTCTCATTCAATGACGCTTATCAGGGGATGGGGAAAGCCTGTGATCTGTGCCCAAAGGCCCAGCTGTCCAGAGGGGGGTGTGTCTCAGCAGCAGAGCCTGTGGTCAGTATGGCTTCCCGGTAGGCTCACTGTGACAGCGTATGGTTGTGGGCTGCTTAACAGAGGCAGTACCTGCAGAAAAAAGGAGGGTAAAGTCACAGCCAGACCATCAGGCCAGAGGGAGGGAGCTGCAGGGAGGAGTGAAAAGTGCAAGAACGGGGGCCTTTCAGGCACAGGGGTGTGAGGAAGCTGCCTCTCCCTGGCTTAGGGCAGAGCAGAAGCAGGAGATGGAGGGAGAGGAAGAGGGGTCTCTTCTTTACCGTCAGCGTGTATGGTGGTCTCTCTCTGAGGGTGACGGGTTTCTGGTCAGGGGACACTGAAGCCCCCTTGACAGGATGTTGTAGAGAATCTTCACGCACACTGCGGGCTAACAGACACATTTTTAAATCCCTTTCAACACAAAATGAGTGGTTTTAGAATGGGCTGTAAATTATAAAGCTATGTCTTCCTTCCAACTTAAACATGCCTGCAGAATTTCAACTGATTTCAATTGAACTTAAATTGTCCAAAGACCAGTGTCTCCCTTAACTCCCATAACCATTTTTTAACACAGGGGGGAAATGATTTCTACAAATAGGATCCTTTTGGATCTAACTCTAGGTTTCTCCATGATTTCACAGAACCAACAGCAATGTGAGATTCCTCCAAGTGCTCTCCTGCCCGGACAGCTCCATCAACCTGGAGCACTGCTGACAACAGGAATGGCAAAGTATGAATCACCCTTTGCAATGCCCCAGGCAGCAGATGACCCCATGGTCACCAAGGGAAAACCCAGGCTCCGAAACACATCCCTTCTGCCCACAAAAAACAGGCTCAAGACCCTCGCCACATACTTGAAGACTTCCACATGCACGGCTAACAGAACTTTTCTGTCTACAAGGCTGCCACAAGCTAGAAAGCAATGAGACTGTTAATAGAAGAAACATTGATGGGCAATACTGAGACAAAAGACAAAAAATTTATAAAACAGCCAAAACATTCAACATGCATGGTAACCTGGAGCCTTTTAGTACAAGCAAGCAAAGTGGCAAGCTTCAGCATGGCCTGAAGCTGTCGGCCCCTGGCCACAGGAACCACCGCAAGGGACGATGTTTGAAAGGGCTCTGAAAACCACACCAAGTCTGTGTCTGCTAGTGATGGGCTGGCGTGGAGTCAGCCATGAAAGAGACTGTCCTCTGCTTTACTGTGCCAGGGTGGCAGCAGATACTTTAGCAAATGTCCACACCAAAACCGAGTCATAATTATCAGCACCCTGTAAAACGAGAGTGGTGACACGACACGGCTGGGATGCAGCCTGCAGCCTGCAGAGGAGGAGGAGGAAATGGGCTTTGAAGTTTGACTCCTGGTTCCACCGTTAACTGGTCATGGGACTTCACACTGTCTTTCCAAGCTCCAGCTTCCTCATTTATAAGAAGAGGTAACATATCTACCCTATAAAGCACCTGGTACCAAGTCCTCCAACAATTATTATTTCCATGAGCACATACGAAAATAAAGGGCAAGAGTAAGTTACAGTGCACAGCTTGCTCTAGGTGCCAGTTCAATTCAGTGACCAGCAGGGAACTAGGCTTGCTCTGCGCGTGCCCGGGGGTCATACAGGATGAACAGCGGACCCTCCTCGAGACGCGTGGCTGTGCTGTGGGCATCCCTCACCCTGCCTCACACACAGTCCCGACACTGTTCCTTAGCCGGGCGGCGGCCTTGGGGAGCCCGTCCCCTCAGAGCGAAAAGCAGAATGATCTACTCCACCAACGGAATCTTGAGGAGTGAGCCAACAGACTTGAACAAAAGTCTCACCTTTTAATGTCTGGATTTCCACATTTGGGGCTCTAGTTTTCTTTTGTTTTTTATCTGTCAAAAAGCTAACATCATGAGTGGTCTAAAAATCAAATTAGTTACAAAGGAAGTCACTCCCATGTGGCAGATAGCAACAAAAAACTATGAAGAAACTAATCACCCAATTCTAGAGAATTGACTGAATAAGTTATAATCACCTTATTGAATGCACGAAAGCTATGACAAAATTATACTGTAAGAGGATATTTGGTGCAAAATTATAGTAAAAATGAAGTATTAAATTTTAAAAGTAGGTTAAAAAAACAGTAAGTCAAAATCATCCCATTTTGTGTATGTGTGTGTGTATATATACACATATCTGTATATACACAATACATACATATATCCATAGTACATATGTGTCTATGCACATGTGCAGCCATGTACCATATCAAGATAAGGTCACAGGGGTGTATAGTAAATACTACTATTTAGAAATAGAAAATATTTATAAATTTAAGCATTTGATTTTTTAATTCTAAATAAGTTTTAAAATACATAAATTTATTGGAGACACATATTTATAAATGGGAAGAAAACAGATGTACCAATAACAAATATTCATCGTGGCTGATTCTGGATGCTAAGATTATGAATAAGCTTTATATTTTTCTTTGTGTTTTGTTGTATTTTCTGCTTTTTCTAAACTGACCGAGCATTACTCTCACAGTACGTGACTTTCTCGTGACTCGTGATTTCCCATCTCCTCTCATTCAGATGATGGGGGAGATGCTCTCCTGTAGAAGAGAGTTCCCCTGAGGTTTCTAAGGAGTAAGAGCTGTGTCCTCAGCACCCAGCCGAGACCCCATGACTGCTAATGGCCTCAGTCCGCACTGGAGCTATTGACTGGCAAACGTGGAGCTGAGGACTGGCCGTGCAGGACCCACCAGGAACATTTCATCGACTTCCTGTTTGGTAGGGATCGAAGTCAGTGATCCCTTGCATGGGATGCAACCCAACCTGCCAGCCAGCAAAGCCCCTACAAGGCCAGGACTTCCCTCTCACCTCCCACAGGTGCCATCACCCAAGCCTGTGCAAGAGCCTCCTGCTCCCCAAATGGAGACTGAAGATTATTTTGTTTGGAGAACTTACTACCTCCTGGACACTAAATTAAAACGCACAATTAGATTTCCATTAAGTTACAGCAAATTCTGCTGAATTGATTTAATCGGCCTACATTCCTATATGACATCATGCTTTAAAGGCTTGGCCTGAACATAAATACTTAATGTAATAAATACAGTCTGAAGTATTTGATCTCCTCGGCAGTTTAATTGATCTACTACAGAGACTGACAGGAAGGATTAAGCTAGTTCTGTCTCGTCTCTGCCAATAGCACATTTTCATCATATAAAGGCACGAGAACAACAATTTCGGTTACAAGTAGAGTTGTTGCACACCGATTTTTTGCTAAATGTTCACATTAAAGGTAAGAATATTGAGCAAGTAAGTGCATAAGTGGATTTATGAAACTTTTCATATACATATAGTTCATTTCTTTTTTGCTTCATAGCAAAGTAGAATAAACATGTTCTGTGATTCCTAATGCCAGTTCCTTACAGTTTGTAAGGAGTGTCGGGGTAACAGTGTTGGCAGATGCCTATAATATTTAAGCAGAGATTTTTCAATGCCGTGGCTAAGTGCGTTCACCAATAATCAAATATACAATAGGGTCCAATTCACTCCCCGGTGACTTCTATCACAGAACTCCCAAAGTGCTTTCTCCCGTCTCTGTGTTACGGTTTTTATTGCCTCTTTAACAGGAGTTGGGTTTATTTCACCTCCCAAACTTGCAGGGTAAGAGCCTTCACCTATCCTCACCCCACAGCCCTGATTCTAGAGCAAAAACGTCCATTCTGGACAC
This sequence comes from Cephalophus harveyi, assembly GCA_006410635.1. Lineage (NCBI taxonomy): Eukaryota > Metazoa > Chordata > Mammalia > Artiodactyla > Bovidae > Cephalophus > Cephalophus harveyi. The sequence goes on along the minus strand of SJYT01039195.1, from coordinate 168,467 downwards.
AAGGCAAACACTCGATTATATTTGGGGGAGGGAGGAAGGAAGGGGAAGTCTGTCTTTCCTGATCTAGGAAGCATATTTTGATTCCTCAAAGTTGCCATCTCCTAGGTCCTAATCTGCCTCAATACCCCATGAAAAGAAAAACTATGGTCACCACAAAGCTACCCAGCCTGATTAACGCCGAAATCCCCAGGTTCATTTGGCAGGTTACCCTGGGGGGGTTTAGTCGCTCAGTCGTGTCTGAGTCTTGCGACCCCATGGACTGTAGCCCGCCAGGCTCCTCTGTCCATGGGGTTCTCCAGGTAAGAATACTGGAGTGGGTAGCCATTTCCTTCTCCAGGGGATCTTCTTGACCCAGGAATCAAACCCAGGTCTCCTGCGCTGCAGGCAGGTTCTTGCCCCTCCCCTGGGGGAGTAGACGCTAAATCCCTCCCCGTCAACCCCACGTGTGCACACACTGTCCCGACATTTGTTTATTCACTCAGCAAATGCTCCCTGATGGGAGCCAACTCAGCCAACCATTCCTCGTGCTGTGACCCAGTCTGGGGCCAGGACTGATGTCCCGTTTCTGCTTGGATGCCTTTGAGGGGGCGAGCAAATGTCGACAGCACCCAGAGGCAAGAACCCTGCTTGGCAGGGGAGAGGGACAAGCACTCTGGGTGGTCTGGTGCCAGTGAGCGCCACCTCCCTCCTTCCAGCAGCCCCCAGAGTGGGCAGCCTGCCCCCCTGCTGCCTCTGGGCATAAGCCAGGACCTCTGCTCAGCTCTGCACTCCAGGGCCCCATTGATTAGCAGGAAGGGCAAACCCATCAGCACCCATAGGAAATGGCTTCTGGAAAGTGAGTTGCCGTTTTTAAAGCCAGAGAATGACAGCCGGGACCTGTAAAGGCACATGATCAATATGGGGTGTGGGGAACTGGACAGCGGGACACTTGGTCCCTGGCTTGTCTACCCCTGGCAGACACACCACGTGACCCTGGGCAGTCCCATCCACCTCTGAGCCTGTTTCTCCCACTGTACCCTGGAGAAGTGGGGGTAACACACCCATCAGGAAGACGCCTTCCAAATGTCAAGTGCTGGCGGTCTCCACCCGTGTCTTCCTGACATCAGCTAGGCACAGGGGAGCTAGGACTGACCCAACCACACGCCCCATGAGGACAGATCATGTTCCAGCCCTCGAGTGCCCGGCGTCCCCAACACCTGCACCGTCGGGAATCAGCCAGCATCCCGCAAGGCTGTGCCGCTTCCCTGAAGCTGCACACACTGTGTACCTTAGGCCGGGAGCCTCTCCCACTGAGCAGTCAGCCCCGCAGGAAGTGGACCCTCTGCCCTAGTCAGAGTCCACTGCCTTCTACTCTGCACCAGCCTCTGTGTTAAGGGCGGAGGTGAATGCCTTGGAAGGATCTAGAGGTGAGTCAGATAAGGACGGGGCCCTTAAAGCACCTATAGTCAGGCCTGGGAAGTTAGGTGAGCTCAAAAACAAACCTCACAGGACCTCCCTGCTGGTCCACTGGCTGAGGCTTCGCACTGCCAGTGTGGGGGCCCAGGTTTGATCCCTGGTCAGAGAACTAGGTCCCACACGCCTCAGCTAAAGTCCCACTTGCTGCATCTAAAGCCTGGTGAGGCCAAATAAGTAAATAAATATTTGTTTAAACCCCAACTCACGTCACAGGCCAGAGTATCCGCAACACCTGTGCAGTCAGGCTTCGCAGAGGGCCTTCGAAGACCCACGCTCCCAGCGCTCACGCCTGTGTGCAGTTCCCTCCACGTGCACCTGAGCTGGCTCTGTGAGCAGCTTCCATCAGTAGAATTCAGCAGAAGTAACACTGGGCCTGTTCTGAATGTAAGTCTTAACAAGACCCGGCATCTTCTGCTTTTATAATCTCAGGATCCAACCCCCATCCAACTCCCAGCAAAGAGAGAGAGACAGGGCACTCTCAGCATCCCTGCCGGGGCACCAGGCACAAAGGCCTTGCCATCCTGTACGTATCAGCCCCAGCCACCATTTGAATGCAACCTCGTGAGACACTCTGGGCAAGAGGAGCAACAGAACCATCCGGCTGAGCCCAGCCTGTGCTTGGAATTGGGAGAGACAATAAAACCGCTGGGCAGCCCTGATGCCGCTTTTATTACACTCAGGTAGGGGGTAAGGTAAAACAGCACTGAAACTCGGAATAGAGATTATCAGGGGAAAAAATTTGTGAGCCAATTTCTTCAGGATCATAGAATATCAGCCAGTCCATCTATATATAAAAAGAATAATATGTCACCTCTAAATTGGGTTAATTCCAGGAATGCACAATTGGTCTAACATTAAACAATCAACCAATGCAATTTACTGTATTAATATTTGAGAAAGAAAAATCCTGTGGTTGTCTCAACAGCTGCAGGAAAAAGTATTCCACAAAATTCAACATCCCTTCATATTCATGATTTTTTAAAATAATAATGAAAATAAAACTCTTGGAAAACTAGGGCAAGAGGAAGATCTCTTGACCTGATAAAGCGTATGTTAAAAATAAACAGGCAGACATCAAACATGGTGGTGAAACCTTCGTGAGGTTGTGAGAGCTTTTCCCCTGAGATCAAGAATAAGGGCATAAAGCCAGGATCAGTCCCAAAGACAAGCTAATGTATGACATGATTCCACTCAGTGAAATATCTGCAGTGGCAATAACAGAATGTCCACAATCTGTAGAGACAGAAATATTAGTGGTAACATGGGGCACGGAGGGCTGGGGGAAATGGTGACTGGCTGCTAATAGGTCTGGGGTGATGAAAATTTTCTAAAGTCGATTGTGTGATGGTTTCACAACTCTTGTCTATACGAAAAAATCACTGAGTTGTTCATTTTAATGGATGCATTCCATGGTATGTGAATTGCATTTTGATAAAGCTGTTACTGAAAAGAAGAACACGGCAAGGATGCCTCTTCTCACCACTTCTGTTCAGTGCTGTGCTAGAGGTTCTGGCCGGCACAGCGAGACAAGAGAAGGAGAAATAAGTGCAGTCTGCCCTTTGTATCCCCAGGTTTCACATCCTCAGATTCAAGCAACCAATTGAAATCAATCCGCCAGTTGGTTGAATACAGAGATGTGAAACCCTCATATATAAAGGACCAACTATACTCATTATATTACAACATTTTCTATAAGGGACTCAAGGATGGGCAGGTTTTGGTATGGCGGGTGGGGAAGGTCACCCTGGGACCAATCCCCGTGGATACCCAGGGATAACAGTATAAGGACTGGAAAGGGAGAGACATTATTGTCGTTATCTACAGATGATCTGATCATGAACAGAGAATACCATAAAAAATTGACAACTAAACCTAATCACACAGATAAATCTCCTACATATGCCGAGTCAAAGGACCCAGGAAGGAAAACCAGATCCCACGTGATTCTATGTATATGTACACACATGTACCGTTCAAAAAAGTTCACACTAGACAGTAGCGATTCAGAACACCTACTCAGGCGGCTGGCAAAGCCGCATCACCCTCACAGTCAGCATAATGGTTTCTTTTAGGGGGAAGAAAAGTGACTTGAGAGGAATGGGGCGGGGGATTCGGGGGCTTCCAGGGCACAGGCAGAGTCCCAGAAGCAGGGTGGCACACGAGTGCTTAAAATTATTCAGTAAGTTCTCAATGCATATTTCCTGAATTTTCCTGATTATCATAGTTCATAACAAAAATAATTTTAATTGCTTACTAAGATTGTGATTCTTCTTTAAAAAATCACAACACAGAGGAAAAAGTGATTAAGAGAATTAGGGGGAAAACATTTCCAGGGGCTTGAAAGAGGAAGAGGCTGCCTCCAGCTGAGTGTAACGCTGATGGGGAAACACTGACTGGCCAGTAAAGCCCCCCAGCCTCAGACTCTGGACGCTTTGCCTTGTCTCGGGAGCCCAGGGGCCAGGTCGAGAGGGCACACTGTGGGGAGACTCAGGGCTTTGTCCCCAGGAAGGACACGGCCTGGCCCTTTCCCAGCACCGGATGCCCTGCCCCTCGCCTCTCGCCTCTCGCCTCGTCCTCACACGTGTGGTGCAGGCTCAGGACGGCTACTCTGAGCACCGGCGAGCACCGCCTGCATGCCAGAGCACCCTCATCTGGAGGGGCCTGGAGGGATGGAGCCAGGCCACAGAGCTGGGGCCAGGCCTGGCTGACCCTGGGCTCCCCCACACCTGGGCCGCCCTGGGACCAAGGCCTCGCCTGGGGCGGGTGGAGAGGGGAGCGTAAGAGGAGGTCAGACCTCCTTCCTCAGCTCTGCTGCGCTTCTCTCAGCTTAGGCCTGACTCCAGGGGTCCGCAGAAGACACGGAGCGTGCCCACAGGCCCGCCTTGCCTCGCAGGCGGCCCATCTTCCCTCCTGTCCCCATCCTGTTGAGGAGTCCCCTCGCCTCTCGCCTCTCGCCTCGTCCTCACACGTGTGGTGCAGGCTCAGGACGGCTACTCTGAGCACCGGCGAGCACAGCCTGCATGCCAGAGCACCCTCATCTGGAGGGGCCTGGAGGGATGGAGCCAGGCTACAGAGCTGGGGCCAGGCCTGGCTGACCCTGGGCTCCCCCACACCTGGGCCACCCTGGGACCAAGGCCTCGCCTGGGGCGGGTGGAGAGGGGAGCGTAAGAGGAGGTCAGACCTCCTTCCTCGGCTCTGCTGCGCTTCTCTCAGCTTAGGCCTGACTCCAGGGGTCCGCAGAAGACACGGAGCGTCCCCACAGGCCCGCCTTGCCTCGCAGGCGGCCCATCTTCCCTCCTGTCCCCATCCTGTTGAGGAGGGTCAGCTGTGATGCCCCGCCTAGCCGGGGAGAGCGGCTCCACGGCTAAGCTATGAAAGCTGTCCCCTGGCAGCTGTGAGGAGCTTCCACCTCACACCCAGCTCTCCGAATCACAGGTTAGACACAGCAGGCTAAGCACACCAGGGAGAGGGCCTCCGCTGACTGAGGCCCGTCCTGCGGCCAGCACTTCCCCGGAACAAACCCACTTCCCTCGGCCATTAATAATCTCCCCTGCATTAATGAATTGCGAACACGAGGCTGGCCATTAAGACAGTGCAGGAAAACTGTGCTGCAAAGGCTGTTTCTCTGGACACTCGTTACTGTTACGCAGACCCTGGCTTCACGGGGCAGGGTCCTGCTGCCATTTTCCTTTCCGGTTTCCGTGGGGCATCCAGTACAGAAACACCCCGACTGCCTGCCCGGCCAGCATGGGCCCTCTCTGACCACCCCGGAGTACAAAGCACATCACTGGCTGCATGAAACCGCAGGGAGGGAGGGAGTGCCCTGACCTGCAAATCTTACCAGGGATGGCAAGCAGCCACCCTCACTGCCGAAACACAGAACCGTGGGGTTACAGGACACAGTGACTGTCAGCAGCGATAAGGGCTTCCCAGGCGGCGCCAGTGGTAAAGAACCCACTTGCCAATGCAGGAGACACACGAGATAAGCGGGTTTGAACCCTGGGTCGAGAAGATCCCCTGGAGGAGGGCGTGGCACCCACTCCAGTATTCTTGCCTGGAGAGTCCCAGGGACAGAGGAGCCTGGCGGGCTGCAGTCCACAGGGTCGCAAAGAGTCGGACAGGACTGAAGCGACTTAGCACGTCTGCATGAAAGTGATAAAGTTCACAGAAATAGGAGAAGCTTGGAAGAAGAGACGCTCTATTGGGTCTTAGAAATATGAGTGGGACCCAGTGACTTGGAAATGAGAATGGAGGAATCTAGTTAATGATGATAGTGTTAACTCACACCTCCCACTGGTCTAGAAGCCTCAGATACTCTAACTCACGCTCTCCCCATTTATTCTTTTAAATTCAGTCCTATAATGTCAAGATCCCCAAATTTACAGATGAGGAAGCAGATAGAGATTCCCAGTACTTTACTCAAGATGCGCATGGCTGGGGACTTCCTTGGGGGCCACTAGTTAAGAATCTGCCTTCCAACGCAGGGGACACAGGTTCGATCCCTGGTTGGGAAACTTAAGATCTCACATGTCACAAGGCGATGAAGCCCACGAGCCACAACTAGAGAGCCTGCATGCCAAAACTCAGAGCCAGCCCAGACAAATAAATCGACTAACTAAAATAAATAAATAAACTTCAATATAAATTAAAAGATTGACATGGCTAAAGAATGGAAGCATGAGGATCCTCGCCAGGCAGCCACCCAGGGCCCTTGCTTAAAGCTGCTGGGCTCGACGGCTGCTTGGTAATTAAAGGAGGAAACTCACAAGTGTGTGGTTTTCAACCACCTGGCTCTCACCACTGGACAGTCTCCTGGCCCCACTGCTGGACTCAGCCCAGGGCCCATCCAGGGGCCTGCCCAGCAGAGACTACAGGCTAGCCTGCCACACCTACACGTGGAGGCTCTCTGTCTAACCAGCCCACCCAGAGGGTTCATAATCTCCTTCCTTCAAGGGAGCCAGCCCCACCTCTCATGCTTCCTGGGCTCCTGATTGCTTGAGCAGCCTTGCCGACCCAGCTAGATACATCTCCCCGTGAAAACCCCTCCACACACCCCAGCGCTGAACCTGCGGAAAGGTCCAGTGCTGCAGCCCCAGAGCGGCACCCCAGCCTCCTGGGGCCTGGCAGCAGAGCAGAGCCACCCGGCCCAGGATGTGGCGGGGCAGGACTCCAGGCGGCCCCTGCCCTCAGCCCCGGGCCGGAGGCAGGTCCTCCAAGCCAGCCCAGGGTGTGCTGCGCCAGTTCTCAGCTGAGCAAATTTTCCAAAGCCAGGGGTCCTTTCCAGCTTCATCTTGGTTTTCCCAGCTCTCCAGCTGCTTCTGAACCCCAGGACCCTACCCTCAACACGTCTCTCCATGCAATGCAAATGAGGGCCTCTAATTTCCTAAGAAAACTATAATCCAGAGTTTTCTGCTACTGGCTTCTCAGTCTGGGTACTAAAGCCGTGCAAAGCAACTGGGAGATCCGTTCCCCTTCGTCTTTTCTGGACCACACTCCCCCTTAATAAAGCAATTAAAAGCGGAATCTAGACACACCGGCATGTGCTAAGCCACAGTGCGGGAGCTGCCCGCGCTCAGCCAGTCCGCCCTTCGTGCTGGAGGCAGGGCTCGCCCTCTGGGAGGGCTCTGTGCTGTGGAACCCCACCCAGCTCAGGCCCTCTGAGACCAGCTCTCTGCATCCGCTCTTTATTGCCTCTTTCTCCTCCAGTGCCACCCGCTCCAGGAGGAGACAGTCAATACTCCAAGAATGCTCTTGTTCTCAGAGCACATTCAAAGCTAGTGTTTCCAGGAAAGTGAGTTCAACAGTTACTTAAAGGACCTAAGGACTTGAAGGACCAACGCCTAAAGCAGCTCAGCACCCTGTGCCTTGCCAGCCTCAAGCTCCCCCACAGACACTCCTGGAGGCTCTCTCAGTGTCCCCAGGGAAAGACCTCACATCCGTCACAACAGCACCGAGATCCAGAGGACCAAGACTCCCTACTCAGCGTCCCTCAGCTTCATAGAGAATGCTCTGCAGGCGGTCAGCTCCAGAACCACGGGCCTGGGCAGGGAGGGGGTGTGGAGCTCCATGTGCCTCCAGGGATCGATCCTGCCCAGGCACCGGGAGCCCGCGTTCCCCTCACACTTAGGCCAGGCGCTGGTGCATCCCTGGCTTGGATCCTCAGGCCCTGGTCTGGAGTCTTGGGAGTGACACCGAGAGTGCCACCCAGAGCAGGGTCGGCTCAGTGCTGTCTTTAGTCCGGGGCTATAAGATCCTACCAGGACCACAAAGTCTGGGGAAGAGACACGAGCCCTGGTCTGAGTCCAGAAGCTGAAATTCCCTTTGATTCCTTTCCTGCGGGTCATTTGCAAGTCGCCTCAGGCCTGGAAATGGCAACCCACTCCAGTACTCTTGCCTGAAAAATCCCATGGACAGTGAAGCCTGGTAGGCTACAGTCCATGGGGTTGCAAAGAGTCGGACACAACTGAGCAACTTCACTTCACTTCAGGCCTGGAGGAGTGGGTTAGGGTCTCTGGGCTGGAAGGGCTATGGTGCCCAGCTGACAGTGGTCCTGGTCTCTGGGTGAGTCCAGGCTCCCCCAGGGCTCATACCCAGTGGAGTCCTGGCTGCTCTCACTTGCCAGGGAGAAGAGGTCGGGGTGGGGGCGTCCAAGCAGGTGCCCACCCAAAGGAATGAATGAATGCATCGTGTCTGGAGGAAAGAGCACATCAGGACCCGTGGAGATCAGCCCTGATCTGAAAGGGGAGGCCTTGCTAATATAAATGACATGTGAGCAAGTGGCTTTCCTTCCTGGAACCTCAATTTCTTGCTTATGAAAAGAAGGCTGGGCATGGGAGCCCAGATACGTACCTTCTAGCACCCACAGGCATCAAGTTCCCAACATGAGGGCACCCCCATGCTGGCCAGGAGCCCCTGAGAAGCAGAGTTCAGGGCACCAGCTTCGCCAGCACCGGGCTGCCCAGCCACCTGGGCGGGTGAACTCAGGAGAGGGAGGCTGGGCGACAGCCCAGAGGTCCTGGCACTGAGCCAGGCCCAGTAAATTGGGATTGCTTCTCTCCTGGGTCCAGACTGGGCCATGCGCTTAACTTCTGTAGCTCGAGGAATCCTGATAGAAGGAGACGTTGGCTGTAAGAGTCTACAGCCTCAAACCACTGAACAAACGCTCCACAAAACAACCAAGGGTTGAAGCCCAGGGCATCCAGAACCTGACTTTCAGGTACACACTTGCTCTCCCAGGTCCTGAGGCAGAAGAGTCTACCAAGCACATCTCCAGGGGCGGCCAGGCCCACCTGGACTGGAGCACGGCTGTGCTGATCAGCTGACTGGGTGGAGACTTCTGGCTCAAAACACCCCAGTGCTGGCAGGGCCACCTCGCAGGGTCAGGCCCTGTTAGAATGCAGAAGTGCCCCAGCTAATGCCAGCTGTTACCGCCGCCATCCCAGCCCCACCGACCTACTGCACAGCTATAGAGCCTCCCTGATACATCACTGACTCCACTACCCTATGTGGGAACTAAATGGGACCAAACGGGAGACGGTTTTAAACAGTTCATGGGGTTCGCACAGCCAGAACACTGGCGGGGTTCGCTATTCCCTCCTCCAGGAAGAAGAAAGAAAGAAGAAAAGAGGCAGGGCACAGCAGAATCGATGCTTTCAAACCACGGTGCTGGAGAAGACTCCTGCGAGTCCCTTGGACAGCAAGATCAAACCCGTCAATCCTAAATGCTCTTTGGAAGGACTGATGCTGAAGCTGACGCTCCAGTACTCTGGCCACCTGATGCGAAGAGCTGACTGATTGGAAAGACTCTGATGGTGGGAAAGATGGAGAGCAGGAGGAGAGGGCGACAGAGAATGAAGCGGTTGGACGGCATCATCAATTCATTTGATATGAACTTGGGCAAACTCTGGGAGGCAGTGAGAGACAGAGAAGCCTGGCATGCTGCAGCCCACAGGGCTGCGAACAGCTGAACATGACTTGGCAGCTTAACCACAACAGCCACCAGCAGGCAGAGCACAGAAAAGGTTTCCAGTAATCACTCACTTCCCTGCCTTTGCAACTCAACTCAGCTTGCAGAGACAAACAGGCCAGCCGCTCAGAGAATCACTCACTTCCCCTGCCTTTCCAACACAACTTAGCTTGCAGAGACAAACAGGCCAGCCGCTCAGAGAGTCACTCACTTCCCTGCCTTTCCAACACAACTTAGCTTGCAAAGACGAACAGGCCAGCCGCTCAGAGAGACCAGATAGTAAGGGCCATGGTGGGAAAGGGGTAAGGATGAGCAGCAAGAGGGGAACTTTGCCAGGAAGGGCAGAACTGAGGAGGAGCTCTGACTACAGGGGGAAGAACCCAGAAAGCAGAGATGGGAGGGATGGAGTAAAGGTGTCCCCCACAGGAAGGCAGCCCACAGGCTGGTCTGACCAAGGATGTGCCCATTTGGCCCAAAGAATTGGAAGCCACATTTAAAAGATGTGATTATTGTAAACAGAAGTCTGGATTTCCAGCTTCTCCTGAAATTTCAGTAGTTCTGGCAACGTTGGTTCCATAGATCCATATGCCCACAGGGGCTGTCTTGAATGGCAGTTGACCCTTGAGTGGGCAAATGCTCCCCAGCGCAGCCCCCAGCCCCACCCAGTTCTGCTGAATCTCAGGGCGCCCCTTAGCGCGGTCCTTGCATAGCTGCTGACGGTAGCGAGGCGTGCCTTTTCCCCACCCCTTGCTCACAAGTGGGAGAAAGACGCAGACTGAGACCGCTGCGAGTTTCAAATGATCGGCAGCTCATTTGAACCTGGGGGAGCGAAGGCAAAGCCTCACGTGCTCGCTTCGCTCACTGCCCCCTCGCTCTGGAAACATGGAGTGTGCCGCCTGCCCGAGCACTCCTCGCGTCCCTGACTGCAGCCAGGAAGGCCTTCCGGTGAGGAGGTCCAGGTTCCCCGGGCAGGTGTCACCACGAAGCGCGAGGATGCGCCCTGGCTCTGCGTGCCCACTGTGCCTCCCATCACCTCGGCAGAGTCCTGCACACCCCGGGCATTCCCCTCCATCAGAGGAGAGTCTGTTTCCAGCAAGGCAAGTTCAGGGCAGGCCCCAAGGGTGTACTGGGGTTGGGGGGGTACCCACAAGCAGAGGAAGAAGCGGAGGAGGACAGATCCGCCTGCCCCGCCCCCAGCCCTGCCTCCTCCTGATCCGACCCGTGTCCCCCTCTCGCCACCGCCTTCGGCCTCTCAGGGACAGGCAGGCACTCTCTCCTGCTCTCTGCCAGCAATCGGGGCCTCTCTCCCCTCCTTCAGCCACCACGGGCCTCCACCAGGGCCTCAGCTTGCCACAGATCCCCCAGGGGCTGTCCCAGCAACGAAATGTGGGATTCACCTTCAACCCATGAGGCTGGAGTGGGGCAAGCAGAGAAAGTTTATAAAATAGACAGTCACTCCCAGGAGCTGAGCTGGCCCTCACCAAAGCAGAGATGGTTCGACAGACCCAGGATTGCTCCTCTGTCTGGACAAGCTCCCTGAATGATGCCTACCCACTGGTAATCTCTTTCCGGGACCTCCTTGTAGTGAGACGCCACCTTCATTCCCAGAGCCCCGCCAGTCTGTTAGTCTGGGATGCTGTCCCAAGGCCACTCTGTAGAGGCCTCCGCGTGGCCCCTGGGGCTGAGGAAGCACCAGGAGGCCACGAGGTCCAGAGGTGGATGGAGCTGAACCTCATCCTCCCTCAGCAGGATCTGCCAGCTGCCTGGACCGCTCAGAAGTGGCTCCAGGCCTCAGGCCCCCACCTCCTGCAGCGCAAACCCCACTGTGAGAGCGCGGTGTCCGGGGCCTGCCAGCTCCGGCCCTGCACTTGCCTCTTGGCTCCGTCCCGTGAGCACCCGCCATATGGGCCATTCTCCAGACAAGCCTGGGTCTCCTCCCTGCTGCTCTGCACGCCTGTTCCCTGTGCCTAGAACACCCTTCTCCCCTTCTCGCCCTTTAGGAGGTTCCCCAGGGAGGCTCCATCGTGCCCGCCTTCAGACTCCAGAAACTACATTTGCAATGCAGACTGCCACAATGTGTGTGTGCGTGTGTGTGTGTGTGAGTGTGAAGAACCTGCTGGAGGGAGACCCCCTTCCCTTGAGGCTGGGAGACCCCAGGCCCTAAAAGAGAACACACTGGAAACGCCCTAGGGGGCCTCTCCCACTACTCAAAGGCTACAGCCCACACCTTCGCCTCCACCTCCCAGACCCCCCGTGACAGAGGAACCCCAGCACGGACACTTGCTGTCCCACACCCGCTCTGGGGTCCAGCGCTGCTCCCGGCCCGGACAGCGGCCTGGCTTCCTCACAGAGTGGCTTTGGGGCCAAGAACTAAAAGACGCTGGATGGACCCACTCATCCGGCGGGTTGCCCGAGAAACCCCCAATGGACAGTCCCATCAGAGTCCCTCTCTGCCGGCCTGACAAAAATGCCCCGATGGTTTCCACCCTGCAAACCACAGCAGCCTTTGAAAAGAGAGCAGATCTAAGAAAGCCACAAGCTCTAACAGCTCAGACCTCTGACCTGGAGTAGGAAATAGCAATCCGCTCCAGAATTCTTGCCTGGAAAATCCCAAGGACAGAGGAGTCTGGCGGGCTTACAGGCCGTGGGGTCACAAGGAGTCAGATACGAGTGAGCACGCATGCCGATCTCTGACATCAGGAGGCCCCGGGGAAGGCTGGTGGGCGAGCTGCGCGCATGGGGAGGGTCCTCGCAAGGTGGGACAATTGTCCATCGCAGGCCTCACCCATGAGCTGCAGGCGAGCACCTAACACTGATCAGCTTGAAGCGGGGAAAGGAGAGGGTGGGATGAATTGAGACGGTAGCATTGCCATGTACACACTGCCACGTGTGAAATAGGCACATGGCGGGAAGCTGCCGTGCAACACGGGCAGCCCGGCCTGGCGCCCGGTGAAGGCCTAGAGGGGTGGGCGTGAGGAGGGCACGAGGCTCAAGAGGGAGGGGGATATGTATATACACAATCATGACTGATTCGCGTTGTTGTATGGCAAAACCCAACACAACGCTGTAGAGCAATTTTCCTCCAATTAAAAAAATTTTTCAATTAAAAAAATAAAATCAGTACCAACGCAGTGGCCCCTTCTGAAAGAGCAGCCTCTCGGCCAGTCCTTTGGCCAGTGCACTGAAACTTCATGACATCCAGCTGTATCCTCAAGACATAGAGAAATCAAACAAGACAGCACGCGTGCAAGCGGATGCTGTTTGCAACCCTGGCTGAGCCTGAGAGAGGGAGAAACGGAGCTGCACCCGCCCCAGGGGCAAGGATGGGCCAGACCAAGAGCAAGCTCCACGCTCCCCGGGGAGGAGGCGCAGGCCAGCGGCGTCCAGACCCACCTTTCAGGGAGGCGACGTGTGACAGGGCCTGGGCGTAGGTGGCTGTATTCAGGAGGGTTCCCGGCAAGCAAGAGGGGAAGAACGGCCCTGTGGGACCCACAGTGCGTCCCAGGCTGGCAGAGAAAGAAAATCACAGGGTGAGTTCTCAACCTGGCATTCCCGCCAGCCCCGGCCCCCCAGGCCCGGGTCCAGCCAGCCTCACCTCTGCTGGGCCTCCAGGGCCTCCTTCTTGCTCCGGGCCTGGTCCCCTGGGGGCGGGGAGGTGAGGTTTCTCACGGGCGGGGGCGTCACCTCTGCCATGGGTTCCTTGCCTCCCGGCTCCTGGTCAGAGGCCCCTCTCTCTGTTTTCCTCCATTTGGCCCTTCGGTTCTGGAACCAAACCTGAGTCCGTGAAGGAAACACACACAGCCGGAGAAGGCAGAAAATCAGACAGAAGGAAGCAGCCAGAACCTAAACCCAAATGCCTGGTCCCCATGCCTGGGCCCATAGGCGCCTAACAGCAGGTGTGTGGGAGCACAGCCTCCCCTCTCCAGAGATCGAGCAAAGCGAGGCTCCCTGAACTGCAGCTTCAGATGCACAGGTGGGTCAGAAAGTCAGTGCAGAAAATGTGACAGGCATTTTTAAGATTTTATGCTTAATGTGGACCATTTTTAAAGTCTCTATTGATTTGTTATAATATTGCTTTTGTTTTATCTTTTGGTTTTTTGGCCATGAGGCATGTGGGATCTTAGCTTCCTTACCAGGGATCAAATCCACATCCCCTTGCATTGGAAGGTAAAGTCTTAACCACTGGACCACCAGGGAAGGCATTTTTAAATGAGTATCACATCCCAATGCACTGCCCAGAGTAAGGGGGAATGTACCCTCTTGTGGAAATTCTCAGTGTATGCAAGTCCATTTATTTGATGTGAAATGTGTTTCCTATGGGGAGTAGAGGGGTTTATCATCAAAGCATTTTGTAAAACACTGCCCTGTGGTTTCCTCATGCAAAATACTCATTCTCTCTTCCAGCAGGTGTGGCCTGAGTGTGTCTAGACTCACGCATGTGATTTAACCCTGACACACCATCACATCATGACAAGCACATCACTTGTGCCCCCAATAGAAACGCTGACTCTGGAGTCGGCTCCGGCTTAGAATCCGGGAGCCCAGTGAATCTGGTTCAGAAGCCACTGCAATCTTTTCAGGCAGGCAGCTCTTCCACCCCCCTTCTACAGATGAGAAAGCTAAACACAAAGTGTTTAACTTGTCCGAGATGATTCAAGTGCTGGCGGATCCACAATGTGAAGCCCAGTGGCTTAGCTGGGGACCATGATCCAAACTGTTTGGGAGTAATAGTAGTGGCCCCCCGCCCCACCACCACCGCAAGCATTGTTAGAAAAGGAACAGAGACGCGTGAAACACGGCGCGCAGTGCCTGGCACGGAGCAACTAATCACGCAGTGAACAGGGGCTGGTGTTATTATCTGCACCACCTTCAGGTTGGGAGGCAGCTATGATTCACCTCCTCTGAGCACCCTCTTAGAGGCGGGTGTGAGGTTCTTTAAGCCCTGGGAAGGAAGACTTTGTTTGCAGGACAGCCTCAGGGCAGTCAGGCAGACGGGGGCCCAAGGTGTCCCCAAGGTCAGGGAAATCCTGCTGCTCTTAACTCTATGCGGCTAAACCTCTTTCCCATCTTTCCTGGGAGATTAGTCCTGGTTTAAAAAAAAAAAAAGGCTTGGCTAGACCTCCTCCTATTCCCCTGGGTATCCTCTCCTCCTCCTGTCGACAGACTGGCCCAGGAGAGAGCCTGGGAGCTGAGGCTCACCCCACCTCTGAATTTTCATTCTCCTTAACTGGGTTTCTTTCTTTTTTAATCTAGTTGGTTTTTAATTGCACATATCAGCAACCATTGAATAATGATTTTATCTATATTCTAAATTTAGGGCAGTTAAATGCAAAGCAAAATGCAGACACTTTCTGGCGTCTTAATTGAATGAAGGTCACAGCTATAACAACATTTAATTGAGCTATTTTTCATTATCATATTTTAATGACTTTGCACTGACAGCTCGCCTGCTTCTGAGGAAAGAGCGTGATGGAGTCGTTTATTTCCCTATTTAGTTATTGTTTGACAACATCAGCTTCGATTAAGACCCTGCTTTATAGAACATTAATCATATTTGAATGAGCAAGGGGTATAAATGTAAACACATCTCCCTTCCCGCCAGCAAAGCCATGTCCCCACACAGAGGCTCACTAAACAAATGCTTCACAACCATTGTCTGTTTGCATAATAGCCAACAATAGCCCGAACAAGAATCCCCGGCTTTAACTGTCACCACCCCTATCTCACCCTTGCACCTTTCAGGGAGAAGTTATGATCTTCCACTTCTGAATGCTCAATAATTGTGTCATTTATCTCAATTTGCAGTTCAGTCTTTAGGCAGCTATTGGCAAGCTGGCATTAAAAAAAGAAAGGATAAACAGCATCCTGGCCAAAGGAGATTTTCATTTCCAAATAATAATCAGTTTAATTTGCCCGCATATGACCAATGATTCATGTTCAGATTTAATAATCAGGATCACATAATCTGATTATAGGGGAAATAATTTGTTTACAACCCCCAATTTACTGCTCAGAATTCCATTATCTCTCTTCAGCCATTGGTTTTTAAGAGATACTAACATGACCCAGGGGAACCGAAAGCAAACTATTATATTTCCTACAATTAGATCTTTGCATAGTCTTAACCCCAAGCCCCTACATAAAAAAGAACAGAAACAGCATGGAGGAAATCCCATAAATAAAATGAATATATAATTGTGCTCAAAGAATAGCTCTCCCGGAGAGGCGGCGCTGCGAATCTATTCCTCCTGCATTCGGGCACATCTGCTGGGCTCGACGGGCTTGTACACTTAAATGTAATCACCATGGAGCTTCTAAAAAGAAATCCTGCTTAGAGACGGTCACCGCGGGCTGCACTAGGCTCAGAGGCAGCCCTTCGATGCTGCCGTTTAAAGATTTTTAAATTGCCCATGGTCTTCACATCCACTTCGCTGAGAGTCCACACACTGGAGAAAAGTTGGACATGATGCAATTTCTGGAAAGCAGATCCTACCCTGTTCCCATATGAAAACATAGTTCTCTGCAATTGACCGGCCTTACCCCAGAGCGGTCAGAACCGCTTTGAGAATAGCATCTCAGCTCTTTTTTTTTTTTTCCAAAGCAAGGAAATGGATGTGCATTGATGTAATTTAGTACCTTAGAGACGCGGACAAATTAGTGTAGAACATTATCACTAGTTAATTATGAATGACCGATTAATCAACCTAATCTAATATTCCACATTATGTTGATGTTATTAAAGTGCATCATGAAAATGACAGATAGTCTTCATTTGCTTTCTTTGGCCAAATGTGCACTCTGCAGTCATGATGTCAAAAAAAAAAAGTTTGCCAGTTTTCATATTAGAGAATTAAATAATTAAAAAGAAGGCTCACCTGCACTCGGGCTTCCGTGAGGTTGATTTTCATTGCGAGCTCTTCTCTGGTAAAGACATCGGGATAGTGTGTTTGGGCAAAAACTGCCTCCAGAGCTTCTAGCTGGTAAAAGGAAAAAATATTTACTGGTGAGAGGTTGCGGCTAGGTGAGAGGAAACAGATGCATATTTCAAATTTTCTATGAGTGGTGAGGAAGTCATTTCACAGATCACATAGGGGAGGAAGAGGAAGAAAAGAGCTCTTTGAAAAGATCCCACAGAATTAAAATTTCAACCACGATGACTTATGAGCGAAGACTCACTAACAACCTCAGGGCTATGCCAAGAGGTAGAAGGAGAGAGGCGCTAAAATGTATATGCCTTTACATTTAAAGTGCAGCCCACGGCGTTCACTATAGGGCCTGGAAGAATAGAAGCAACTTGCACAAGCCCTCAGGGCGGCAGTTCCACGGAAACCGCCCAGGCTTTCGGCTCCAGGGTGCTCTGGGAGAATGACAGGTTTAAGGGCCCTGGAAGCACAGTGTCAAGGCTTCTGCTGTAGTCCTTCCACCGATGGACAACACCGTCTACAGCTCCCTCAACCTCTTGGGCTTTCTCGTCTATCTGCTGGGGCTGAGAATACCTGACCTGCCTTCCTCAGAAGGTTATTTTGAGGTTGAAATGATATTGCTACATCGCTGATGTGAACATGTCCCCGAGATTATCAGGCTGCCACAAATGGGCACCAGCATCACTGCCTCTTCGTTTACTATCTGGGATCACAACAAGGTCACCGTCCTCTGCCCTCTCTCCAAGCAGATTCCTCGACACACAAATTGTTCAAGAAAGCAGAAAGATCCGGTTTAACGTAATTAGTTGGCGGCCTTATTTCAAAAGACAAAGAAGAGCTGCTCAAATTCTGAGTTTTTTGGAGGCAGGAAGTGGCTGGCTCTCAGAAGGGGGACATCATCACCTGCTGAAGAGTGAACGTGGTCCGGTTACGGCGCTGCTTTCTCCGCAGAAATCCATCGTCGAAATCTCCGGGAGAGTGGTTGCCAAAGGGTGCGGTGCCTGCGGTGAGCAAACTGGGTCAGTCTGCACGCAGCCCCCCCACAGTCCTCACACAGAGTCCCTGCTACGCACCCTCACTGGGAGACCGTGGCCGTCCCCTCCAGACAGAACCTCATCTGGCTAAAAGTGTTTTTCTCTGCTCCTGTTGTTAAAGTTCTCTCTTTTCCACTCTCTCATGCGTGCGCTCTCTCCTTCTGTCCCAGTAATCTCTGCTCAACTATGCCTATTTCATAGGGTGATGGCAACCTTACTCCCCTAGACAGCCAAGTCCACTTGTGAAATTCTGGACCCTCTGAGTCAGGAAGGGTCCTGACTTGAGATGGGGGCTTCATCAGCTCTCTGGCTCCAGCTGCATCTCTGCACCTTCAGCTCATCCCTTCTACTTCTGACCCTTTAATAGAAGCCTCGAAGCTTCCCTTTTGCTCACCTGTTACTTTACTTTTCCTTGTTTCTATAAACAATAAGGATTAAAGGCTGGGAAAGGGAGAAGAAAGAGATTTCCAAGAGATTTCCCCAGCACTCCTCTCCTAGAACTTCAAGGCATGAGCAAGTAAGAAGTTTATAAATGAATATTAATACCACTGGTCACAGCTCATCGGAGCCATAGTGGATCTGTTATATAGATGTCAATTAACAAGAAATCTGCTCTAATAGTGACTGTCCTGAATTCCAAGCAGACTTCAACAGAACCATTCTCAAAGGGCCTCCCAGCCTCTGGCCAGGCTCATAAAAGACCCACTGCTCCTGATTCTCTGAAAAGAAAAGCATTCTTTCCAGTCCTCCCTGGCAGCCTCCAAAGCTCGTATTAAGCCGGAACAGAGTTTGGCCCCAAACGTGCATTCAGATCATTTTCCAAATGTGCGTCATTTACCTGACATCCACAAAGACTTCTTAACAAAACAAATGAGCAAGTTTCCATTAGCCAATGAATGCTGTACCTGCCATGGGCTCCGGTCTCAGAATCACTGCATGCTCGGCGTTAGGAGCTGACAAGTCACACTGCCCAGGCATTATCCCTCCGAAGGACCTCAGGCCAAACTAGCAAGGTCCTCTGGGCTTTTTAAAATTCTGTGTATTAAAAGGAGTCCCTCCTACGCATTATGCTACTCCCTTCATCCTCTGCCACAAGACCTCCATTCTCTGGTGAAGACTTCTCCCTCCATTGTCTCATCCAAATTGCTTTCTTCCTTGAAATCCTCAAAATATATTTCTCTAGCTCATTGGAAACTTCAAAGAGACAGACTGTCAACAGTCTTAGTCCCATTATTTTGTGGGAAACCAAATTGTCTCCTTTTAAAATAAAGCACCTGACTGGTGAGGATGAAGTGTAACCTCTAAAACTCTCCAATCACAATCAGCCTCACAAATTTCTGCTTGCTTGTCCCAAATTATATCACAAAGTATACATATAATATCTTTAAATGAAACCCTTTATGTCATACAGGGTCCTAAAAAAGGCTGACAGTTGATCAAATTAATAAGAACAAAGGTTGACAACCTAATAGAAAAGAAAATATGAGAACATGTTTTTTACTTAAAAATAAATAGAATGGTTGACAATATTATGAAAATTTAAAACTTTAAATAATTAAACAAAACATTTTTGCAAAAAAAAAAAAAAATAAGATGCACAATTATAACCAGTATAGGTAAAAGCATAATGCATTTTACACACTCTTCACCATTTGTAGGAGCACAAATAGGTGAAGACTTATTAGAGGATAATTTGACAATATCTGCCCAAAATTGTAAGTATATATACAGGTATTTAGTCTATAAATACACTTTTAAAGTATGCCAAAATAGAGAGAGAATATTGTTCCTGGTAACATGATAACAGAAAAAAATGGAAACAACCAAAGTGCCCAACGGTAGACATTTTCTGTGTGACATAAAATGGAATACTACACAGCTGTTTAAAATAAGCCAGTAGATGTGCATACATTAACACAGGAAAATCACCAAAATCTGTATTATGAAGAGGAAAAACCAAGCGCTGAATGATGTGGCAATATGATCTCAGCACAAAGAAGGCATAACGTACACAGGAAAAAATACATAAATGAGGGTAAATGCAGGTAAAAACATATTTTTCTTGAATGAATCCCAAGAAACCAACAATAGGGAGTATCTTTAGAAAAAGAGATAGAGAAGGAGGATCTCACTTTTCAGGGTACAAGTTTCTGTTCTATTGGAATTTTCTGAGCAGGGAGATGTAGTACTTTTTAATTCAACTTCAGCAAAGTTAACTGAGAAGTGAGATTATGAGCCATGTTGGCTTTCTCCTGTATGACTTTCTGGATTAATAAAGTTAAAACGCCAGCAGGCAATAACTAGATGTCAGATTCCAAAGAGCGGTCCTCAGCCTTTCCATCTGCAGCAGTCACCTACTCCCCAGCAAGACTGAACTAAAATAAAACACCCCTTTCTGTAAGGCTGGCTTTGAAACACATCTGCAAAGGAATAAAAAAGTTCTTAAAATCCCATCTCCTTTTCTTCTGGTCACAGAAATCAGAATCACAGTCGAGGTGGGATGTGCCCAGATGCAGGAAAGGTGAGCTGAGCCAAGGGTAGCAGCAGCTCAGTGCTCTGGGGCCACGACAGGCTGGCCCAGGCTCTCCCCAAGTGACTTCTGCAACCCACTCTGCAGGCTGGACTTTCCCCTTCAGTCACCCTGGCAGCCCACCATGCGCTAAATGCCTAAACCTCAATCATCCCACTTTAACTGGAGAGGTGAGCTGCCAAATAATCAGTCCAAACCCGAGATTCAGATATGCAGAAAAGGTGTGTCTACTGCAAAAGCAGAGGCTCTCCCTGCAGTCCTAGGTCAGGGGATGAACCTCTCAGACCTTTATAAAGCCCATCAGCATGGCTCCTTGGAGTAAAATAAGGTAAAATGCAGTCACGTGTCTGTCCTTCCCTTCTTAGGAATGCTGATCAAGCTGGCAGGGCTTGAACACTGGTCTTCCTTAGCCTGCTTTAGAAAATCTTACTGAACTCTTAAAAGCTTCTATGGAAAAAACAAAGCAAACTTTCTGAAATCCCTTGTGCATGGCCCAGCTGAAGCCAGCTACTGCTCCAGGTAACCAAGGCAAGGTGAAGGAGCATGCTCTGATATTTCAGGTTCTCCACTGTCTCACTACCTTTTGCCCTGCCCCATGCCTTTGATTTCTTTACCTCCAAAATTCACTCACCTCCCCCACCCCCAAATAAATCAGAGGAGTAGGTTGCCAAAACCAAGTCTTGGTATTGCTCCCAGTTATACCGCTGTTAAAGGGCCAGAGTGTGTGGCTTTGCATCTGCCGGAGGCATTAGCAATCTCCTCTGTTTGTGGAGGGCCCACCCCTGAGGAGTCCTCAAGACCAGCGATTCAAGCTCTCCCCTTCTCACCAACTTATCCCCACCTAACAACCTACCGCAGGGACCATGCCAAGGATCCTGAAGGGAAATTGATTCTAAGAACTGGAGACCCTCAAAGACCCAAACCCTGGCCATGCGATGCCATGGGAGTGGGAGCTGGTTAGCACTGGGGGTCAGAAAACCGGTGAGTCACAGAGCAGGAGGCACGCCAGGGAACTTGGTGGGCAAGGCCACCGGCCTCCTGAGGGCCACGTTGTCCTGGAGCAGACCGTGAGGGCCCTGAGCAAGGCTGCCTTGGGCAGGGGATGAGAGCAGCCTGGCAGAGGGTGCTTCCTGCCCCTTTCGGGCCCAGGGCCATGCAGGCCACCTCGTCCACGGAGAAAGATTGATCTAACCCCCTGGGCAGGGGGGTCTGGATTAGAGGCGTGACGCCAGCATCTGAGCTAGGAGGATCCGCCTGTCCTGGCAGGGCACATAGCCGGGGGCAACCCGCCCAGGCAGGGATGGGGGAGGCAGGAGGCAGGTGGCCACGGGGGCGGAAGGCTGGAGCGCCATGTGGGGAGGGGTCTAGGGGGCCTCTACCCAACTGCCGGTGGCTGCGCCCCTCTCCGAGCGGGGACCTAACCTAACCAGCCCCAGCTGCCGCGTGGGCCCTTTCTGGCGGGCGCCGGCCTTCTGGAGCCGCTTCGGCTCGGCGCTTACTCACCCTCTAGCTGTGGTGGACAATGGAAATAAAACATCGCCGACGGCCCGATCGACTGTACGGCCAGGACTCGGGAGGGTGCCCGCAGGACCGCCAGGCACGCGTACGCGGCGATCTGGCCCGGCTGCAGAGCAAACAGCGATAGAGTCTAAGTCTCCCCTGCCCCAGCCGCCACCCGCCCGGGCGCGCACCGGGCGCTCCCTTCCTGGAAAACCCCCTCCCAACGCCTTCAGCCCACTACGGGGCCGGAGGGGAGGTGCAGCGCCGTCGCAAGCCGCGGGCCCAGCGGGCAGCCCTTCCGCTCGGGTCCACCACCCGGACAGACGTCCCCCACCTCGGCCCCAGCACCGAGCCTACGCAGTCTGGTTCCCGGCTCTCAGGGGTCGCCGCCGCAATCCCCGCTCCCAGGCCACCTCGGCCGAGTCGGCGAGCGCGCCAGGGCACCAGCGCCAAAGGCAGCCCCCGCCCGGAAAGCAGCCCCGAGGCCGGCCGCGCCCGGCTCGGTGTGCGGGCGGGGAGCCGCGCGTACCTCGGCGGGCGGCGGGGGAGGAAGGCCGGAGCGCGCCCGCCTCCGGTCCGTTCGCCGGGCTCGACTGGCAGCGGGCGGGGCTCCGCGCGGCTGGCGCCCGCAGGACCACAAAAGTGACTCGGGAAGTGGCCAGATGTCTTGCTGTCTGTCTACAGCGCGCGCCGCCGCTCAGCACTCGCCTTTATAATCTCACGCATAATTGGCCTTAATCTGATTATTTCCAGCGCTGTCTACAGCGAGTAACTTGGATAGGTCTACTGGGCCTTACAAATGGCCCACGTGGTGTAAAAAAAAAAAAAAATCCGTCATTTCTTAGCAAACATCAGGAATGTCTTTCCTCTTTTCTTTTAGAAGGCTGAAACAATCGCCACTACCACCACCCCCCAAAGGCATTATTCTCTGACCACTCCACCCCACCCCCACCCCGACTTCCCTCTGCCTCAAACCTTTTTTCTCCGCAGGAGCTTGACTTCAGGCTCCCCTTGACAGAGGCCTGGTGACTCCCGGGCTGCGCATTGACAAAGAGCTGCTAATTGTCGCCACCGGATGGGTTTTGGGGGGACTCTTTGCACACGGCTTCCCTTTCCAAGCGACCGTACAAAAGGAAAGTTTGATTTTGTTCTCAGCAAGGGGTCCCTGAATTTATGTTCGCTTCTCCATGCAAATGATATGCGGTGGGACCCTTCGCAATTACTTTTAAAATGCATCCGAGGCAGACACTCAGCGGAGAGAGACCGCCCTTCCCTCTGCCTGGGTGAAAATTAAACTCTAAAGTACCGGGCTGAAATTTTCAAGTCAGGGGCGCGGGATTGGATCAAATCACATAAACTGCAAAAAAAGCAAGTCTAATGGCGCATAATTGGCTCTGTAATAGCATTACACTGGATAATAGCCCGTTACGGCCCCCTGCACGATTAAGTGCTTCCCTGGCGGAAAGCCTTTATGATATTAAAGGGGGAATATAATGATATTTTGGTTATTAAATGCGTGTAATTAATTTATGCACCACTGAAAATAAAGTTGGTATTATGACCCACTCAAGATGCATCAGAAGATGCAAGTCAGACAACTGTTGATAAGTTCTGGTGTCTGTGTTCCGTCTAGACTGCTGATTTTATTTTGGGACGATGGCTTCTTGGACAGACTGCATAAATTGAATATTTTATAAACATTCTAATGCTGCGTTCAGGATCCCTGGCGAGGCAATAGGTCGGGTCCCTGCATCGGCCTGGGATCCAGCCTTGATCTTAAAGACACAGTGAGTGGGAAACAAAAGGCCTGGGGGCCCACACGTGGACACCCACCCCCAAGGAAGGCGCATCGAGCTGGAGGGCAGATTGACTGCCAGGGCCCTGGACCACCCGTGGATGGCCCTCTGAAAACTGCCAGGAGGAAGAAGCAGGATCGCTTCTGCAGAGACAAATCGAGGCCGCTACACTTCAGCGGCCCCTCCTGGGCTCAGCCCACCCAGGCGCAGAAAGCCGACCTCATCTCCAGGAAGAAACCACTGGAAATGCTGGCTGGATTCTGAGGGAGAGAGCCCGCGGCGCCAGCTTCGCCAGGGCCACAGACTCCAGGAGTCCAGGCGACCCGCCAGCGGGGAGCATGCCTGCAGGTCTGGGTGGCGGGCGCAATAGCAAGCTGGGCTGGCGGGGTAGTGAGAGAGCCATTTCCACTCCATCCGGAAAGGGTTAGAGCCCTGAGAACCGACCCTATTTCAGCCCAGGCCAGGAAGCTCAGCGCGCGCTCTGTTTCCCTCAGAGCACCCGTGCTCTCTGGAGTTCTTTTCGAGAGTCGGAGTCTCCCCCTTGAGTGCCTGGGTCTTCCAAAAGCCCCCTCAAACTCCTACTTACCCTAGGCGGCCTCCTGCAAGCACCCTGCGCGTTTCGGAGCTGAGTGCCTGTGAAACGAGGTGAGGAAAACTTCTGGGCTGGCTCCACAAGATGCTCCAAGGGGCACCTGAGCATCTGCGTAGGAGCCCTAGGCACCAGGCGCCCAGCGCCGCGTTGGCCCCGAAAACCAGCGAGGTCCAAACCCGTCTCAGGTCCCCATTCCTGACATCGGCCGAAGCCGTTTCCTGTCCAGGCCCAGAGATGTCCTGGGCACTGGACAGGCTTGTCCTGGGTCTGGAGGCAGGGCGCTCCCCGAGCCTCCTGCGGTCAGAACCCTGGACAGCGGCACCTGTTTCTGCGGGATGCTAAGGGAAGCAACCAGTCACACGGCCCCTCTGCGGCCCGGTGCTCCGCGGCGGCGGCGCGCACCCGCCAGATTCTGGGTGTTGGGAGCCGATCCCAATCCTCTTCTTGTCCCAAAAGAGAAAGTTACTTGGGACGCTCGCTCAGTGCTCGCAGCAGGGGCCGCACTCTCCGTTCCTCAGCCCAGCGCCCAGCTTCTGGCCCGCGGCGCCAGCGGGAAGCGTCCCGCCGCCGCTCTCCGTCTAGTCCCGGCCTCCCGGCGTCCCGCGCCCGAGCCTGGCTGTCTCCCCGCTGGGACGCTGGGCCGGGCTCCCGCAAAACACTCACCCAGAGCGGGGCTCAGAGCCAGCGGGACCTCGGCCTCGTCTCCCCGAAGTTCCTCTCCCGCAGCCTCGAGGCCGGGCTCGTTCCTGTTGGCAAAACAGCGAATAACCAACCAAACAATCACGGAAAGGAAAGGCTGCAGCGAACTTTGGTGACGGCTCTTTTTTTCCTCGGATTGTCTCCGACCCTCCGACCCTCCGGGCCGGGACCGGCAAGAGGTATTGCTACCATTTCCTTCCCCTCTAAAAAAGAGCTTCGGTAACGAGAAGGTTATTTTTTCTTAATTCCTGTGCGGTAAAATGTATTTTCCAATTAACCAAATTCACCGATCTGTCCCGCTTGGACACTCTGATAATTTACAACCTAAAAGTGTACTTTCTTTATCTAAAGACCAAGGTGACTGCTTTTAATTTTCTCTAACCTCTTTACACTTGATGTTCACCAGACTCATAATGTTAATTGGCTTCATATACGGATCATCAGTTTAATGAAGAAATAAATCCTGTGTTGCTTTATGTTTTAACAGTGATTGCTTTAATGAGGAATGTGACGTGTTCCAAAATCAAAGCTGCAGGAGATATTAGAGGGGGCTTCTATTAGGACGGGAAAGCTTATTTAAAGTTAAAACCACGGGTCATATTTCAACAGATTCTATCAGCGCGGGCCTTCCCCACTCCCACCAGGGTTGCTTCCAGTCTCTGGAAGGATGCAATTGTGTGGTTGGTCCTCAAAGGCTCCTTCTCTGTATTTAACACACAGCAGCCGCAGTCTTCATTCTCTCTAAGAATCATTTTCTAGTTACTAAACCGGCCTGCTACCTTACCTCCTGTCCAGCAGAGCAAAGAGAAGCTGGAACAGAGTAGTGAGTTCAACTTTCAAGGTTGTTCTCTTAAAAAAAATAAAATCAAGTGGGAAGACAGTGCCACACACCCTAAGATTTGTGTGCAGCTGTTACAGAGCAGTGCCCCCAGCGCAGCGCATCCCTACCACTGAAAATTCAAGCCTCCGCTCTTACAAGACAGACAACTTCGGCTTGGGCCGAGTGGGCAGCTGCTGACCGGGCAGCTGCTGACCCAGGCTCTGGCCCCTGAGAATGTCTGCAGGGGATGCGCTGGGCTCCCGTCTGGGTGATGGTAGCTTTCCATCTGAGTATCAATTAATAGGAGGGTAAATCTGCTTTCTCTAATGGGTGTTTGATTTTTCTAATTTTAAGCTTGTTCTCTATGAAGAGAGAACTGTCATCACAAAAATACTGAGAGCAGCAATAAAATGCTGGAAATTGGAACATCTATACCTGGAAGCCCTAAATTGTCCTTCTGTTGAATTATGAGTTATTTTTAATTGATTCCTGAAAAGAATTCCAAATCCTTAAAAAATGTAAGGGGTTGAAACTCCAGGTCAGTGTCTCCAACATCACACATGGTATTTATTTCTTACCATTTGCTCTGTTTCAGGAAAATGGAGAAACATTTGGAGACACCACTGTCAACATCTTTTGAGTCTGAATGCGTTGTGTTGGATTTGACATTTCAGCTGTACTCAGAAGAGATTTTTCCAACTTCCCTTTCAAAACTTTCTTTAGCAGAAAAAATTTCAGTAAACACAGTTTAAAACCATAACAATGTGGTCAAGCAGATAAAAATACTTCAATTCAGGGAGGAAAAAAGAACACACTGAATTCCTGTTTACAAGTTTTCAAAGTGTCTGGATGATCTGTAATATTGTTTCACTGTTCAAATTTTTTTAAAGCCTCTCAGGTGTAGCTCCCTGTGGCCACACAGCTTTCCCAAGACAGAAAGCACAGCACATGCGTGCTCGGTAGGGACCCCACACATCCTCTGCAAATCTGCTGTCATTTGTAGCTTTGGAAATGGCCAGCCAAGAAAGTCTGGCTTGCCAATCATGATGGAATATGTGGGGGAAATAGCAGCTAATTGAAATTCCAGATGAACAGGGTACTATGAATAGGATACACACACACACACACACCCCTACACACACACACACACACAACAAGGAAAAGATAGGCATTTGGTTATCTTGGAAATTTCCCATCATTCATTAGTTTTACTGTCATTTAAAAGTAAGAGCAGCTGCTTAAATACAAGCCAGCTTCCAGTAACTTCACCTGCAGTGACTGCAGGACAAAGTGTATCCCCATGTGGCTCTCGGGGGCTCTCACAGCCGGCTCCAGTCTGCCTAATCCTCGCAGGGCGAGAAAGCATTGCGCCTGAGGCAGGCCTGCTGCCTGGAGAGTCTGTGCATACTTGTCACTCAAGCAGGCCAGTCCTCACGAGCAAGGTGAGCTTGAGCAGGTCACATGCCCTTTCAAGACCCCCATGACTTTCTACACAAAGAGGGGATAAAAACGCCTACATCAAGTTCTGGTGGGAAGATTAAAAACAGTGCTAAAGGGCTTAGGGCAGTGAAAACATTCTGTATATTACAGTGATGGATACATGTCACTATACTTTTGTTACAACCCAAAGACTGTACAACACCAAGAATGAATCCTGACATAAACTCCGAGCTCTGGTGTTTATGATGCGTCAGTGTAGATTCACTGACTGTAACATCTGATGGGGGTGCTTATAATGGGGAGGCTACGCATAGAAAATTGCTCTAAAAAAATAAAGGCTATCTTTTTCAATTAAGGGGAGGGAAGAAATACTGAAAACAATGCCCAGCACGTAAAATACTGAAAACAATGCCCAGCACCTAACAACCACTCATTTGCTACAACTGTTACACTATCGTTGCTGTTACTGTTGTCTTGCCACTGCGATGATCCACTAGGGGGCCACGTTCTCCGAGAGAGGCTGCTCTGAGCTGCTCTGGATACTTGGAGATGGCACGTGCCTCTTCCTGCTGTCTCCAAGACGAGTCCACCTTGGGCTGAAGCGGCACCACGGGGAGAGTCCTTCTTTGGCACCTTCTCCTACCCCATTTGCCAGGCGACCAAGCTTGTTTCCTTACATTTTCCCCTTCATGCTTCTTTGCTTGGTTTGTTGAGTATTACTCAGCACACACCTATTTGGCTAGAAAGCTAAACCAAGGCCCTTTAAGCTATATGAGAGGTGTTTTACCTGGCCAACACAAATCTGTTAAAAGTTCAAACTGAGTGCCTTTAGCCTGGGCATGTCAACTCTACTTGCCTACAGGTCGCCTCTCATATTTGTGTGACCCACCAGGTTCCTGCAGACATTTGACTTTCCTACCTCTAACATAAATTCTGTGTGAGTCTAGCATAATTTCCAGACTGTTAATGCATTCTTATGAAATATTAGGATGGGAAAGGGGTGTATTGAGGGAGACAGAGTCCACAGTCCCTGGAGTTTCAGAGTCTAGTTCAGTCCACTTCTATAAACATTTATCTAGCAACCCCTCTGTGCTAGGCGCAGGAGACACAGCTGATCTCTGGCAGGAGCCAATCTCCAGAGATTTTGGACAGGAAAGGAAACGGGAGGGAGCAGGGAGAAGAGAAACTGGCACCACCTGGAACCGCTGGGAAAGGCACTGGATTCACTGGGCTTCCCTCCTCTGCCCTAGAGAGCTCTCTAGAAGGGCAGCCTTCATAATGCAGCCCACCTCCTGCTGGGGGAGGGGCTCCCAGGATGCTCCTGCATCCTTCTGCAGCTTCAGATGAAGAAGCACCCTCTCTGCCCAGAGCGCACAACCGAGCCTCCCCTTGGTCCTCAGCGTCCCGGCCATCACACCCCAGCCCAAGGGTCTTGACAAGTCTCAGTATCAGCCCTCAGCCTCTTGCTTCCCAATTCCTGCCGCAGGGAAAGTCTCAGGGAGCTGGACCATAGTCTGGAATATGTCCTAAAGCTGAGCCTACAGGAATCAATTTCTAAGATCCCTACATCCAGGACTACTCGGCTGGATCTACTGGAGTCACGGACTTGGAGCAAGATCATTTTAGCAACATTTAGTTGTTAACAGTAGCTGGCTATTATTAAAGACATCATAATAAGTTGCTGGAAAGAAAATGAAATCAATCCAAGGAAATCTCAAATAGGATCCAGCCTAAAATAGAAGAAAGATCTGTCTCCAAATCTAAATGATCTCACCAATAAACCTCTAGGACAAATAGCTTTCAAGGTCAACCCTTCAGTGTAAAACAGTTCTCCCCATAAGAATAAAATAACAGAGCTGCTGAACCTTAAGGGGGCGTGGGGAGATGGCACCTGGATTTGCTGGTTGGCAACAGAAGCAGGACTGGAGCCCATCTCCCAGCCACAAGCCCTGTGCTCTTCACTGGCCCTCTTTAATAAGACATGTTTCTTCTGAAACAAAATACAGTCAATTGTCCATGCTAAGTGTTCAGTAAATGTGCAGAATTTAATTGAAATGACTATGAAAGAAATGAAATGTTTGCAACATGAATATTAGTAAGCACAATAAAAGCTTTCTAATTTCTAATAGACTCAAATTATGTAAACATCTACGGTGGGAAGGGAGTAGGTTTGTAATCACACAGACTTGGGGTTAACTTTGGCTTCTTAAACCCCTTTCTTGTAACAAAGCAGGACTGACGATGCCTGCCTTTCAGTATCCGGCTGGCCATCCGTGCGTCAGAGCATCAGGACCTTATTCTCTCTCTCTGTTTCTGTCTCTCATACACACACAAACACACACTAACACAGACACACACTCACACACACTCTCTCTCACACACACATTCACACACACACTCACACACACACACTAACACACACACACACTCACACAGACACACACTCACACACACTCACACTCACACACACACACACACACACTCACACACACTCTCACATACACTCTCACACACGCACATACATGCTCACACACACTCACACACACATACACTCACACTCACACACACTCACACACACTCACACTCACACTCACACACACACACACACACACACCCAGTAGGTGCTTCAGAACTGTGACTTCTCTGTGACATCCTTGCAAACCTGGATTTAGAGGAACCCCCGCTTCTCTTCTGACCAGCCCACTCCCGGCTGTGGTTAGGCCCCGCCTCTTCCAACCTACTAGCCCTGCCCCACACCCAGCTCACAGCTCTGCGCACACCCTCTGGTCCTGCCTCTGTGACTCAGTTCACCATGACCCTGCCCGCGTGGACACGCCCTGGGTGTGTGGAGCGGAGCTTCCCTGCACACTCCAAGAGCAGGGTCCACTTGGCCTTCCTTCCCTCTTGCTGGCCTCACTCAGAGGGAGCCTCTCAGAGCCCATTTAAATCTCCGCATAAATATTTATGGAATGAAACTGACTGACTGACGTCTGAGCAAGGCTGGTGCAGGCGGTTCCCACCACTCTGCCCCACCACCGATCAGCCCACAGCGCCCCACAGGCCAGCCTGGCGAGTGGCCAGGCTCAGCCTGACATACTGATACACGCCGGGACATCCTCCATGTACCTGTCCATCCATCCGTCTTTTCATTCATTCCACAAAACAGCTGTGGAGCCCCAGTCCTGTGCCAGGTGCCTTCAGGGGCTGCATTTGTACACAAAACCCCCAGGGACTGAGGAGGTTGGTGTGTCAGGAAAGCCTCTCATAACCACTGTAGCTCACCGAAGTCCAGGCTCCAGGGGCAGGCTGTACCCTGGAAGGACAGACCCCTGCTCCCCAGGTCTGCCCCCTCCCGCACCCCCGTCGCATGGTCCAGAGTCCCGGCCAGAGAGGCTGCGCCCAGCTGGCTGCAGGAGGGCAGCTGAAGCAGTGATGGCCGAGGCTCAGCTGCCGGGGAAGTGGGGGCTCCCGCAAAGCTTCCCTGACGCCAGCTGAAGCTCCGATTTTCCTCTTCTTCGCCTCTCACTCCAAGAGTTGCTCACTGAGAGCCATGCTGCGCAAGAGATGGCTTTTCTTTCACTATGCTTAAAATCTTTTAATTGTGTTTATTTGTGTGTTTTTTTTCTAATATTATCTCCCGAAGTAGACTAAAAGCCTTGAAGGCAGAGAACAGGTCAGCATGGGTTCATCATGACATTCTCGGCCCTTAGCCCAGTGCCTAGCACCTACTACTAGACATGCAATACCGAACACCTCAGCATGAGGCAAGGTCTACGGTCTCAAGTTCAGGAGGACGTGGGCGTCAGCAGAGCGTTTGGCGACCAGCGCCTCTCTCTCCAGTGCCGGCCTGCATCCGCCAGTGTTCCCCAGGATAAGCCAGGGCGCCAATAAGCACCTGAGTCAAGGGCCAGCCGTCTCCTCTCTCCTGTGGCAGAGGGCTTTTGAGTATCACAGGCAGTCACTTCCGAGATAATCACGAGCAGAATGGACACACTGTGCCGTCTTACAGGAGGAAAGCTCTTCTCCTGTTTTGCCCAACTTGACTCAAATCATCTGAGGGCTTCCGCTCCCCCCACTTAACCCGCAGTGCTAGAGTATACATGGTGCTTCGCGTCTGAAATCCCCTGTGCTGCTTTCCAGCTCCTGAACATCATCTCCTCATCTGCAACAGACAAATGATTCCATCTCAGCAGAATGCCTTATGATAGGGCAAAAGGCTCCGCAGATGTGGTGGTGGAGGTTGGCCCGCGGAGGCCCGGCCCTGAAGAGGGGCGGGTTTGGGGAATGGGTAACAGCCTCTCTGCTTTTGCATCTTCTCCGTCTCACTCCCTGTTCCCTCCCTCCCTCCCTCTCCCTCAATGCCCTCTGTCTGGTCCAGCCCCTCACTGGCAAAGCCTGTGTTAAATTCTGTCCTATCTAAGGGATGCCCTGTCTGCCTTAGCTCCTCCAAGATTGTCTGTGTGGGCTCTGACCTCTTACCACCTTTGCCCCTTTAAGCAAGAAATAGAGTTCGGATGGGGGGAGGTACCAGTGAAGAAATGGGGGAAGGGGAGAGGAGCCTCAGTTTTTAATTTCTGAAGGGGTGTCCACCTGGCTATTGTGGTGAAAGTTTTGTTGTTGTTGTTCAACCAGAACCGATATTGGCTTTATTACATTTGAAATGTGAAAACAAGTGTAGGAACACCACTGACCAAGCTCCACACCCTGCCTCTTTGTAACACCGGTCCCTTTACACAAAGGCCATTTCCACCTGACCTCTGAGGGCATCTGAACTTATAAGAGATTATAAGACTTTTTTAAGTGAATAGATTTTTTTGAAGTGGTAGGTTCCTTTTATTCTGCTCCTCAGAAAAAGTGTTTAAAGGAAAAATCAATGAATTGAATGTGAAGATAATTTTTAAAAAGCACATAAGACAATGAAATTTAAAGCATCCACAATCTTACAACCTAAGGGAACCATTATTAACATTTTATTGTCGAGCTTACAGATGTTTCATATGAATTTGTTTTATCTATACTTTTTAAAGAATGAAAGTGGGACCATAACATTGCCTGGTTCTTCCTCACTTCGCAATATATTGTGACTGTCTTTCTGCGTCATTGAATGTTTTTCCACAATATTCTTCGTGGTTCTACACAGAGTTAGGGTATACGTTCAGTTGTTGGGATGGAGACCTTTGACAGTGGCTTAAGCAAGACAGTGCGCTTCCCTCTTGTGGGGATGTCCGCTCTGCTTTGATGGTTCCCCTCTCTGAAGTGGCAGGGCTCCCTATGATCTGCTTTCTCCACCATCCCTCAGGTGAGGCCCTTGTCCACGTGGCCCAAGAGGACCACCTCCACATCTGCCTCACGGCCAGCAGGAGGGTAGAGAAGGAGGGGTGGTCGCGCACCCTTCCCTGGAGGGCACAGCCCTTCCAGCATCTGGAAGGTACGCATGCTGCTCGGCCTGCATCCCCGTGGCCAGGAGCCCGTCTCCACCCAGCTGGCAGGGAGACATCCGTGTGCCCAGGTGAGCACCACAGGGTCTGTTATCCTGGGAGGAAGGAGGGTGAACGCCGGGGGCAAATGTCAGTATCCGCCACGGTGCTGTTTCATCGAGAGGCTGTTGTGGAACATTCGTACAGCCATCGTTTATCTCCTAAGATAAATTTCCAGTAGACAAACTGCTTGAGCGAGCAATAAACATACTGAAGATTCCTGAGAGTCGTTCGTGCATATTCAGTCACTAAGCTCTGTGCAGCTCTCTGTGATCCCATGGGCGGTGCCCGCCAGATCCCTCTGCCCATAGGGTTTCCCAGGCAAGGACACTGGAGTGGGCTGCCATCTCTTTCTCCAAGGCACCTCCCGACTCAGGGATCGAACCCGCGTCTCCTGCGGTGGCAGGAGGGTTCTTTTACACTGAGCCACCGGGAAAGCCCGAGTCTCCTGTCCTTGCTCCCAATCCTGTGAAAGCCTGCGCCCGCTTAAATACGTTTCTTTTTGGTTTCCCTTCCACCTTGAGCGGGCTTCCCTTGTGGCTCAGCTGGTAAAGAACCCACCCGCAATGCAGGAAACCTGGGTTCGATCCCTGGGTTGGGAAGATCCCCTTGGGAAGGGAAAGGCTACCCACTCCAGTATTCTGGCCTGGAGAATCCCATGGGGTCTCAAAGAGTTGGACATGACTAACCCTTGTGGCAGAAAGTGAAGAGGAACTGAAAAGCCTCTTGATGAAAGTGAAAGAGGAGAGTGAATAAGTTGGCTTAAAGCTCAACATTCAGAAAACGAAGATCATGGCATCTGGTCCCATCACTCCATGGGAAATAGAAGGGGAAACAGTGGAAACAGTGTCAGACTTTATTTTGGGGAGCTCCAAAATCACAGCAGATGGTTGACTGCAACCTTGAAATTAATGCTTACTCCTTGGAAGAAAAGTTATGACCAAACTAGATAGCATATTAAAAAGCAGAGACATTACTTTGCCGACTAAGGTCCGTCTAGTCAAGGCTATGGTTTTTCCTGTGGTCATGTATGGATGTGAGAGTTGGACTGTGAAGAAGGCTGAGTGCTGAAGAATTGATGCGTTTGAACTGTGGTGTTGGAGAAGACTCTTGAGAGTCCCTTGGACTGCAAGGAGAGTCAACCAGTCCATTCTGAAGGAGATCAGCCCTGGGATTTCTTTGGAGGGAATGATGCTAAAGCTGAAACTCCAGTACTTTGACCACTTCATGCGAAGAGCTGACTCATTGGAAAAGACTCTGATGCTGGGAGGGATTGGGGGCAGGAGGAGAAGGGGATGAAAGAGGATGAGATGGCTGGATGGCATCACGGACTCGATGGACGTGAGTCTGAGTGAACTCTGGGAGTTGGTGATAGACAGGGAGGCCTGGCGTGCTGCGATTCATGGGGTCGCAGAAGAGTCGGACACGACTGAGCGACTGAACTGAACTGAGCACCTTTCACTTTTACTACCTCGAGCAGCCTTCAGCTCTCCATCCTTTACCAAGGAGACCAGGCGGCATGAACGGTAGACATCAGTGAGCACCACCCCAAACTGGAAACTGTAACACAAACCCCACAAGCCTGCATCAGCCCTCTCTAGTCTTGGGTGGCAACACGGAAACGAGACAGGGTCTCAGGGACAGCCCAGAGAGTCAGATGTAAAGACTCACAGGCCAGGGGACAATCTGGATGGAAGACCCTGATCCTCTAAACAGACCCTTGGGAGGCTGGTCGCAGACACAATCAGGAAACCCAAAGCCAGGGGACCCTGGGTTGGGAGCTAGAAGGTGGTGTAGGCAGGTTCTGGGAGAGGCATGCGGGCAGGGCTTTCTTTCCCAGGCTAAGGAGGAAGACAGTCACAGGTCAAACACCAGGGAGTCAGGACTCTAGCACCCTAGCCTGCTAGCTCATTTCTCCTAGAGCAGGGCCATGAGCAGTGGTCCTCAGGGCTCCTCCACCACCCGGGCTGCCACCAGCAGATGGGGCCCCTGTTCACACCCCGACAGAGTGGCCGTACACCCTGGGTCACAGGTCAGCACTAGTGATCTGATGAAAATGTGAGCTCAGACTAAAAGGAGAAGCGGGGAAGTGGAAGGAAGGCAGGAAGGAGACCCTTGAGCAACCCCGTCTTGGGGACCAGAAAGGGGAAGGGGGAGGGCTCTCTCTGTGCCCAGGCGGCTCAGCCCAGCTTCCTCAGACTGGGCTGGCGAAGGATGCTCCCCACTGGCTGAGCTTCGGAGAGGGCCGCTGTTACCCTGACGTCCCATGGCGCTGCCCCAACCGAGTCGCCCCTATTAAGCCGAGCCAACAACTTGCCACTAGATGGCACCAAACTGCAAAGACACTCGCCCCTTCCTCTCCAGCAGGAAGGCCTGTACAGACAGCTTTCCAAGGGAGACCAGAGCCCCCGCTGATTCACCCGGGCGTTGCCTGCTCCCATCAAAGCCCTGGCACAGAGTGGGGGCTCAGAATGTGTGAATGTCCTCTGGTTGCAGGACAGATGGACGGATGGATGCGTGAATAGAGCTGATACCCCTGCAAGAGCTGGGCATGTCTCCTCCAGGTGGGCACTACAGTTGAAGCTGGGGTCCACCCTGGGCCTCACAGGTAGCTCTAGCTCAAGAACGGGTCTTTCCGGAAGCTTCTGCTTCTGGCTCCTTCTGGGCCCACAGACTGGGCCAAGTGTCTTTATTATACAGATTGGTGGTTTACCTGCTTATGGGGAGAGGGGTGAAGAGGGTGGGAGGTTGAAGAGCAAAGAGATCACTGGGAGTGTCCTAATGATCTCACCCAGGGCCATCAGCGAAACCCTCCTGTACGCAGTCCCCACCCCAGCCTGGCCACCGTCTTCCCACCTTCAAAGCTCCGGCCTTCCCATTATTCATTCTCAGCTCAAAGTCATCTCTTCAAGAGAAGACCCCCAGGCCCACCACAGAGCTCTCCCCACATCCCCAACTCTCAGCTCTTCTCCTGCTTTAATTGCCTTCTTATCATCAACACTGCCCCATGTTTTATTGGCTCATCTTCTGCTAGCATGCAAGCTCAGTGGGGCATCGTCTGGAACCGCACGTGGCAGACAGCTTTCTGCTAACCGAGCAAACTCCAGCTCTTCCCCTGGCTGGACCAGCGGTCAGCAGCCCCTGGTCCCCTCCCCCACCCCAGTCGGGACTCCCACCCCCAGGGAGAGCTCACTGCCCCTAAGAAGTGCACCTTTGCACAACAATAGGCAACTTCCCCTTAACTACTCTGATTTTAGGTCCTGCAGTCCCAGCTCTGCACCAGCACCACTGCAAACTTCATTCCCTTACAAAGTCCAGGATACACAAATCTAATCTATTTTGTTTTAATTATCGCTGTTTAATGAGCCATAGTGAGACTATGGCGAGGGAGCACGAAGGAGATCGTTCAGGGGAGACCAGCGCGGAGGTGTTGGTGACTGAGAGCCTCACCTGGTTTCCTTTGCTGTCGCACAGCTGCCTCTCCGCCTGATGGAGAGCAGCCGCAACCCAGGGACCACGGGGACAAGGGAAGCCCCCACAGGCCGGTGCCCGGCTTGCTCCCCACACTCGGAGGCAGCAGACAACTTTTTAAATAATTTCTGACAGCCTCAGATATTCTCAGATAAGCCTCAGACAAAAATGGCACCTTGCTTTCTCTTTTTCTTTCATTTTTAGGTGGTTAAACGGTTTACTGTACGTAGATTCTGTTTGCTGCTTGGTGGCTAAGTCATGCCCCGCTTTTTGCGATCCTACGGACTGTAGTCCTCAGGGCCCGGCTGTCCCGGGGATTCTCCAGGCAAGGATACTGGAGTGGGCTGTATTTCCCTCTCCAGGGACTGGACCAGCATCTCCTGCACTGCAAGCTTGTTCCTTACTGCTGAGCCCCCAGGAAAGCCTATACTGCTTCTACTGTTTTAAGGGGGGTCTGAGTATTCCATGCTTACTTTCCTATTGGAAGGTTCATGATTCCTACTGGAGGACTGATGAGTTGTAAGAGCTTTAAATGCAGTAAGATTTCCCCCCGTCTGTCATCTGTGTTGTAGATATCCTTAGTTTATTGTGCGGCAGTGGCTGTGTGTCTACCCAGGACAATCCCACCTGCTCTGGGCTTTCACCTCAGTGAAGCAAGGCAGTCCCCTCACTGCCCTTGCTATGAGTCGGGGGAGGCAGAGCCCTCGTTCCTCCTTAAGGCTACCCAGGAAGGGACACACCTCCTCCCCGGCCCCAGGAGGACCCCATTCTCACCATCACCTACATCACTTTCCCTCCACCCTGCATGCCGCTTCCCTGCTTTCCCAGAGATTCCCTCTGTTCTAGTGTTACATTTAGGCTCCTGATCCATCAGATGTTTGTTTCTGCTTAGGAGGGGACAGGAGAAGGAAAAGACAGCCCTGGAGCACCACTGAGAGAATTCGGGGAAAGGAACTATCCAGAACAACCACACACAGAGGAGCCTGGAGGCTCCCTGCGTGACGGCTGGCCTCACTCGTCGTGTTCACCTTCTAAAGTCAGGGTCAGTCTAGGAGCGGGGTGAGTGGGGACTGCTTTCAGCATCTGCCGCCCCCTCAAAGGAGCATCTGGTGGAGGAATTTGGGGAGGCACTGTCAGCTGCAGAGAAGGCGGATGGACCTTGGAAGCAGCTGAGGCCTCCCTCAGGTGACGCTCTGCTCTGCAGAGCCACAGCTGCTCACTCAAACTGCTCCGACCACTGCAAGAGCTGAAGCCCTGGGAGGAAGGCGCAGGTACCCGCCTTGCGTGGGATTTCCTGGCTCAGCCTGACCCTGGTCCTGGTCACACAAAAACATGGAGGGGAACAGAGGTAAGAGGGAGGCTTGTCTGCCCGCCACCAACTACAGACGAGATTATTTGAAGAAAGTGGACATGGGTGTGCTTTCATCTATTCAGTCAACAAACTGTTGCCAGGCTAGAAGGGCCCAGACATACCCAGAGGTGTCCTGCAAGGCCAGAGGTGTCAGGGCACGTCCGTAGCAAAACAGCAGAAGGCTCTGCAGACTTAAAAGATCCGTTCCCATTGGGATCCCCAGCCAGCCCGCGTTCCCAGACATGTGCCTATGCAGCTGGGTTTTACTGCACAATGATAAGCTTCTGTCTGTGACGGGGATATTGATGTTTGGGAGCCGGGGGACTCATGAACCAGGGTCTCTGACTGCCAAGTGGCTCTGCAGGTTCCAGCCCCACAAAAGGTGAGAGAGGAGGATAAAACCTCAGAGCATGGAGGGACTGAGCTGGGGCAGAACGAGGCCTTGCTAGTACTCCCCAACCTCAACTCCATCACGACGGACTGACGGAAAAACAGCCGGGACCAGAACCTGGGTCACTGGGCTCAGGTCGTTGTGGCAGGAGTGGAGCCTGAGCAGCTTCATGCTGGCCAGCCAGGCAGGAGCCTGCAGGGAAAGCGATCAGGAGGGAGGGCAGGGTCAGTGGCCAGCGAGAGCTGGGGAAGGACTCTGCATGCAGCTTCTACTCCACCTGGGCCAGTGACCAGCATACCCATGTTTTGGTCCTGCTCATGCAGGGTTTTGACTGAATTCTCAGTGTGCAAAGGGCTAGTTCTAGAAAGCCTTCATCTCTAATGTCCCCCCTGCCTGTCAGAGGGGCCGAGAGACTCGGGGCACTGTCAACCAAGCGCTCGCTCTCTCAGGCTGAGTGTGAAGCCATCCTCACCATCGGGCAGGGCTGGGTGGTCCCCCAGGGGGCTCCTTGCCCCTGTTGTTGGTGTAGATGACCAGCAAGGGGTTCCTGTCCTCTTTCCTGTCCACTTCCAGTTGATCTTGCCATAGCTGTCCTTCTGCAACATGCCCATTTTGTTTGCAGTCAGGACCACAAAAAATAGAAAGCTGCTGGCCGAGGCCTTCCTTCATCTGGATCCAGACAGACACCTGGAGATGCCAGGGTCCAAACAGGGATCAAACAGGATGGCCCTGCAGCCATACAACCTGGGTCCAAACTCTGGGTCTTATTAGCTGAGTGCTTTTTCCCCCCAGTGGTTAGCATTTATTGGGAACATTCTACAAGCCAGACACTTGATATTTTGCATTATGTGAAATCAGTCTTCACAGTAACCCCATAAAGTAGGTGCTGTACTTATCCCTATCTTATATATAAAGAATCTGAGACTTAGAAGTAAGCTGTGTCGAGATAAGTAAATTTAATACGGACCAGTTCCCCATAAGACAAACCAAATGAGCAAGTCATGGTTTTCTGCCTAAGCAGAGCCAAGCCAGGGCATGTCATTAATGCACGTCCCTCTCCCATGAGGTACTATATTCCTTGACCGGAACCTGACAGAGGGAACCCCCTTTTCTAGGATTACAGATTACCGGGATTATAGAATCTGTCATCACACTGAGACGGGGAGGAAGCAGGGAAGGAATAGTCTGTGTCAGGAGTCACAGACTTTAGCTGTTCTTACCAATATTTAGCAGATTTCTTGCCTGTCTCTTATTTACAATATACCCTTAGGATTATTTCCAGAAACATTAAATTTTCCAGGGAGGGGAGGGGTGTTTGTCTTCTGGAATTTCATCCAGTTACAGTCCTTTTCTGGATTGCACTTCTGCACAACCCTTCACACTGCCATTCTAGGAGTCTAAAAGATGTTTTGATGTTAGAAAATTACTGTGAACTTTACAACACTAAGAGATTTAAAGGGGAAAAACAACACAATTAAATCAATAGATGCAGAAAAAGCATTTAATAAAATTCAGCCGCGGATTCAGAACTGGAAAGAGCATTTAACTGATAAAAATCACCTGCCAGGAAATAAAAGCAACCACATGTTTAATGGTAAAACTTTGGAAATTTAATCTTCAGTGTCAGGAATAAGGCAAGGATGCCAATCACTGTCAAATATATTATCATGTTGGAAATATGTAGTATAAGTATTGAAATCAAAGAAATACAATTGTCATTGCTTGTAGCTGACAAGATTGTTACATACAGGACAATTTATAGACTTACTAGATTTTATAAAAGAGTTCAGAAAGGTTGCTAAATACAAGACCATATGTAAAATCCAATAATACTCCAATTTATAAACTTAAAAAATGGAATATTTAAAATGTCACGATAGCAACCAAAACTGTAGAATTAGGAATAAATGTAAGATGTGCATGACCTTATAAGATGTAAGTGAAAGACACAATGGAATTATATCTTTATAATATGTATCATAAATAGAGTGATGTGTTCTATTCATAGTTGAGAAACTCAGTATTGTAAACAATCCTCCACAAGCAACCTG
The DNA here is from genome assembly GCA_006410635.1 of Cephalophus harveyi. Lineage (NCBI taxonomy): Eukaryota > Metazoa > Chordata > Mammalia > Artiodactyla > Bovidae > Cephalophus > Cephalophus harveyi. The sequence goes on along the minus strand of SJYT01039195.1, from coordinate 128,971 downwards.
TACAGTCATTACAATTTCAAAAACAAGACCCAAATGTAACAAGCTGATTCCAAAACTGAGGAACAAGGGCCCAAGAAATAAGAAATTTCTTAGAAGATGAAGGGAATCATTCTATTATATTATGATTGCTAATTATAAAGTACAATGATTAAAACAGTGGGTTATTGGCAAAATTAAGTAAGTAGACCAATTTAACATGAGTACAGAGACCAGAAATATTCCTATAATTACGGAAATCAAATATAATGATGGATGAAGCCTTATAAGTCAGGAGGGAAAGGATGAAATATGCTTTTAAAGGTGCTAGAAAAAGGTTAACTGTCCACATGGAGTTTACAAGAGAATTTATGAGAATGTAATCACGGCTTTAGTTAGGAAAAGGGTTCTCAAGGAAATAAAATGAAACTGAATTTGGCTATATTTAAAAACCTGTATCATTCTTTGGAAGGAATGATGCTAAAGCTGAAACTCCAGTACTTTGGCCACCTCATGTGAAGAGTTGACTCATTGGAAAAGACTCTGATGCTGGGAGGGATTGGGGGCAGGAGGAGAAGGGGACGACCGAGGATGAGATGGCTGGATGGCATCACTGACTCGATGGACGTGAGTCCGAGTGACTCCGGGAGTTGGTGATGAACAGGGAGGCCTGGCGTGCTGCGATTCATGGGGTCGCAAAGAGTCGGACACGACTGAGCGACTGAACTGAAAACCTGTATATCATAAAGTTCTCTGTTCTAATTCTCCATATCTTTATGTAGAAGTAAAAAAAAATCCCTAACAAAACATCTATAAAATAGCTGCTAAGTTGCTAAGACACTTCAGTCATGTCCGACTCTGTACGACCCCATAGACGGCAGCCCACCAGGCTCCCATCCCTGGGATTCTCCAGGCAAGAACGCTTGAGTGGGTTGCCATTTCCTTCTAGGAACATCTATAAAATAGCTAGAAATAGCTATTTTAGGAATAGGAATCAACCTAATATGAACTGTGCAAGACCTTCGTGAAGAAAGTTATTAGAATTACTCTAAAAAAAGCCTATCATGATACTAACGGCAAAAACTATATTAAGTCTGAGGTGAGGTGAAGTTGCTCAGTCGTGTCCGACTCTTAGTGACCCTGTGGGCTGTAACCTACTAGGATTCTCAGTCCGTGGGATTCTCCAGGCAAGAATACTGGAGTGGGTTGCCATTTCCTTCTCCAGGGGATCTTCCCGACCCAGGGATCGAACCCAGGTCTCCCGCACTGGAGGCAGATGCTTTAACCTCTGAGCCACCAGGGAAGCCTGGTCTATTAAGTCTATTATCCTCAAATTAATGTATAAACTAATACAATCTCAATCAAAAGAGCAACTCAATTTTAGTGGAACTTAACAAACTGATTCCAAGATTCACCTGAAACAGAAAATGCGCAAGAACAAGACAACGGCGGTCGGGGAAGGAAAGGAAGGCGGCCTGCAGGCAGCGCGGCGCGGGCCGCGTCAGACAGCGCAGCGTGCGGCCAGGGAGCAGAGTCCAGGTCCGCTGTCCAGAAACGGGCAGGCGGGCGCAGGACAGACCTGGCATTTTTCAAACGCTCGGAGAAAAGATCGGACTATTCAGTAATAGTAGGAACAATGGCCTTTCTGTCTCAGAGGACGTCTAAGACAGAAAGGAACCTACAGTAAAACTAGGTAAACGTAACATGAACAGGTAACTTGTAAAGGAGGATCTACACATGGAAATGTTTGTTTTATAAGTAATCACAAAAATTCAAGTCAAAACAAGGTATTTTCAACCACATCACTGGCTAGGAAAACAAACCCCCGAGACTGACGTGGGCTACTGCCTGCTGAGAGTGTGGAGAAACAGTCCTTTCACGGGGTGAGAATTGAAGGAGGCAGTTCCACAACATCCATTACATTTAAAAACCCACCTAATGTTAAGTCCAGCCACTCCACGAAGGTAGAATCACACTCAGAGAAATGAAAAGGAATCTAGCATATGTTAAATGAGAAGTGAGCTGTTAAATAACGAGGATGGTAATAACTGCATTTTTGTAAATCACATGTAAAACAAAACAAGCTGCTGTAAAAAAGAGACTCCAACAAAAGACAGTGATTTAAACACGTCAGGAATTTATTTTGCTCTTCAGTAACAGGTGAAGAGGAAGCAGTTTGAGAGTGGCAGGCCGGACCCTCCATCCTCAGCACACGGCTCCGGCGCGCTCGGGTCCCTGCTTGAGCCCCACAGGCGCGGCGGCCAGCACGAGCGGGGAATGTGGGGAGAGGCGGATGCCCAGTTCCTCTTTTCAGGGTGCAGTCTGGACGGTCTCTTCACATCCCACTGCCGGTCACGGGGCCACATTTAACCATTCAGCAGAGTGTTAAGTGAGCAGCCTTGGCGTCCAGGTACAAAGCAGGAGTCTTAGCAGGAAAGGAGAAGGGGAAAACGGACATGATAGCAGCAGCCGCTGCCACACGTGTCTGCAAAGGCATGGAAAACAGCTTGCAAGAATACACACCAAATATAGCACTTACCTCTGGAGCAGGAGCAAGAGGAGGGGGAGGCAGAGGCCTGCCTGAAATGTTTTAAACAGTGATCATGTTTTAACTAAGGAATTTTCCACGTTCCACAAAGATTTTACAATCCTTTATTGTAGCTTAATACCAGTATAACCATAGCTGTTAAAATTATGATACTTGGAGCGTTTTTCTCTATGTATCTCCACCCAGGGGCATGAGGACAAAGCTTACCAATGTCCACACTGAGACACAGGCGTGGCAGTGACTACCCAGGGTCTCAGCTGCTGGTAGGGCTGAGACAGGCTGGGAGTGAAGACCATCGCTCTGTGACCGCATCATAACTTTTGCCAGCATTTTCTACTTGAAGAGAAGGCTACAACTTCCCTTGCTCAGTAGACTTCACATTTCAGACAATAGAGGTATGACGCCCAAGCACTTCATACTCGTGAACAGCATCAGTACTTCAAGAGGGATGCAATTTTCTTATAGGTTAAAGATAACAACAACAACAACAAAAGAACTTCGCAGAAACAAAATTCATGAGTTTTGACTCCCTTCTGAGCCAAGCAGTCAAGTCTAGGATGCACTGACCAGTTTAAAAGTCTATTATTTCCAGACAACGATGGCAGAATGAAGATGATAGGAATCTCTTCCTCTAATAATAAAACACACTAAAACCTGAATGAAATGAACAAGCCAGAATCCAGAAAAAGCAGCAGAAAATCCTGCTGGGAATTATGACTCTCACTATGACATCTCCTGTCTAAAGGGAGGAAGTCACAGACCAAGCGATTTAACAAAATCTCAGAAAACATAACTAAAACCCAAGTCTTCAGTCAAAAGCGTCACGCTGCCCAGCAGAGTCTCTCCTTGACTCTGAAACCCACAGCCCTCCTCTCTTGAGTGGCGGAGAAGAGCACAGAAGAGATCTGGGCCCTGCTGCTCGCTTTCAGTATGAGCTGGATGGGAGGAAGGCAAACGCAACACAGAAAAATCAGCAAGCGGGCAAACGGCAGGCCGGAGAGAACAGCTCTGAGAACAGACGCGCGGGACCACGAGAGCTGCAGGAGACACTTAGGATCTGGTCAGTTTAGGAAAACGAGACCTCAGAGCTGAGATGAGAGCAACAGTGAGAAGGAAAGAGAAACGAGGTAAGAGAACAGACTGAGGACCGAAGCGACACCGTAACAGACCTCTGAACACGCAAACGGCCGCCAGACACAGCCGCAGACGGAAAGCAGACGCCCACGAGAGGAGAGTCACCCCCGAGAGGGGAGAGTCACCCCCGAGAGGGGAGAGTCACGGCAACGCGCCGGGGAAGGAGAGCCGGCGATGCCGGGAGGGAGAGCAGGCAGAGCGCAGAGGAGCCTGGCGGAGGCGACGGCTCCGCAGAGAGGGGGCAGCGAGCTACGGGAACAGCGCTCCAGGCTCCCTCCCGGCAGCCGGCGGAGAAGGGCTGGCCCGCGGCCCACCTGGGTGTGGTCCGGAGTGGCGTTCCCATGCATGGGCACGCGCTGGTGGTTTTATCTGTACTTACTTTTGGCTAACCTTGGGCTTTCTGTTTGTTTTTTTAGAAGATAACACATTTCATTTTCCTAAAACCAAGAGTCAGTGTAGGAGGAAAAAGGTGCCCTTTGCTTAAAACAAAGCAACTTTAAACTGAGAAAACTATAACCTTCTGCAAATACACATCTCATCATTTATTACCAAACTATTCTATGTTGTGCAAATAAAAAACTTGCCAATTTAACAGTACCTTAATGGAAGATTGCTTAAAGGCAATCAATAGGATTCAAAAGGTAACAAATTTGATCTCTTTTTTGAGTGGCAAATGATCCGTTTAAGCATTTAAACATGAGGTACCCAAAAGATACTGTTAATAGCTACTGATGAACTGATAATCTGAACAGGTCTAACTGAATGTAAGATATGTTTTTAGCACCAATAACAAGAATTCTTGCAAGTTCTGGTCTATAAACTTCCAATGAGTAGTAAGCAATGTGTTCCCTGATAGCATCTTCTGGGTAAAAGAACAAGTATGTTCCAAGGATTAACGGTTAGGTCCCTGATTTTATAACATAATTCATTTTGGAAAAAAAAAAGTCAACCCAGGTATTTTTAAAACTTAAGTTTTGGAGAAGAATTTCTTCTTCCCTAAAGTTTTGTTTATGAGGTAGCTATCATTCAAAGTAAACATCAAATACAGCCAACTTCCACTGACAAACATGATAATTAAATAATTAATCTTTTCACCAGAAAAAGTCAATTAGAAGTCCAGAGAGTACTGCTGCTCAGCAGTATTCCGGCTTGAGTTTCCAAATGCCTTCACCAGCAGAAGTTCTATGAAAAGTGCATAGACGTCTCAAGAGCTCCCTAAAGACGCAAGACTGTGACGCTGGCAGCCTGGACTCGAACTCCTGCAGGATCTCCTGGGTGCTGGCCTGGCCGTCAACCTGGGCCTGGAAGGCAATGAAGTTTCTCATTTCCACCAGAAGGCCATCGTGTTCTGTGCTGCAGGGCAGCGCAGCGGCAGCTTCCAGGAGGCGCCCTCCTTCACTTTCTAAGCGCTCTGGCAAAATGAGGTGGTTCCTAGCTCTCATTTTCGCCAACAGTGAGGATGAAGCGAGAGCCCCGGATGAAGACTCTGCATCTTCACCTTTCCCGCTGAAGTGCTCCGGAGCATGCTCTTTTCCATCCTTCTTCACAGTGCTGTCCTGGAGAAAGAAGGCCAGGGCAGGGATACATTTAATCTCCTGTTTATGCTCCCACTTATTTCTCCAAAGGCTCTGAGGGGCCATAAGACAACACATGTGCCCAGGGCGCTGAGGCTGATGGGGGAGGGACGAGACACCGAGTGACGTGAAGGGAAAGGAGGATTAAGTGTCTAAATTCACCTGCTCTTAGAGAACATTTCCTAAAAAAACCCCAAACTACACTATTTACTTCGTCACTATCTTGAGTGGTGAGCATGGAGGGAGGGCCAGGATTCCTGAGAAGAATCTAGGAAAACGGTCTCCAGGAGGTACGGGCTCTGCGGGCTTTTCCTGTTCTTCCTCCCAAAATTTCCCTGATCTGGGCACCATGGGATAAGGAACAGTATCAGAGCTGTACTTCTTTTCCTTCACTCTTAAATCTTTTACTCCTGTATACCTCATGTGAGCTTCCTCAGAACAGAAACAGAAATCTAGCTTTTCTTTGTATTTCTACTGCTAAAAGAACGTAACATGGGAAGTCAAAAAGTTTCTCTACTTCTAGATGTGTCCAAATTAATCTAAAAGTAGGAATCTGAACCTCAGAGTTTTCAAATTTCATAAATAACACAACCCTTAAGCAGAAAAAAAAAAAGAAAGAAAGAAAGTAGTAAACGATAAGAATATGGCCTGATATTTACTCTCAGAGAAGCCCTCAGGGCGTTTAGGGGGTTGCAGGGCGGGGAGAGACGGACGTGATGCTCTCACAGCTTGTAAATCACAAACAACACTCGGGCGATTTTCTAGATCTTTACTCTAGACAGCAGTGGTCCCTCGAGCCAGCACTTCGCCTCCGAGTGGGGCGGGCAGTATGGGCAGCAACACAGACCACCTACCCCGTGTGACCTTCTGGAGGACACAACAGATTCTACTACGGATCTTGGGTTAAAGGCTCTGCTTTTTCTAGTTAGCTGGCCCTTTTAAATTCACACAAAAGTGCTTCATAAATGCATGAAAGTGCATGAAAAACAAATAGCAGATGTCGTTATGCACCCTCACATGTGGAATTGAGTGAGATTTCCATGGCAGTTCAATCAAGTAAATCTTGTGAATGAAAGCAGAAAGGCTATCAGATTACCTGGCATTTTTCCTTTGGAGATGTTGAAGAGGGACGCTGCACAGAGAAGCTGGAGTTCCTTTTCTGGCCGAATCTGCTTCTAAGTAACAGAGTCATAGTTGATACAATGTTACTTTGTGAGTTAGAGATGAGAATGCCCTTCGGACACCTAAACCCTTCTTGGGGAAATTTTCTTCTGCATGGTTATCCTCTCATAGCTGTGATGCGTCTGCTCTACCCTTAGATTCCTATACTTTACTCTCTGGGAAATTACTAAGGCATCCCAAGGCAAGGACCACTTAACACCCTTGCTCAAGTCACAGTGGAAGCCAGCCTCGAGTTCCAGGTAGGAAACTACTCTAGAAGAGCAGAGTAATGGGTGATTGCTGAAACAGAGCTGATCATCTTATTAAAGTTAAACTGTTATTCTACAACTCTTCCTGTCTCATAACATCACCTCTTAAATCACCTCAAAAGAGATTTCTCCTTTCCCCAGGAAAGTAGCTCTGGAAAGGAAGGAATGAAAGCAAAGAAGGCAGGTGTGTTTCTCTTAAGTTATGCCCATCTGGCTGGGCCAGTCCCTCCCTGAGGGATTTTCTCCTCCTTCAGATAAACGGCAGGAGTGTCTCCACCTGTCCTGATTTTACTCCCAGCCCGGCCAGTGTGGCCTCCTCACAAGCATGTCAGGGTGGCGACCTCTTACTTTTTTCCTGCTGGTGCACCAGCAAGCCCTCTGTGGCCAGTCCAAGTGGGCACACCAGACGCTGCTCCCAGACACCGCTGCCGAGAGAGCCTCAGCGCTCGGAGGGCATCCTGAGCCACACGGCTGGCCTCCGCCTCCACCAGGACACAGTCTGGATCGGCTCCGTCCATGATGGCGTCATGCTTCATGACGCTGTGCACGCCCACTGGCAAGAGCAAAGCACACAGTGAGCATGCCATTTCAGCTCAGGCGCGACCACGCGCTTTCCTCTGTCCCAGCTAGTGTGTGGTGGGTGGAGGAAAAACCATGAACATTTTTGGCTGCTACTCACCCATGACCACCAGGACCCACAAACTTTTACAAACGTTGTGGATCTTCACCTGCATCTCTACCCAATGAGGCCTGGACTGTCAACTATCACTGTGTTGTATCATCAAAGCATAATGTTTTAATTACCACACTTCCACAAGCTCTTCCCTGCTATCTGGAAAAATTTAAAACCTTCTTCTAATGTATCCTCTATTGAAGAGGGAAAATATAAAACTGCAAACAAAAATTACACAATTTCTAAAAAGTAATCATCACAGAAACACTGCACACGAGAAGAATTCAGCACAGTCACGGGTGAGAAAGTCACAGACCTAAATATTCATATTAGTAAAAATGAAAGAACAGAAATAAGTGAACTGAATTCCAAGCCAGTTTTATAAAGATTAGGACCAAAAACATTAAAACAACAACAAAAAAAAACAAAAAGGAAGAAAGTACTGAAGATAAAAGCAAAAATTATGGAGGCAGAGAAGAACCACGGATCTAATTAATTAATCAAACTCCTGGTTTATTGAAAAAAAATCATGAAACAATCTACTGGTTTAACCTGATCAAGGAACAAGGAGGGAAATGGACAAAAATTGGAAATGACAAGGGGGAAATTATCTTGAAATAGTCAATTAAAAAAAATTATTACAGGAGTATTTTCTACAACTCCATGCAAATAAACTTGAAAATTAAATAACATAGATAATTTAAGAAAGCAGATCAGGAACTGTAGGAAAAAAGAGAGAAAGTTACCAGTAAACTACCTTACAAGAAAGCACCAAGTCCAGAGGCTGTGGCCCTGAGACGCTGTCCGGAAGCCTGCTTTCCTGAACAGAGACCCATTCGGAGACCTTTGGTAACGCAAGACCGTCACCTTGGGAACACAATGACCTGTGAGATCTGAGCAAGACAGTCCCAGGGATGATTCAGCTGTGCAGGCTGGCCTGTCCTACAGGGTCCTGAGCAATCGTTAAATCTGCTTTCCTGATTTTTCTCCCTCGATATTAGCTATCAACTTTCCTCCTTCCAGAGTGCCTGCCTGCCTCTGGCCAAGCCCCTCCTCTCCTGTGATCGGTCACTTGACTCTTCTGTGGCTGGAAAACCAGATACGTAGAGCGCGCAGAGAAATAGTCTATGCATGTTCCGCTGGTACAAAGCTATCGATCTTAAGCACTGCACCCCTCCTGTGTGTGGTTAGAAGTCAGGTTGCACTGTTCATCCAAGGTTCAAACTCTCCGAGGAAAGAGGTGAAAGAGATTTTTTTAAATGTCAGTACAGGGCTGCCCTGGTGGCCCAGTGGTAGAGAGTCTGCCTGCTAACGCAAGAGACACAGGTTCGATCCCTAATCCGGGGACATCCCACATGCCTTGGAGCAGCAAAGCCCGTACGCCGTAACTATAGAACCTGTGCTCTACAGCCCTCGAGCCGCAACCACGGAGCCCGCGTGCCACAGCCACGGAGCCCCCGTGCCACAACCACGGAGCCCGCGTGCCACAGCCATGGAGCCCCCGTGCCACAGCTACGGAAGCTGGTGTGCCCTAGAGCCTGTGTTCCCCACAAGAGACGCCATTGCAGTGAGCAGCCTGCTCCCTGCAACGGGAGAGAAGCCCCTGCTCCCCACAACTAGAGAGAGTAGCCCCTGCTCCCCACAACAGGAGAAGCCCCTGCTCCCCACAACGGGAGAAGCCCCTGCTCCCCACGAGAGAGAAGCCTCACAGCAAGGAGACCCAGCACAGCCAAACATAAACAAGCAAATAAAATTACTTCTCGAAGCGTCGGAACACTTCCAATCTGACCTCTAGAAGGAAGAATGCGTCCCGCTGAGCGCGCACTCCGCTGTCAGGGATGCCTGCTCCCAGCAGCAGCCCCCCGGTTCTGCTCCGAGCATGCCCGTGGCAAGTTAGCAAAAGGAGTACCTGACTTCCTGAAAAGCTTCTCCAGGACGTAGTCGTCGTGGCTGCGCTCCTTGGCCTCGCTCTCGCTTCCACGGTCCCGCCTCCGGTACTGCCTCTTCTTCACCAGGTGTGGAATTCGCGTTCCCTCAAACTTGGCGTCTCTGCGGTGCTGAGAGCTCTCCGGCTTTTGATTCGGCCTCGGGTGTTTCTCCCTGGCCTCTTCTGCCACGTGATGCTTCATTTTTGACTTGTGCTTATAACAATTATTTTCTGTTTGCTCATTCTCCCAAAGAGTGGCTCTCTGAACCTGGCAGCTTTCTCTTCCATCAGAAAGACTCTCCTTTTCACTGATGCTTTCCTCACCGGACGTCCCGCATGTTCTGCCGACTCGTGGAGAATCTGAACTGTCCCCGTTTCCATGACTCACTAAGGCCTCCCGTGGCCTGGAGACTGTGTCTGCCTCTTCTCCAAGCCTCTCACTGCTTAGACCAGGAGGTGTCTGAACGGCATCCTTCAAAGGAATGCCTTGGTCAGAAGTTCCTGCCTTCACCTCACTGCCGGATGCTGCAGACATCTCTTCAGATGACATGGCAGCGTTTGCAGAGGTCTTACAATCGGGGACCTGTCTGCCCACTGGGACATTCTGGTCTGTTCCACAGGCCTGTTGAAGCCTTCTTTTTAAATGGCGTCTGGGTGTCTGAACATCTGAACCAGTTCCTATGAAAGAGAAAAGCATGCTAACGTCACACTGCGCAAGCCCTCCTACCTCCTGACTTCAGGCTGGGTGGTCTCGTGGAATAAAGTACCTGCAAAGATAGCGCTCGTTTCGGTGCTCCGGGACGCGCCAGGGCTGCTCAGGGTGAACAGCTCGTAAAGGTCATTGGGCTTGAAGAACCGCCTCTGCTTCGGATCCTTCAGCACTCTGTTTGCCAAGAACTGCTTGAAGATTTGTCTAAAAAGATGGAAATGAAGCTGGCCTGAAACAATGTTCGGCTGCACCTCAGGATTCTAAACTTACAGCAACTGTTTATTAATAAGGCTGAAACCGATCAGACTCGGAAACATTGAAACACACACACACTAAGCCATCTAAGCTTATTTTAATGAGAAAGAAAAAAATACAAGAAATTACTTTTAAAAAACACATACATCTCTCAAGTTACAGCAACTATTTCTCTGAGATGGCAAGATATCTTGAAGTAACACTTCTTAAAAATCCCCTGCTCCAAACCCTGGCAGCAGGCCCCTCCCGCTCACACCCACGGCCTGGAAGCAGCCTGGCCCAGGGGCGCGGCGGTGAGCACTGACCGGTGGAAGATCTTTTCCTCAATGGTGCCCGCGGTAAGGAGCCTGTACACTGTCACTTGCTTTTTCTGGCCGATCCTCCACGCTCGCTCCCGGGCCTGCAGCAGAGAAAACCACCAAACAAAGAGGGAAGTCGCTCAGTCGCGTCCGACTCTTTGCAACCCCATGGACTGTAGCTTAACAGGCGCCTCTGCCCACGGGATTTTCCAGGCAAGAGTACTGGAGTGGGTGGCCATTTCCTTCTCCAGGACACAGCAGAGAAATGCAGCTCAACAAGGGTCCTTCTCAGCAACAAGTGCTAACTAACAGCCAGTCACTTCCTTCCACTCCCCAAATTAGAGCTTTGGCTAATGAGGCTAAATACCTCATTTATATCCTCCACCTGTTAAGGAACACAGACAGGCAGGCGGCGAAACAGACCAAGCCAGCTCTGCCAGCTCCTCCCACGTCCCCTCTGCACACAGGGCTAGTGCGGACGCTGCGGACACACGCTGAGAAGACCCTCCCTCCAAGCGGAAGATGAGACATAGCCAGGACGTGAGCTCTAAGCGGAGGCGAACACGGCCTGGAGGGCTGCTCCTGCGGGTGAGCCATCAGACAGCACGTCACCAACACACTGCTTTAAGAAAATAAACAGACCTGCGTGTCTGTGCTGGGGTTCCAGTCGGGGTCATAGATGATGACGCGGTTTGCCCCCGTCAGGCTGACTCCTAGGCCACCCACGCGAGTGGTCAGAAGAAACACAAACACGGACGAGTCCTGGGGGCGAGACACACAACACTCAGTGCGCACACGCAAGACGGTGAGCACACACAAGACACGCAGTGCGCACACGCAAGACAGTGAGCACACACGAGACACGCAGTGCGCACACGCAAGACAGTGAGCACACACAAGACACGCAGTGCGCACACACAACACTCAGCATGCACACGCAAGACAGTGAGCACACGCGAGACACTCAGTGCGCACACACAAGACAGTGAGCACACACAAGACACACAGTGCGCACACGCAACACTCAGCATGCACATGCAAGACAGTGAGCACACGCAAGACACTCAGTGCGCACACACAAGACAGTGAGCACACACAAGACACACAGTGCACACACGCAAGACAGTGAGCACACACAAGACACGCAGTGCGCACACGCAACACTCAGCACGCACACACAAGACAGTGAGCACACACAAGACACACAGTGCGCACACACAACACTCAGCATGCACATGCAAGACAGTGAGCACACGCGAGACACGCAGTGCGCACACGCAAGACAGTGAGCACACACAAGACACGCAGTGCGCACACGCAACACTCAGCATGCACACGCAAGACAGTGAGCACACGCGAGACACTCAGTGCGCACACACAAGACAGTGAGCACACACAAGACACGCAGTGCGCACACGCAACACTCAGCATGCACATGCAAGACAGTGAGCACACGCGAGACACTCAGTGCGCACACGCAAGACAGTGAGCACACACAAGACACGCAGTGCGCACACACAACACTCAGCATGCACACGCAAGACAGTGAGCACACGCAAGACACTCAGTGCGCACACACAAGACAGTGAGCACACACAAGACACGCAGTGCACACACGCAAGACAGTGAGCACACACAAGACACGCAGTGCGCACACACAACACTCAGCATGCACACGCAAGACAGTGAGCACACGCGAGACACTCAGTGCGCACACACAAGACAGTGAGCACACACAAGACACGCAGTGCGCACACACAACACTCAGCATGCACATGCAAGACAGTGAGCACACGCGAGACACTCAGTGCGCACACACAAGTGAGCACACACAAGACACGCAGTGCGCACACGCAAGACAGTGAGCATACACAAGACACGCAGTGCGCACACGCAACACTCAGCATGCACACGCAAGACGGTGAGCACACGCGAAACAGTGCGCACACACAAGACAGTGCACACACAAGACACGCAGTGCACACACGCAACACTCAGCATGCACATGCAAGACAGTGAGCACACGCGAGACACTCAGTGGGCACACACAAGACAGTGAGCACACACAAGACACACAGTGCGCACACACAACACTCAGCATGCACATGCAAGACAGTGAGCACACGCGAGACACTCAGTGCGCACACACAAGACAGCACACACAAGACACGCAGTGCGCACACGCAACACTCAGCACGCACATGCAAGACAGTGAGCACACACGAGACACTCAGTGCGCACACACAAGACAGCACACACAAGACACGCAGTGCGCACACGCAACACTCAGCGCGCACACGCGAGGCACACGGTGCGCACACGGAAGACAGTGCGCACACGCGAGACTCTCAGTGCGCACACGCAAGACACTCAGTGCGCACACACAAGACAGCACACACAAGACACGCAGTGCGCACACGCAACACAGCGCGCACACGCGAGGCACGCGGTGCGCACACGGAAGACAGTGTGCACACGCGAGACTCTCAGTGCGCACACGCAAGACACTCAGTGCGCACACGCAAGGTCAGTCGCCGCTGCCTCCGCAGCCCGCCCACACGCTCTACGCATGGAAGCCTGGCTCCAGTGCAAGCAATGGGTTATGCCGTAGAGACTTTTGGTCAGTCAAGATGCCAGCTCACGGCTTCTGCTTTTCATAGCAATTACATTATCAATGTTTGAAAGCTGGATGTTTTAAAAGGAATACACATTCTTTGTTTAAACACACACACACATCCCATTAACTCAGAAATGCATCTAGTTAACAGCTGCCCAATCCCAGACGCAGGCACTGTGGGTGCAGACCTCTCCCCGTCCCCTCCACACAGCGGCACCATGCGACTCCACGGCTCTGCCCACTATTACCTCATTGTATCTTGCGATCAGTGGCTGTCTGGAAGCTATCGCCGTGGTGCCATCCATCTTGAGATAAGAATACTTTTGGGCTCTGAGGAACACTTCAAGGATGTTCAGCATCTGTTTGGGGGAAGTGGTGGAGGACGTAAGAGTTTAAAACTCAAAGCTGCGTCTCCAGTGAGGATGAGACACTCATGCAAACAGGATCCACCTTCCCCAACAGGCTTAAATTAAAAGGGGCTTCTTGGTTCGAGGCGGATAAATAAAACTACTACAAGAGTATTTTTGGTATTTCCATACTGTTCTTACAAATTTTGTAAAAAGCAGGACATCTGAGTTCAGACAAAACTCACCCGCACCCCAAAATCACATGGTAATAAGGTCTCTTTTTAAAAGAGCCAACTTCTGGGCACTAACTCTAGAGAAAGATCCATCTCCAGAAGAGCTTTGCAGCTTGCCACTTCAGTATCAGTGGGTGGATTTGCCTTTGGGATCATTTTAAACCATATCCTTTTTTTTTTTTTGGTTATAAGTCATAAAGAACCAACTTGCTTCTTGTATGAGGCTTGTATACGCACCTGTCTGGACTGAGAAAACAGCAACACTCGTTGGCCCTGCTTGTGCCATATTTTCAGCAAGGACTCAACAACTATCATTTTCCCAGAACGTTTCCAGTATCCAAACTCATCTTCCCCTAGCTCCTCGTCTGGAGCGCCTTTAACACTCTTGGGGCCTCCAGAAAAGAGGTCAGGGTGGTTGCAGATTTTTCTTAGGGCTACAAGTCCAGAGAAAATCTATGGTACAAAAGAATTATGTCCACTCAGATCACCCCGTGGAAAATAATATTCACTCGAGAAGGAAAGGAAGGAGGCTATTCAATACATAACACAGATTAAGAAGTAATCCTTCATCAGCTTTTTGTTTTCTCCCCAATCACAGCATATTAGGAATGGGAAGAACCTTTACACATCTTCTCCTGACAGGGCAAGTTCTCTAGAAACAAAAAGTCCTGTTGGACCAAACATATCTATTGGGGTCATATTCTATTGCTGATGATTCTCCCTCTAAAAAAAAAAAGGTATGCGGTTCACAGTATATAAAAAATTGGTTCATATTTTAAACATAAATAAGAAATATCATGCCCATTCTCAACAGAAATCTGGGCTTCCCTGGTGGCTCAGATAGTAAAGAATCTACCTGCAATGCAGGAGACCTGGGTTCAATCCTTGGGTTATAGCAAGATCCCCTGGAGAAGGGAATAGTAACTCACTTCAGTATTCTTGCCTGGAGAATTTCATGGACAGAGGAGCCTGGCAGATTACAGTCCATGGGGTCTCAAGGAGCTGGATATGATTGAGAGGTTCCAAATAGGAAAAGGAGTACATCAAGGCTGTATATTGTCACCCTGCTTATTTAACTTATATGCAGAGTACACCATGAGAAACGATGGGCTGGATGAAGCACAAGCTGGAATCAAGAATGCTGGGAGAAATCTCAATAACCTCAGATATGCAGATGACACCACCCTTACGGCAAAAAGTGAAGAACTAAAGAGGCTCTCGATGAAAGTGAAACAGGAGAGTGAAAAAGTTGGCTTAAAGCTCAACATTCAGAAAACTAAGACCATGGCATCTGGTCCCATCACTTCATGGCAAATAGATGGGAAACAGTGGAAACAGTGTCAGACTCTGTTTTGGGGGGCTCCACAATCACTGCAGATGGTGACTGCAGCCATGAAGTTAAAAGACGCCTACTCCTTGGAAGGAAAGTTATGACCAACCTAGCTGCTCAGTCACTTCAGTCGTGTCCGACTCTGTGTGACCCCATAGACAGCAGCCCAACAGGCTCCCCCGTCCCTGGGATTCTCCAGGCAAGAACACTGGAGTGGGTTGCCATTTCCTTCTCCATTGTGTGAAAGCGAAAAGTGAACGTGAAGTCGCTCAGTCGCGTCCGACTCCCAGCGACCCCATGGACTGCAGCCTACCAGGCTCCTCCATCCATGGGATTTTTCCTGCTGCTGCTGCTGCTGCTAAGTCGCTTCAGTCGTGTCCGACTCTGTGCGACCCCATAGACGGCAGCCCAACAGGCTCCCCCGTCCCTGGGATTCTCCAGGCAAGAACACTGGAGTGGGTTGCCATTTCCTTCTCCATTGTGTGAAAGCGAAAAGTGAAAGTGAAGTCGCTCAGTCGCGTCCGACTCCCAGCGACCCCATGGACTGCAGCCTACCAGGCTCCTCCATCCATGGGATTTTCTAGGCAAGAGCACTGGAGTGGCTTGCCATTGCCTTCTCCCATGACCAACCTAGACAGCATATTAAAAAGCAGAGACAGCTTTCTGGCAGTGACGACCTCCTTACGAGAACATGCCTCTCGCAAAGGATCTTCTTCATCCCTCTCCAGAAGAGGAGAAGAGGAAACACAAGAAGGAGTGCCTGGTGCAGAGCCCCAGCTCCTATTTCACGGACGTAAAACGCGCAGGATGCTATAAAGGCGCCGCGTCTTTAGCCATGCAGACAGCCGTTTTGTGTGTTGGCTGCTCCACTGCCCTCTGCCAGCCTCCAGGAGGGAAAGCAAGGCTTGCAGGAGGATGCTCCTCCATACGGAAGCTGCACTAAAAGCGCCCTGTATCAGGATGGACGGGAAACCATCCCAATAAACACTTTTTGGATTAAAAAAAAAAAGGCAGAGACATTGTCAACAAAGGTCCGTCTAGTCAAGGCTATGGTTTTTCCTGTGGTCATGTATGGATGTGAGAGTTGGACTATAAAGAAAACTGAGTGCCGAAGAATTGACGCTTTTGAACTGTGGTGTTGGAAAACTCTTCAGAGTCCCTTGGACTGCAAGGAGATCCACCCAGTCCATCTTAAAGGAGATCAGTGCTGAGTGTTCATTGGAAGGACTGATGTTGAAGCTGAAACTCCAATACGTTGGCCACCTCGTGCAAAGAGTTGACTCATTTGAAAAGACCCTGATGCTAGGAAAGATTGAAGGCAGGAGGAGAAGGGGACAACAGAGGATGAAATGGTTGGATGGCATCACCAACTCAACGGACGTGAGTTTGGGTGGACTCCAGAAGTTGGTGATGGACAGGGAGGCCTGGCGTGCTGCGGTCCATGGGGTCACAAAGAGTCAGACACGACTGAGCGACTGAACTGAACTGAACTGAACTGAACTGAGTGACTAAAATTTAGGGAAATCTGCCACGTAATTTAGCAAAGGCATTTAAGTATTACACTCCTAAGAACCTCACCAGAAGTTCTACAGTTTACTATGTGAGCCGGAGGTTGACATGTATCACAAAACAGGCCGCATAGAAGAGACGCAGATGGCAACAATGTGTGGGATGGCTCACTGGCGGGCTGGGGAGCCCCAGGGCGAGCACCACCCAGCCACCCGCGAGCACGCAGGCACCTTCCACAGCCTTCAGCCCGCGGCTCAAGCCACACTCACCAGTACAGAAGCTCCAATGGAAAAGACAGACCACAAATCGAGCAATGATCAAAGAGGATGGTTATTCTAACTAGTCAACAGTTAAACAAGTAACACACGAGCTGAACAAAGCAGAAACACCGTCAGCACTCCCCGGAGTCATCTGTAACGGATCTTTCTTCTTGAGATCTCTGCTGCCCAACACAGCAGTCACGAGCCACATGTGGCCACTGAGCACGTGAAGCGTGGCAAGTCCAAACTCAGATGTGCTACCGACGTGAGACACCCAATTCTGAAGACTCAGTACAAGAAAAGAAGAGTAAAATGTCTCAGTCCTTTGAAACGTTTGCTCACACACTAAAATGACATTTTAGATATGCCAGGTGAGATAGAATGCATTATTAAAGCTGACTGCACCTGTTACGCTTTTCACCTTTTTTAATGCAACCATTAGAAAATTTAAAATCACACACGTGGCTTGTATTCTCTCTCCCCTGGACAGTGCTGATCCCACCCACCTAAGGCCTCACAGCCTGGAGGCCCGTGAAGGTCAGTCAGGGGAGATGCAGGAGAGAGGAGTAAATGTGAGCCATGGGACAGAGGAGAGAGGACTCGACGGGAACGGCTCAAAGCCCTACAGGTGCCAATGACGGGCGACACAGGCTGTTAAGAGATGGTCAAAAGGACAAACATGATTTGATCTGGAAGAAAAAGCATGTAGCTATCATGGGACTCAAGCAGCCTTGTCACCCGTATTCATCCCCATCTGCCTCCGTGTAGGGGCAGGACAGTGAATTTCAGAGCGTCCCCTGCTCCTCAGCTGCACCTCCAACGAGGGTGAACCAAAGACTAAGGAATTTTACACGTCAGATAAATAAAATACAGTTCACACTTTAAGAGACTGAAGCACAAAGAAGCTGAAGAGTTTACATGGAGCTTCTGACTAAAGCTGATGATAAAATTACTACGTAGGCTTAATAAAGAGACACTTACCCACATAAAACTAAAACACTATTACTTATACAAAAATGCATAATAATAATTCTTCCTCCGTGCACCCAGCAGCCCCGGGCTGCTCCCGACATTCTTCACAGGACCGGCAATCCCTGTAGGACCCCCCATTACAGACCCTGTGCTCTGGCGCATTTTCCCACTAGACCACACGGCTCTGGGTTTAAATGAACAGTGCCGCAGCACATATAAAAAGGCAGCATTCTCAAACTGCGTTTATCTGGCTTCCGGAAGCGCTTCAAAGGAAGCAAAGGCTCACACCCGGACGTCTTCAAGACAGCAACAACCGTGAATCTCTGGCTAGTACCAGGCTCCTTCCCCACCCCGCCGTGCCCCTTGGTCCACAGTTCTTTCTCTCCAGCTTCTATTAGTATTATTTAGCTGACCTGCATCTCTCCATTGAGAATCCTGTAAACTTCTTTGGAATCAATGAAATTTTGGTAGACTTCATGTTGTTCATCTGTAAGACGGCAAAATAAGACCTAGCGGGAGAATTAAAAAAAAGACTTAAAAAAATTTAACAGTACAAAATAACTAACAAAATCAACTAATCGAAACAAGCATGATCTATACAATTTTTACAATGTGCCTCTTATTAAAAACAAAACAGTTTAAACAAAAACACATCTTAGAGCTGAGCAATGACCAGGTCCCTCCTTCACAGCCCCTCCATTTCTATCATCTCCCACCTGAGATCCCCATGCCCCACGGTCCCCACCCCACTGTCTCTGAGTCTCTGAAGCCTGGCTTCCTGCTCCCAAGGAAGCTCATGACGAGGTCCACAGCCCTTCCTCCATGCCAGCCTCCAAGGGCTCAGACCCTCTCAGCTTGCAAGCCCCTTATCCAGACTTCACTTCAGTGAGCCCAACCAGGCTCCAAAACATTGCTTGGCGCCCCCTTTCCTGAGTTCTAAGCCACACACAGGATTACCAGACTGGTCTCTTGACAACACCACCTACCCTTCCGGCCACTGTGCCTAGCACTCCACGCCACCGCCTCTGTCTCAACCTCTGATTCATGTTGATGTATGGCAAAAACCATCACATATGGTAAAGTATTCATCCTCCAATTAAAATAAATAAACGGTTTTTTTTTTAATCCAATAAAAATAGAAACTGAAGCTATCAGGCCTGATTTCCTAATCATCAGTCTCAAAAATAATCTATCAATACTTCTTCATCTGCCACATGTGGTTATTTTCCTTTATCTTCAGACCAACAGGTCCCTACGTGAGCTCCAGGACAACCCTTCCATCTTTGTACTAGATCCAAAAACCTACTCATCCTCATCAGGTCAGCGCTCCATGCCTGAGACGCTCCAAAATCCGAGGAGAAAAGCGCCCTGGAAGAACGTGCACAACGGCCACCTCTTCCCGCGCTCCAGCCACTCCTGAGCCCGGGAGGCTCGCAGGTCACAGGCAGGCGCGCACAGCAGGCCCACCTGCCCGCAGCGCCAGCAACCACACCCCTTAGCCTCACCAGTTCTGCATGCGAAAAGCAGAAGGAATGACAGGCACATCGTGCTTTAGCAAGGTTGTGATAATGCCTGGCTTTACAGACCTGTTCGTTTTTATCTGGCAAAGAAAGGCTCATTTTGACGTCCGACTTCATTCTCCGCAGTAGGTATGGATTTATGGTATCTCGTAAGACACACGCACACTTATAAGCAGTTTTAACCTTTAGAAAGAGAAAAGGGGAAATAATTACTCTGTCTAAGGAATGCATTTGCTCTTACCTCACAACTGATTCCAAAATTTAAATTCTCTTGAAAAAAAGAATGATCAATGGTTGTACAAAACTATTGGAAAATGGTTTGGAAAAATTTAAGTTCTATACACTCCAGGATGCAATAACTTTCATAAGATGATCCGTAAAAACAAATAAACAAACAAAAAAACTTCTCATTAACCAAAAATGTACAACAGAGCAACCAGGTAATTTTCTGCCCTCTTCCACCTCTATTTAATTACTGTTATGCACTTAGATCCTAAAGTAGAGATTTATTCAGTGCTTGACGCCCCCCGCAGGGAAAAAACTGCTTTCAAACAAACCTCAGTTTATAATCTTATATTCTCCAATGGCCCAAAGGGGCTGCTACTTCACAAAACTGAAGATCAAACACTAACTCTAGGGAAACGCCGCAGCAAGGGAAACAGCAGATAATAAGCAGAGATTACTGCCCACAGGAGATTCGGAGCGTAAATTCAAGGGAAGCCCTGTGATCCCAGAAATGCAGGGTCACTGCAGGCTAAGATGCAGCATACGGCTCTGTAACGGAGCCTGGCCACAGGAGATCGGCGTTAACAGTCCCGAGAAAAACAAAGGCCCACAGCTCAGGAAACCACACCCCCTGCCATCTACTTAAAGGCAAACAAAGACTTCAATAAATTATTGATACTTAAAAAAATCTACATAGGCTTAACAACCTACTGTATACTAGGTAATGGAACAAGAAAATCTCCAACCAAAGCTTAAACAAGTTACCGGCAAAATGAATAATAAAAAGAGCTTGACCATAATATATTAATACAGAAAAATTCATGTTAAAAAATTAACATGGTAGAAAAGAAAACACTTCAAAACATTCTAAGAACACCTCACTCAAGTCTGTATGTGTGCTAAACTGATTCAGTCACGTCCAACTCTTAGAAACGCTATGGATTGTAGCCCGCAGGCTCCTCTGTCCATGGGATTCTCCAGGCAAGAATACTGGAGGGGGTTACCATACCCTCCCTCCAGAGGATCTTCCCAACCCAGGGATCGAACCCATTTCTCTTAACGTCTCCTGCATTGGCAGGTGAGTTGTTTACCGTCTGAGCTACCCAAGAATGGCAACTATGGCATCACCGACTCGATGGACATGAGTTTGAGCAAGCTCCAGGAGTTGGTGATGGACAGGACAGCCTGGCATGTTGCAGTTCATGGGGTCAAAGAGTTGGACACGACTGAATGACTTGACTGAACTGATGATCTTAAACAAAAAGGAGCAAATAATAGCAACACCCTTGCTCCCAAGGACTTTACAATCTAAAAAAGGAAAAAAAGACAAGTGGACAAACTTCTGAAACAAAGACTTCAAGGAAGAAACAAGACTATATTTACATCATCTCGAAGTATTCCCCCATGACTTATCAACTATATGGAAGAAGAGGCAACTTCAAAGAGTTTAGAAATCTGGCATACTCATCACTCTACCCAAGTAATCAGACCACCACCAGCAAAGGGACAGGCCCACAGCATGTGCCTCCAGACAGGAACGGAACACTAAGAAACGCCATTTCTGGGATATTCTTGCCAACAATGTGTAACCTGATTCCAATCATGAAGAAAGGAAAGACAAACCCAAGGTAAGGAACATTCCACAAAATAACAAGCCTGTGGTCTTCAAACATGTCAAGTCATGCAGGCAAAAGGAAGATTAGAGGAACTATGTCAGGAAAGGAAAATGAAGAGACATGGGAATTACTGGGACAACGGACACAATGTGAAGGACACACAGATTAAATACAGAATCACAGCACCACTACACACTGTCTCCTGATTCACACTCCTGTCCACACTATGGTTATGTAAGACATCTCTGTTCTTAGTAGATACAACTGAAGGATGTAGAGGAAAGGGGTATAGTGTCTGCAGCTTACTCACATGATTCAGAAAAAAAAAGATAAACTCTGTGTGTGTGTGTGTGTGAGAGGTAGGGGAGAGGGTGGGAAGGAGAAATAAAGCAAATACGGCAAAATGTCAGCGAAATGCTAAAAACCAGGGAATCTGGGTGAAGAGGGTACAGGGGTTCTTTTTACAATTCTTGCAACTTTCTCTTAAGTTTGAAATTATCCCAAAATAAAAAGTAGGAAAAAAAACAAAAATCAGGATACCTGTAGGATAATGGGGTCTCAATGGAGGAAGAGCGCTCTTATAGAAGTCACCTGAAGACTGGAACTCATTTAATCTCAAATTTAAAGGTATTAAAATGGCTTTCGATAGTCCTCCAATTTTAACGATCTAATATCCTTTTCCCACCTCTCTTGGTGGCAGGCTTTATTTCTGTTATAACCTGCAGGTGCAGGCCCCGCCTGAGGGCTGTGCAGAGACGCTGCCCCCAAATGCCACAGGCTGCCCTCCAGCTGGCCCGAAGCTTCTGTGTGTGACCCTCCCACTCTGTCAGTCCCCCAGGCCTGGCGCCTCGGGGGTCAGCTGCAGCAGACCAAGCCCGGCCTCCCCCACCCAATTTCCTTTATCGGTTTCCTTATCCACCTCCACGTCTTGTTTGTTCTGTCTAGAAAATGCCACCTGGGACTCTTGCTCGCCACCTTCTTTTCTCAGGACCGCCACCCACAACCAGGTCCAGGCTCTCCTCACCCTCACTCCCAACAACTCAGCAGGTCCCTCAAAGCCAGCCTCTCCCACCGCCACCTGCAGCCTGAGCTGCACAGCGGTTCCCAGCCTCCTGCTCAGACACCTTCAGTGGCTTTTCCTGCCTACGCATTTCTGCCTCCCTTCAGGACCCCACTGCCAGCACCCACAGCTTTCCTGCGGCTCCCCCACGAGCACCTCCAGTTGAGTCGAGCATCTCTCTTCACTGCCCGTGGCCATACAGAGTAGCTGCATGCAACTGGTTGCTCTAACCTAGAACGCGCCACTCTTTCCAGCCTGTTTTCCCAGAATCAGGTTAAAGGACGTATGCCTTCTTAAACCTTTCCTGGCTTCCCCTTATGACTTATCAACTATATGGAAGAAGAGGCAACTTCAAAGAGTTTAGAAATCTGGCATACTCATCACTCTACCCAAGTAATCAGACCACCACCAGCAAAGGGACAGGCCCACAGCATGTGCCTCCAGACAGGAACGGAACACTAAGAAACGCCATTTCTGGGATATTCTTGCCAACAATGTGTAACCTGATTCCAATCATGAAGAAAGGAAAGACAAACCCAAGGTAAGGAACATTCCACAAAATAACAAGCCTGTGGTCTTCAAACATGTCAAGTCATGCAGGCAAAAGGAAGATTAGAGGAACTATGTCAGGAAAGGAAAATGAAGAGACATGGGAATTACTGGGACAACGGACACAATGTGAAGGACACACAGATTAAATACAGAATCACAGCACCACTACACACTGTCTCCTGATTCACACTCCTGTCCACACTATGGTTATGTAAGACATCTCTGTTCTTAGTAGATACAACTGAAGGATGTAGAGGAAAGGGGTATAGTGTCTGCAGCTTACTCACATGATTCAGAAAAAAAAAGATAAACTCTGTGTGTGTGTGTGTGTGAGAGGTAGGGGAGAGGGTGGGAAGGAGAAATAAAGCAAATACGGCAAAATGTCAGCGAAATGCTAAAAACCAGGGAATCTGGGTGAAGAGGGTACAGGGGTTCTTTTTACAATTCTTGCAACTTTCTCTTAAGTTTGAAATTATCCCAAAATAAAAAGTAGGAAAAAAAACAAAAATCAGGATACCTGTAGGATAATGGGGTCTCAATGGAGGAAGAGCGCTCTTATAGAAGTCACCTGAAGACTGGAACTCATTTAATCTCAAATTTAAAGGTATTAAAATGGCTTTCGATAGTCCTCCAATTTTAACGATCTAATATCCTTTTCCCACCTCTCTTGGTGGCAGGCTTTATTTCTGTTATAACCTGCAGGTGCAGGCCCCGCCTGAGGGCTGTGCAGAGACGCTGCCCCCAAATGCCACAGACTGCCCTCCAGCTGGCCCGAAGCTTCTGTGTGTGACCCTCCCACTCTGTCAGTCCCCCAGGCCTGACGCCTCGGGGGTCAGCTGCAGCAGACCAAGCCCGGCCTCCCCCACCCAATTTCCTTTATCGGTTTCCTTATCCACCTCCACGTCTTGTTTGTTCTGTCTAGAAAATGCCACCTGGGACTCTTGCTCGCCACCTTCTTTTCTCAGGACCGCCACCCACAACCAGGTCCAGGCTCTCCTCACCCTCACTCCCAACAACTCAGCAGGTCCCTCAAAGCCAGCCTCTCCCACCGCCACCTGCAGCCTGAGCTGCACAGCGGTTCCCAGCCTCCTGCTCAGACACCTTCAGTGGCTTTTCCTGCCTACGCATTTCTGCCTCCCTTCAGGACCCCACTGCCAGCACCCACAGCTTTCCTGCGGCTCCCCCACGAGCACCTCCAGTTGAGTCGAGCATCTCTCTTCACTGCCCGTGGCCATACAGAGTAGCTGCATGCAACTGGTTGCTCTAACCTAGAACGCGCCACTCTTTCCAGCCTGTTTTCCCAGAATCAGGTTAAAGGACGTATGCCTTCTTAAACCTTTCCTGGCTTCCCCTTTTCTGAGCTTTCACACTACTTTACAAAATGCACTCCCCCAACTGCACCACTCTATGTTGTCCAGAACGAATTCACTCTTGTCTCATAAACCTGACTGCTCGTGAATATTTTAGATGATTTTTTAAAAGCTTATCTGGAAAATTATGTGCTTTTGAGCAGAAATAACTTTGTGATTTTTATAAGCTGGGCCATTCACCTTATATTCTGAAAGACTTGGCTACAAAGTATAGTATTTAGTAAGATTGTTTTAAGTATTAAAATGCCAGAAGTGTTACCTGCCCAGTACGTTACCTGTACTGGGGAGGCGTTTGAATACCCCCCCATGGTGATGGGGACCGAGAACTGCTCCATAAACACAGGCAACGTGCCCAGCTTTCCCGGGAAGATGAAGTCGAAGAGAGACCACAACTCTCGCAGGTTATTCTGCATTGGCGAGCCAGACAGGATGATGCGATGCGGCGTGCGGAACTATCACAGCAAAGAAAGCACTTTCCTATTAAATTCCCCTTTTAACACATGATCAGCAACCCTACCCCAAAATACTCCCATACGATCCTGTCATTTAACACAACCACGTATCATTTTGGTCTCCTCTAAAATGCAGACATTTTATGCAACTTCAATTCTTCAATTACACATAGATAAAAAATATATATACAAAGATAATGTATATATATGGAAGAATTTTTCTTATTGTTCCAGTTGAAGACTATGGACTAGAGTTGGATGTGGTTACACTCTAACAACTGATCTGTACAAGAGACATTCAGTAAAATCAACAATGAGAATCTGAGAAAACATGACTAAGGGTAAGAACAAAAAGTGTTCAGTATTAAGGCAAAACATGTATTTCAACCTCTTTATGCAAAAGCACAAGGAAAGATTCTTCCTAAGTGTGTTATTAAAAGCAGAGAGTTTATTCTCAACAAAATATTATCCACCTGGATATCCCCCTTGTTATAAGAGGTCACACCTGTTTGCAAGCAAGGGTGATGGCAGCATTTGGATTTCGAATTTTGTGTCCCTCGTCCAGGATCACATAGTGCCAGTCATGCCTGCTGATATCATCCTGCATCAGTCGAACGTAGGAGTAAGAAGTGATCAAAATCCCGTGACAATGAGCAATGTCTCGAACTAGTCTCTCCTAAAACGATGACAAAACAGCAAAGCCACTTTTAAATAAGTTAAATGAACAGGACTGCTTTTTCAATTCTTTTTTTTTAATTGGAGGATAATTGCTTTACATGTTGTGTTGATTTCTGCCATACAATGTGAACCAGCCATAATTTTACATATATATATATATATGTACACGTACACACACACACACACACACACACCCTCCTTCTTAAGCCTCCCTCCCCTTCCTATCCCAAGCATGACTCTTAAAATCAACCTTTCAACCATGATACAGTCTAAGGCACTTTATAAACATGCACGTAAACATAATACATACAACCTAGTTATGTATTATCACACTGGAAATCTACTTTATGTTTCATTAATCTGTAAGTTGCAAATGCTGATAATATATTCACTATTATGGGGGAAGAGAGTCTAAGAAAACCAGAAAAAGATGTAACATGTAAACACTTGCCCCAATTTTATTTTTTCAAAACATCCTTTGTGTTAATCCATATTAAACTTCCTTCCATATTAAACTGGGCTTCTCTGGTGTCTCAGACAGTAAAGAGTCTGCCCACAGTATGGGAGACCTGGGTTGGATCCCTGGGTTGGGAAGATCCCCTGGAAAAGAAAATGGCAAACCACTCCAGTATTCTTGCCTGGAAAATCCCATGGATTGAGAAGCCTGGCAGGCTACCACCCATGGGGTCACAAAGAGTCGGACACGACTGAGCAACTACACTTTCACATTAAACTTAAAACAACAAGGTAGATAAAAAATGATTTATGATTTTAAAGTGAAAGCAAGAAAATGAAGGAAAAGTCTAAATGGCAAACCACTCCAGTATTCTTGCCTGGAAAATCCCATGGATTGAGAAGCCTGGCAGGCTACCACCCATGGGGTCACAAAGAGTCGGACACGACTGAGCAACTACACTTTCACATTAAACTTAAAACAACAAGGTAGATAAAAAATGATTTATGATTTTAAAGTGAAAGCAAGAAAATGAAGGAAAAGTCCAGGCAACAAGGACAAACCCAGAAGCTCTAATGATGTGTAACATGAATTCAAGGAGGGCAGAGTACAAGGGACTAAAAGAGGTGATTTTTTTAAAATGATACCAAAAAATTCTGAGGCGAGACTAGAGCCCATGGAGCGAAGCACCCAAGTGCCAGGCAGACGCCCCGGGAAAGCCACACACCCAGACACGCTCCGACGAGATGTCTGACTTCCAAAAATAAAAACAAGCGAGAGGAATGCTGCAGCTTCTAATCAGAACAAAACAGGTTTTTAAAAAAGGTTCCCTTCAGAAGAAAAGGACTCTACCTGTGTTGAATATCTCTTCTGCAACACTAAAAATGTCAGAGAGCAAAGGGAAAACCTTTCCATAATTCTAAGGAGAAAACAAAGATGCTGGAGTTCTGCACTGATCCAAATTAGCAGTCATGCTTGCCAGAAAAAGAGTAAATCCCATCTTTAGACAAGTCAAGGACAAAAAATAAACTAGCAGGAGATGGCCTAGCAATGGCTGGCTACGTCCGGCTGGCGCAGGGGTGCTGCCACTCAAGAGCGCGGTCCCTCTGCCCGGTGGGAGCAGGGGGCTGAGGACTCCACACTCTGCACCGGAGTAGACAGCAGAGCTCCCCACCCGAGGCTCAGCACAGACGGGGAGCTCACAGCACCCCTGAGGAAGGACGGAGGTCCTTCCTGACCCCCACTTACAGAAGGCAGAACTGTGGCTTAGCGAGAGTGAATGGTATTATCAGGTCACAGAGCTGGGAAGTGCTGGCGTGGGATTTGAGTGTAACAGAGAGGCCTACTCCAGA
Organism: Cephalophus harveyi; assembly: GCA_006410635.1. Lineage (NCBI taxonomy): Eukaryota > Metazoa > Chordata > Mammalia > Artiodactyla > Bovidae > Cephalophus > Cephalophus harveyi. The sequence continues at coordinate 101,899 of SJYT01039195.1, read as the reverse complement.
GCTAGTATTAACTAAGCATTAGGCAACACTGTCTCTTACTTAACTGTGAAAGAAAATATTTTTAAGGGACGATTACATGTAATATACTTACCAATCTTAAATTATTACAACAATAATTAAACATGTGAGTCTGAGTGAACTCCAGGAGTTGGTGATGGACAGGGAGGCCTGGCGTGCTGCGATTCATGGGGTCGCAAAGAGTCGGACACGACTGAGCAACTGAACTGAACTGCCCTTCAGTCACTAAGTCATGTCCAACTCCCATGGACTGCAGCCCATCGGGCTCCTCTGTCCATGGGATTTCCCAAGCAAGAGTATTGGAGTAGCTTGCAGTTTCCTTTTCCAGGAAATCTTCCCAACCCAGGGACAGAACTTGGGTCTCCTGCTTGGCACACAGAGTCTTTAACACTGGGAAGCCCTAATAATAGTGGTTTCGTCGTGTGTCTTCGGCATAAATATCAGAAAAGCAGCAGACTGTAGTACTATCAAACCACTGTCAGGCAAAGAAAGGAACAGGCAACAGACAGGTGGCTTCAGACCTAACTGGAGAAGGTGATGGCACCCCACTCCAGTGCTCCTGCCTGGACAAATCCCGTGGACGGAGGAGCCTGCTGGGCTACAGTCCACGGGGCTGCAAAGAGCCAGACACGACTGAGCAACTAAACTTAAAAAACTAAAGTTCAGACCTAACATTTATTCTGGGGTTGCCATGTGACAGTGGGCTGACGGCAGTGACATTTTCCACTAGGAGAGTCTGGCCCAACCCAGACTGGCACTGAGAATCAATCACACGGGACTATTAAAGAGATGCCAAGGAAACGCAAACAGAACCTGGGGGACAGCCACTGCTCCTCAGATTCAAGATTAGGAGAGAGAGGAAGTCCAAAGGCAACTGGAAGCTTACAGTTAGGGACAAAGGATCCGAGGCTCACCATCAGTGAGCTCCTCTTGCCAACTCTTAGCAGAGCCTCAGCCCACACCGAGGTCCCCATTCCTCACCCCCCCGAGGCTGAAATCAAAGCAAGCAGCGACAGCAAGAGGTGAAAAAGGGACAGTGAGACAGGAAGATAAAAGCAAAAATCAGTGACGCTTAAGGACAAAACTTCGCAGAACTGAAAAAGAAAAAATGTGAACAGCTCTTTGAAAAGACGCCAAAAGAGAGAAACCTCTGTAAAGTCAGCCTGAAGAACAGACTAACATGGCAACGAGAGGAACGTCAGTAACACGGAGGCAATGGGCACGAAACAGCAGCAACGCAGTGCGGAATTTAACGCCATCTGGAGCCTGACAGAGCACGCCCGCTAAAAATGAACAAATCACCAAACGGACCCACGAAAAACGAGACACACCAATCAGACCCGCACCTAAAGACCTGAAAACAACGTCAAACTTTTCCCACCAGACGTCTACTAGACCCAAGGGTTTTATCAGCGAAGTGGGTACCAACTCTGTGATTTTAATTGCTCCAAACACAGAACAAGAGGACTAGCAAAAGGGCTGTTTTCACAACTGACAGAAGCAACTTACTCACAAGCACCCCTCACTAGAGAGTCTTTCCTTTACAGATAAAAATTCAGCACTATATTAAGCGAATAAGGCATCACAGGAGTAGAATCGCTAAATATTAGGAAAACCAATACAATTATCCATATAATCATAATCATAGACATTTTATAAACTAAACATCTTCAAAATAATCTTAATAAACAAGAATTAGAATATTTTTTAATTCAATAGAATATAAAGGGTGTAACATTGACCAAGAAAATTTTGAGAGAGGAAAAGAGAGAGCAACCGTCTTATATCAGACACACCTCGGGACTCTCCCGGAACTTCGGCGGTAGGAGCTCGAGTGCCTGGTACTAGCAAAGGTTCGGCAAGTGGGAGCTGTGTCATTAATATGACCTGCTGTCCTTCTCCCTATTCGGAATTCAGTCCCTGCACGAAACTGCACAGAGGCCACACTGATCTAACCATTTCCTGACTACTTTTTTTGGTGCCCTCTGATGAATACACTGCCTCGCCTCCACCCACTTCTCCCTGACCACAGTGCTATCCCTGGCCTTGGGCCCCACCATGGCAGCGGGTGGCCAGGGAAGACAGGCAAGCTGTCCAGAGAGACGCTGCTCCACCTCGCACTCATCCCACCAGCGCGGAGATCCCACCTCTGGCTGAGTCAGAGCCAGAGGCGACGGCCACAGCTCCTCTGCATCTGAATCTTCCACTGGAACTCTGAGCAGGCAGCCATCGCAACTCTCCCCGTCTCCCCCTCCTCCTGGGAGAGCAGTGGCTGCTAGAAGGCAAGAAGCGGGCAGGGTGAGGGGCAGCAGCAGATGGACACACCGCCGCTCCTGTGCCCTGAGTTCCAGACATGGAGCTGTGTGCACAGAGAGAAACGGGAGAGGAGAACAGCAACTGTCTGGGGCCTGAAATACGGCAGAAGCGAGATTATCACTCACGTTTATAAAGTGCCCACTGCGTCAGAGCCAAGCCCTGCCCATGTGGGTCCACTTGTTCACGACCTTGGAACTCCTAGCTGCTGAATTCACCAACTCACCACCGTCATTCCACTACACTCCAAGGAACACCCCCCTGAACTGGATTCTGGACATCCCTGTGCCACAGTTAAACAAATGGGACGCCAAGCCTCCCAGTTACGCACCACCAGGGTGCTGCTTAGCTTCGTGGGCATGTCCAAGAGTTGAAATTTATTTGGAAAATTCTGTGATTTAAGCTATAGCTATAGAAATACAAATTTTCTACCATATTCAGAAAGATGTATGCTGATGAGTAAGAATCAAAGATGCTTTTATAAAAAGGGTAAGAAATTTGCTGAACGTCTGCATGGAAAATATAACCTCCACTTAACAGCCACTGGGTAAAACACACAGAAGACTATTTGTTTTCACCTGATTCAATCTCAGAATTCTGTAACTGCCTAGACCAGAGTTTCAATAATGGTGAATTGTTGAATATTATGGAGGTCTCTATCCAAACACTTAAGACAAATCATCTCGGGCGGTTTCCAAATTAAAAGCTTGTAAAATATGTAACCTCTCCTAGTTTTTGCAATTAATAGGGTACATCTGCAATTAGCCTGACTTACTGAATGCAGCGCTGTTGTCATTAAAAGATGTCTGTGAAAGTGCTGCTGTTATTATGGAGGCTCAGGAGACCAATCCCTCCTAGAGGGCAAACAGTGGACTGGCGGAAAACAGCTGCCATAAATCACCCTGTCAGGCAGCGGGGGGGGCGGAGAGGAACACAGGCACACGGAGGCCATCCACCGCAAACAGCCCGGCGCTGCCCGGGCAGAGCTTACTGCACCTGTAATTAATTAAAATTTCCTTCAAGCCAAATCTTTAATAAACAAGGATTTGTGCTGACAATGAAGAAACAAAGGGCCCCGGCAACCTAATTTTACAATGTCCCTTACGGCACGAGCGCAGCATCTATCACGCCTTGTATCAGGCGTGCACGCTGTCTCCAAAGTTAACGGGAACTAACGCCACTTTGTGTTATGATTCGTGTCCTTGGAGTGGATCTGAAATATTCAGGATGCTTGAGGGACCACGCGGTCCTGTTCTACTTTCGTTACGTTTTCTCTTGACTCCCAGCTTTCTAAAAAGCCGTCTTTTCATGCCAGCGTTTCAGAAAACGGGCCTTTCTGAAGAACACGTGGTGGCGGTGGGGCCTGATGGCCCATCCTTGTGTGGTCTGCTCCCTGCTCACACCCTGCCTTTCCCACAAAAGAATTTCAGCCCTGTTTCGCTGTATCCTTTTGGAGCCAATGCACCTAGACACAGGGTGAAAAAGGTCTACACGTGAAGGACTGTGAATATTTCTGATAAAGTGAGTGTGAACTTTCTATCTCAAGTATAATTACACTGAATCAGTCAGAATCATCAGAATGTCTTTTCTCAAGTATTGAGACGAAGAGGCCTACCATATTCTTTGTTTTCAATAGTAGGAATTACCTGAGTAAACACTATATCCTGGGGAGCACACGAAGTTTGCTGTGCGCCTATATGAACCCAACAAATTCTCAAAAAATCACTAAAAAAATACCCATTTTCAGGAGTTCAAACAAGGCTCAGAGAAGCTGAGCAACTTGCCCCAGGTCACAAAGCTATAAAATGACAGATCCAAGATTCAAGCCTGGGCCTGGCAATGATAAAACCCATGTCTTTCAGTCCTTATGCCACTGCTGCATTTCCTAACCCTGGGGCTCTAAATATCATGAATGGATCAAAATGATAAACCTGTTTGAACTATTAATATCAAAACTATTCCACAATATTACCACATCCTACAAAGCAGGGAAATGTGAGAGCTTTAAAGTGACAACTGTTTCAGAATATAACCAAGACACTTCTCACTAAACATCTTCCAACAAACTGAAAAAGGGCACTTAAACAACACAGCGCTAAAGATGCCACCACCTGCTATGAGTTATAAGGTAAGTATTATAAAGCTGTCTTCTTTTATTATCTTTTCAGGTATTTTCTTTCCCCAAGAAAATGGTTAGTTTTCCAATGCCAGTAACAAACATCACATCCATTTTTTGCAACCCAAATAACATCACACACCTACAACATTGTATTTACAGTTATTCAACAAATAAAGGTTAATCAACTTATGTATCAAGTTTCTCTCCATTGGAAAAAGGGGTCATAAGACATAATGAGAAAAGGAAAATCCTAGGTTCCTAGTAAACGAGATTCCAACTGGCCATTAAAGGAGATTCAGAGCCTGAAAATCTTCTTATCTGATTTGATCATTCGATTGAAAATATTGGCCACATATTGGTTTTTTGCATGGTTGCTGAGTATTCGTTTGATAATTCAAAATTATGCTGTCAACCAAAGAGAATATTAACAAAGATAATACAGGATCACATGGTGAGAGAGGTGGGAAGCTAAAAGGCAATTTAGCAAAGAAAAATGATAGATAAGCTCCATGAGAAACTGTTTGATCATTTGATATCTATTCTCTAAATGAAAAACTTTAAAAATTTTCAAAGTTTAACATCTGCCAGTTACAACAAATCTTTAGAAAAATAAGAACAATCTACTGAATAAGAATAATTCTGGCATTATTACACTGTTAAGCTTCCCAAAGAGAAATTCTCTTCCCTTCCCTATTTTCTCCAGCACTGAATGTCCCTATACCAGAGTGCTGCCATTTTATTTAGACAGGACCGCCAGTGCGCACAGAATGTCTCCCCATGGAAAAGAGAAATTTCAGCCTACAATGGAAAGGAAGTGAGACATCAAATGCTGGCTTAGAGGACAGAACAGCACTTGCAGGATATCTGAAGTGTGATTAAGAAATGTAAACTCTGCTGCAACTGAACATACACCTGTAAGCCAACAAGTGTGCACGAGTGGTAACAACGATCTGTACACAGCAAACCAAATACAAAAGGAAGAAGCAGAGGGATCAGATGCTACTCAGGGCTTCAATCCAGAAGCCAGAGCTCTGATCTCGGAAATGTTCAGAAACAAGGACTTTTGTTTCCAGGATTGGAAACAAGGCCTGTGTGGAGGAATTAACACATATTCAACATGCTATCATCACAAATAATAAACTGATACTAATATTAGTAATAAACTGTGTTTCTAAGTGGATAGTACGGTTTGAAAGATACAGAAGAACACCTTTTCAATCTTTTGTGTAACAGCTTACATCTTTAGGGATATGAGACACTTTATAACAGAAAAGGAACTACACAAAGAGTTAAAAGTCAGAGTAAAAACACAAGCCTCCTTACTTTTCCTCAAAACTTAAGTAAGAAACTTTCAAATTAAAGTCCTCGATAAACCAATAAGTACTAGAAAAACTATGAACAATTATATGTATGCACGTATCTGTGCATAACCAGACATCGCAGAAGGTGCAGATCACTGTAAAAAAAGTGAATAATCTGTTCTTTACGGTTTTGTTGCCCTCCAAGCAAGTTAAGGAAGCAAGACTCCTCAACAGAGGCACTGCTGCTGCTGCTGCTGCTGCTGCTAAGTCGCTTCAGTCGTGTCCGACTCTGTGCGACCCCAGAGACGGCAGCCCACCGGGCTCCCCCATCCCTGGGATTCTCCAGGCAAGAACACTGGAGTGGGTTGCCATTTCCTTCTCCAATGCATGAAAGTGAAAAGTGAAACTGAAGTCGCTCAGTCGTGTCTGACTCAGCGACCCCATGGACTGCAGCCTACCAGGCTCCTCCGTCCATGGGAGTTTCCAGGCAAGAGTACTGGAGTGGGGTGCCGTTGCCTTCTCCGCAACAGAGGCACTGACCAATGTCAATTCCATTTCCATTCGTTAGTCAATGTATTTCACTTGCATAAAGGCTGCTTTTCAGGCTAACAGAGGAAATACAAGTGGGCCATGATATGGTGAAGGTGTAGCAGGAAAAGCACAGAAGAAAATAAAAGATAAAGAGGAACGTGTGGAAAATGTGCTTTTTAAAGATACACCATCAACTAAAGAATTCTGGTACAGGATTCTGCAGTACAGAACATTAAGAAATGTCGAAAGACGAAGTGAAAGAAGGAGTCAAAAATATTTTACGAGGGTGATAACAAGATAGTTACAACAATTTAGCTTGACTAGAAAAATGATTGAAACTTATTCTCATGCTGCTAAAAAAAACACTTTTTAAAAACTGCAGTGTTTATTACCTCACTTCATTAATTATTTCAACTCACTTGTTTTCCATTTATCATTTAAAATTCAGGGCAAAGTCAGCTGGTTTCAACAACAGCTAGTAAAAGCAAGATTCCACCTCACCAAACTTGAGCTACCAAATTATAGATACTCCTGTTTCACTTCTATCAAAAGCTCTGCTTACTCATGATCATGAACAGACAGGAATTTGGAGGAAAGGGGGTCTTGGCAGAATTACAAAGACACTGGAGCTTAGTGGCTCACACGCGCTTAACTCAGCAAGGCAAACACTCACCAGCCCTCTCAGCTGGCACTGCTTTCATGGGGGCGCAAAGACCTCACTCAAGAGCTATGAACTCGTAACAAACTGCCACTGCTCCTCATCTACAGGTAACCTGCACACCCCGTGAAATGTGTAATCATCATCTATTCAGCTAGAGGGGCACTTGGGATACAAACATGAGGAAGACATAGTCTCCACTCTGCAGGGTTTACAGTCTAGATGACAGACAGAAATGAGAATTAAAAAAGCATAATACAAGCTATCTATGCTACCCATAGAAGGACAGATAATAAACTTCCTTTTTGATGATGCAGCTAAAACAACAAGTAAGTGAAGAAATGCCACCTTCAAAGAACAGTGATTATACTTAAATGGCAATCAAGGATTCAGAGAACAAAAAGCAACTTAATTAACTAAAAGGCAATAATACAAATAACGAAAATGTCAAAATGGCAGGCTGTTCTTTTGCTCATTAAAAACACATTTTAAAAGCATGTTAACAAATGCCTTTACTGATTAAAATACTAATTACATTTTGTACCTACTTTCCTAAAACTGTTTAAAGCCAGTAATGCCTCAAATCCTGCCAGTTAACTACTGCATAAGGCCCTTGATTCTGGTCCTACTCAGGGCATCAGGCTTGTGTTTCACTGGACAAGAACATGCCTTGTCATCACTACAGGCTGTTAGAATGATAAAGCCTACGTTCGCAACTGTTCTGAAAATAAAGAGTTCTAAAACGAATCAAGAACCACAAACGCATGAAAGAAACATCAGGACATACATCTGAGAAACAAACGGATCAAAGCAAGAGCAATCGGGTAAAATGGAAGGTTTTAAAGGAAAAACGAGCAGAAAGGCATTGAGGTGTTGTAACGTTACCTTTTTGTGGGTAAAGGACCCGGTCTCGTGCAGAACCGCCACTCGGAACGGAGGCCACCACGCGTGAAACTCCTTCACCCACTGATGCATCACCGTTGTTGGACAGACAATTATGGTCGGACCCAACCCCTCGAACCTGCACCCAAAATGTCCAAGAGGAAAAGACAACCATGAATGACAGTATACGGATGATTAACTGCCGAAACATGAAAAGAGAAAGAAACAAAGCTTTACAGCTCAAAAAAGAACATCGTACTGAGGATAAACCCACCTAGTGAAATCCCTACAACCCCATTCATCAATGAGTGGATGCATGTATTAAGAGGAACCACCAACCAATCTGTTAAAAATATCATCTACAGTAAAGTAAATCAAACAAAAACTACCTAACAAGGAAACTTATCTCTCTTCTTCTATTCCAGATTAGCAAAAGCATAAATGGTATGTATCAACCTAAGTGAACATAAGAATATATTCAATCAGTTTGAAGCTTTATAGTTCATCAAGAGTTTTCACCCACAGGATTTCACTCAGTCTCACAGCCCCAGGAAGCCAGCAGGATAAGAATCCTGCAGTGTTCAGGCTGCTGAAGACTGGTGTGCCCAGGTGCCATGGTTACCAGGAGGTGGAACAACGCCTTGAGTCAGCCTTCTGATGGCTGCAGCCTGCTTTTGCACTACATCGTGCTGTTCGCTTCTCCATGTGACACACAACCAGTGGGTGAGCGCCAGTGACCATTTCTCCCAGAAAGCCCCAGTCAGCAGAGTTCAAGCGTCACAGCTTTTGTGGAAAGCAGCTGAGCGCTTCAGAGCAAGAGCCTTAACAAGAGTCACATGTTGACCAAACAATCCCAAGACAAACATCTGTGTGCCAAGATACACACTGTAGCATTCTCTGCACTGCAGAAAAGTGGGTGCTACCTGAACATCTGTAAGTAAGAGACAGGCTAAATAAACCATCCCGTCTCTTCACTACTGCACAGGCAAGTAGCTAGGAGCACTGCCTAGGGATGAACCCCAGCTCTGCACAGCTCTGGAACTTCAGTTTCTCATCTTAAAATGGGAACAACAGCCAGTTATATGAAGTTTAAATCAGTAACTATAAAGTGCTTAGAATAGTATATACTAAATACTATTACGATTTGTTAAGATAGAATATACCGTACAACCATTAAAATCATCTTTGAAGAATATTTAAAACCTGGAAACTATTTCGAGGTCTTTCTAAAAACCACATAGTTTATGGAATCAGACCAATTCATTCACACACAGTGAGCCAGAAGGCTGGTCACGGCCACTGTGCCAACAGCCATCTCTCCCCTCTTCCTTCCCAACAGAACAGCTTTGTGCAGGCGTCCCCTCTTCCTTCCCAGACACGTACTTGGTGGGACTCTGACACTGTCTCGTCATGGTGAAGAGGGAAGAAGCTGGACACACGGTGCATCTGCGGCCTGTGAGCACACAGCATTCCCCTAGAGAGGCTCACCAGTCCCGAGGGGCCTGGGAGGGCTGGCCGGCTCATGGCGAGGAAGCACTTCTGCTCCAGGTCAGGGACGGCGTCACCTCTCGGCCTCTCCCGCTGCACGCGAACACGGAAACGAGAGCCCAGCCGCCACTGGCAGTTGAGTTACTGTGCAAAGAGACCTTATGAGCACAGGAAGAGCTGGCCTCCGGAGCCGGGCTGCTTCTGATCACGCTGTGTCTACAATCTGCCTCCTTGGCAAGCTCCAGGGTGTTGCACACGTTACGTAAACATTTAACCCAAAGTGAAACCAGGGTTCTTTTTACTGGCAGTCAAGATATCCTGATGCACAGTACACCGCAGGCACCTGACTGAATCAGTGCCCCCCGCCCTGCTTCCTACCTGTCAACATGGAGCCAGGGCCCCTTTTCTTGTCTGAGCCCTGACCCCCACTACATCAGTGCTTCTACGACCTCATCTTCAGTCCTGCCGCGAGACGGGGGTCAGTCGGTGCAGAACATGAAACCCAAGCCCAAGCCAAACCAGCAACGCGCGTCTCTTCAACAGGAGGCCCGCGCTCCGCCGCCAGAGGCGCGCAGCAGCGGAGACGGACGGAGGACGCTGGCGCCCTCGCCGCCCTCCTCGCGCTCTGCAGCGGGGCCACCGGCATTTTTAAACTGTCCTTCTCTGACCCCTGCCTATTTCTGCCCACGAGGATGCTGAGCATCTGAAGCTATCCACTCCACACGCTGCCCCCATGCTACCATCTCATGACCCCTCAGTTTCTCTCTCTCTTTACACCGGTAACGTGAATCTAGGTGTCCAGCCCAGCCTCTTTTCTGAGCTCCAAAGTACCATTTGCCCAGATGTCCAACTGCCGGCCGGGCTCTCCACTCAGATGTCCCCACAGTACCGCACGTCATCCTCCCCTGAACTGCCCCTCCTCCCAGGTTCCCTAATCCAGTGGAAAGAACTGGCACCCATGCTCCAGGCACCCTCAGTGGAAATCTGCCTGCTCCTGGTCTTCACCGCATCAACCGACACAGGGTTCACGTCACATATGCTTCCTCTCTGAGTCACTCTCTCTCCACTGCTAACGCTCCCCTTCTGGCCACGACCATCTCTTACCCAGGATATAGCACTTTCTAGCACCATCCTTTCAAGAAAGCACAATCAGAATGCCTCATCCTTTCGCTTAAGAGCCTCTTCATGTTTGCCCCTTACTCCTGAGACAGTCCAAGCACCTCACCCCACTGTATGAGACCACGAGGACTGGACCGCGGGCCACCTCTTCAGCATCACCCCTCTCCAGAGCCCTCATCCTGACCGGCCCCTCACAGTTCAGCACTCCCCCGGGCAGCACTCTTTCAGTTCTTACAAAGTGTACACCCCTCTGCCCTCTCGGCCTTCACCGTGTCCCTTCTTTCCCTTACTCCAACCACCCTCAACCTGTCCTTCAGCCCTCAACTTCCTCCCTCCTGTCCCTTTCTCTCCAGGTAGGTTAAGGACCCTTCCTTGGTGCATCCACACTAGTTAGGACTCCACATTAACCCCGTCATAATATATATCACCGTGTGTGTGTGTGTGTGTGTGTGTACGTGTGCATGTGTGCACGCATGTACGTGCATGTGTGCACGCATGTACGTGCATGTGTGTGGACATCCTCTGTGTGTGTGTGTGCATGCGTGCATGTCCGCATGCATGTGTGGGCAGGACATCCTTTCCAAGCCCCTTCACGGTACAAGGATAGCTTCTTCTTTAAATGATCTCAATGTCTAGATCACAGAAGGCAATGAAAGAATACTGGCTTTTTAAATGAAAACTTCTTTTAAAAGGTTGAAAGAAAATTATATTGAAACATTAAAAGAGATTATTTTTGAGTTGGAGATCATGGTTGACTTTTTTTTTTTGCTACAGTTCAATAAATTATTCTTAAACTTAAAATTTTTTTTGTAAACTAAACCACATAGCGCTGGAAATACTGAAAATAATTTGCACAACTGGAAACACTGCAATTCCATAGAAAAACAAGCCATAACCTGAATAAGGCTGACCTGTTTACTCCAATGTAACAAAATTCATCCACCCATTTCTAAATCCTCCCAACCTTTAGCTAGTTACTGCCCCTGCCCCTCTGCTCCAGAGAATGGGCTCAGATCACAAGAAGCCAGGAGCTGACAGCTCCTAAGAATTCCCAGCAGTGTCTCAACCTCCCTGCAAGGGCAGGTCCCCTCAAACTCCTTGGGGAGAGTACAGCTCTGCCCTGGCCCCTTCTGTGACAATACTCCCTAAAAGGATTAAACGCAGCAACTTCTTATATCCTCCAAGAGCAATTAGAGAGCTATCAATATACACTTACTATCTAAAATATTTAAAAACAAACTCACTTTCAAATAAACATAAATATGTACATATGCTTTTGCAGGTCACACAGCATTTATACGCCTTTTATAACACGGTCGCTGTCAACTGCTACAACATTATGTAAGGCCAACATTTTATTCTGGCTTAACATCTATCTGGCATTATTATGCCCTTCAATTTCTGCCATTCTCTTAGGAAACTATGGAGGTTTTCACACAGAGTGGGAATCCAGGAGCAGACCCACAGCTCCGGAACCTCAGAGGGGCAATCATATCCATCAACAGTCACGTCAACTGCCCCACCCTTCTCCAGTCCTCAATGCCAGTGAGATGATCTTAAGAAAGGGCTAAATGTACTCAAGCAATTAGTACCAATTACTAAACTGGCTACAGTTTCTTTCATCTTTGATTATCATTGATTACCTAGTAAGTTTACAAGTCAATACCTCCGTGGTCAAATATTTCAACCCGTGGGCCCTCACAGCCTTGAACTTATCAGGAATTACAAAGTAAAAACATTTACCTTTGAAAGTTTATTAACTTTTTCAGGCCATTTATTTGTAATGAGGAATTTCCTAAATGCTATCCAAGACTTCAGAGTATTAACTGAAGTTTGCAAGGTTAACCATTCATTTCTTCTCCATCATAAAGCGCAGGGGCCTATCATTACAATATGAATGGCAAAGAGAAAAGTGTATCGTGTATACATTATGAACTGGGAAAACAACCAGTGTAGACTTTTATTAACCACAGTAAGCATGCTTTTCCCTCTTTTTAAGGACATTACATAGAAAGCACGTTAAAGAAACAAAAATCGAAAACTTCTTTTTACCATTAAGTTCCTTCTTGGTATCCCAGAGACATGGTTTCAGGATCGTTGACCTTAACATTACAATACTAAGACCATTCAAATAAAAGCCCCCGAATCTACAGCTTGCAGGAGTGCAGAGGAAACTTACACAGGCCACGAAGCAATGCTGCTCATGCAGAGCTTGGGTTCACTACACACCCAACTATTTCTCTTTAGGACGTAAACCTAGAGGAAGACTCCAAGTTCATCTAATTTCAAAGGAGGACATACTGTAGAACTGTGAGAAAAACTGTGACACAATTTGCCCTGGCACATGCACAGCGAGGGGACCAAGCCCTCTGAGCAGCTCTGTTCACCTCTGTTCACAGAGAGAGACCTGCTGCCTGGCTGACATGTGGCTGCATTCTGGGAAGCCACTTCTACCAACACTATCTTAATAAAGATGATCTGGGCTATAATCCAACATGCCACACTATTTCATTATGGAAAAAGGAGATGCACATTGATAGTTAATTGATTACAGCTGCTGCTCATTATCAGCCCCCAGTTCACTCCTGGTTGGATTGTCACCACTCAAGAGAACATGTTTTAATTTTTCAACCAAAACTACACGGCGGGGATGATTTTAGGTTTCCCAGGCCCGGCGTATTAGACCCCACACAAGTTCCATGATAACAGGAAAGGAAGGGAAGAGAAGAGATGGGAAATAAGAAAATCCTAGGAATCATTTAAGGAAAGAAAGAAAGTCTTAGAAACTATCTGGGGCAGCCTGGGGCATTCTAGTCATCAAAATCCAACCAAAGCAAACGAGAAATGCAGAGGCAAGCCAACCAAACAGCTTGTTTAGAACAGAGAAAGCATTTTACAAACGGTAAATTAACGATATACCTAGGTAAGAAAACACTAAATGCCCATTTTCAACTCTGACTTTTCTATTGGGATGGAATGCTTTCACATGAAACGTAACAGAACTTCAATATCGGAAGGAAAAAACTCTGCTTCAACACTTTATTGTAGTAACAACAGAACATTTAATATTTAAAAATCTCCCAATATATGTTCCCCTTCCTACAACTGTGTAAGTATTTCTAAAATATCCTAAAACTGTAAGTACTGTTCATGGGATGTGTTGATCTGCTAAATTAATGAGAAGAATAAGGAATAAAAACAAAGCAAAAAACTCTGAAGATTAAAGTAAAAAGGTCTTTACTTAACACTTTACGGTTTGTGTTTGACCCACTCCAATATTCTTGCCTGGAGAATCCCATGGACAGAGGAGCCTGGCGGGCTACAGTCCACAGGATTGCAAAGAATCGGACACGACTGAAGCAACTTAATCCACAACACACACAACATTCCAGTAAACATTTCTCTGCTGCTGAACCAGAGTGTAGACAGTCATTTTCTGCTGTGGCCGCCTTCAGGCACACTTTTTAAAGGGGTCGTCAAATCACATCCTGTGACTGCCTGGGGTTTCTACGACATAAATGTCTGGTAAATATCTTGCTGTTACTCATTAGGTAAAGCCTATTAGAATCCAAGGAGCTGTTGGATTATCTGGGTTTAAAATTAAATATTCTACATAATTCATCTAGCATTAATTGATTTACATAATTCATCTACCATTAATGATTTACAGAAGAAGTCAACTTACAGCTTAAATATGGAAATGCTCACTGGATTTCAAGATAAACTATTTCAGTCCCACCACAAAGAACGAGCACAGTTTAAATGTTTATTCTTTCAGAAGATTAAAGTTTTAATAGTTTATCTGAATCCTAAAGAAAATAAAGATTACAACCAAAAAACAGTTTCTATCGTTTTCTATTTCTATTATTTAGACTGTGACTTCCAAATTTATATAAAATTCTTAAAGACTGGGAGAGTAGGGAGAAAGCATAGTGAGCAGACAAGTATGTAATGTCATTTGGAAAAAAAAGTACTATCTACAAATGCTATCACGCATAATGATTATAAAAGAAATCCTCCAAAGAGTCAACTTTCCCCATGAACAGACTTTGTACTTACTGTAATGCTCACCTGGTCTCCTGCCAGAACAAATATTTTAATGTAAAATTTAATAAATGGAACTAAAGGTATTATGTCTAATTTAAAATTCCATACTGTGTAAACTATTGATATTAACATAATTGAGTTTGTAAACAATCCATTTGTTGAAGCTAACCTTAGACACTGTATTGACCCAAAATATCTAGTGGGGCTCATCTGCAAAATGAAGCATCAATGCCTGGAATTCATTAAAAGTGTTACATGTTTAATTTCTCCTGCCCTACAGCTCCATTGTCTCGTAAAAATTTTCCTTTGATGTCCCCCACTAAAAGAATTAAAGGAATATTGTAATTGAAATGTCATCAATAATTCACAAGACCCTCCTCCACAGCAATACATCTGATGAAATATTAATTGAGCTCCACAGACTGACAGTCTGCAGAGGAGCACTTGCCTGTAATTTGAACCGCGCGTCCTGATCTTGCTGTAGCTCAGGCCTGCCAGGAAGGCAATTATCTGGATGGTCTTGCCCAATCCCATCTCGTCTCCCAGAATGCCTCCTGCCTGCTGGCAGTGTAATTCCCACAGCCACCTAACACCTGTCTGCTGGTACCTACAACAGCAAGCACCAGCAAGAAAAGGAGAATGGCAAATGGTGGGTGATACAGATCGCAACAGAAAGTACTCATGAATTAATCATTCAGCGAGGTTCTAGCACCAGTCAGAGAAACATGCCGGATGTGTGTTTTACATGAGTATTATATTCATAAGGTCATACATTTTTGATTACCTAAAGCATAAAATCACACATTTTTCTTTACAGAACATTAACACATTTCTAATTAAACTGATAGATAGGGTAATTAGGGACTATTTCATTTCTTTTTCAACATTAGAAATAGCCTGGTAAACAAGCATAAACTTATTATCTTTTATTCAATATCTTCCTGAAAAAAAACTCAAATGTTTTTAGTTATATAAAGTTGTAATAATTTTTCTATGAAAAGATGCATTAACATTTACTTTTCCAATCTGAACACCATAAAAAAGCAAGACAGAGAAGACTACAATTTACAGTATATACTGTTGAAAAGTCACTTGGTAATCATATTATCTTTTTATAGGAAAAATTAAATTTTAAGGCCATAAACAATGTGCTGTGATTCATGGGGTCACAGGGAGTTGGACACAACTGAGCAACTGAACTGAACTGAACTGAATCTACATACATCAATTAAAAGACAGACTATCGGAGTAGATGTGTATAAGAGACAGGGGCTAATCACAAAATTAGTACATAACAGATGAGTCTGTCATATTACTAGCAGAGGCAAGAAATAAAAAAAAGGTTTAAAGGCTCAAAAACACAAAAGGTCTTTTAATATTTTAAAGTAGAACTTGACTCGGTGACTTTATCATAGATACAAAGGCCAGAGCTATTAAAATTTTAAATAAATAAATTTTAAGCTTGATTTTAAATAAAATTTTAAATAAGTACAGGTCAAATAGAAATAATACATTCCCCTCTAAAAAGAAAAGAGAGTTGGTATTTGCCCTTTCCCATCGATGGTATGTTTAATTCAATAATCTAAATGTGAAGTTTAAAAAGAACAAAGCAAAACGCATTTCTGAGAATGAAAGAGAGATGTAACACTATGGAATGGCATGAAGATTACATGCCAAGTTTAAGAATCTAAAGGGAAAAGCGCTTAAAAGACAATGAAGGCTGAAGGTTCGGCCACCCCTCAAAGAAAACACCAAGGCTAGTGAGGCGGCCACCCCGGAAGAGGCGGCCTTGCTGTTTTCCTGCCCACATGTTCACCCTTTGGCACCTAAAGTCTCACGGATCTCAGTCTCTGGGAAACTAGTTTCATTCACTCTTCTCTCAGTAAGTATGCCTTCACTAACTTTCCCCCAGTATTCTGAAAATCAGCTGTGGAAAAAAATCTAGTCCAGAAAGTTCCCCCAAAAACTGATGTACGTTCACAATCCCCTAAATTCCAGTCAACCGGCCTCCTCTGAGGGGGCCAGCTCCTCTGGGAAGAACAGGGGCCAAAACGTGCCGGTGCCTTCCCACGACATGAAACCGTCTCCACCCACCGTGGCTCCAATCCCTCTCTGTTTGGGGCCAATCAACGAAAAAAACCCGGAGAGGGACAATCGAGGAACAATGAGAGGAGCACAGAAGGGTGACAGCGGGGTATCCAGAGCGAGTCCGGTCGTCCGGATTCCAGGTGACCCACGCGAGGCAGAGACGTGCTCAGCGTCTCCTCACCTGCCTTCCAACAGCAGACGGCTGCACGCCTAAGAAGCGATTAACACTAAAGAAACGACCTCGGGAGAAACGGCCACGAGGCGGCCTTGTGAGTCACATCACTACAGGGACATCGGCAGCCACGCCTGCGGACATCCTGCAAAGATGGCCGGGAACAGAGCCCTCTTTCTTCGCAGGCCCTTGGCGGCACCAGCGCCCGGGGTGGTCGGCACGTGCCCCTGGCTGAGCACTTCCGGGGCCTGGGTTCTGATTCCAGCAGCGCCACTGACTGACTCAGGTTTTATTGCTTTAATCTCCTTAATAATAAAACACCGTAAAACAATTACATACTTTAAATGAAAGCAGGCTATGGAATTCAGTTTTCAGAACTGTTCTGAAAACATAAAAAATTCCTCTTCAAGAAACGTTCAAGATTTTTACAAAATGGTGTAAAAGAGTAACAAAATTACTATGCTCTGCCTCCCCCATGGGACTGAAGCACCACAAAAGAACCACAGGTAACGGGGTATCCTGGCGCTGCCACACTCGCCCAGGACTCCACTTACTAGCGTGGCTGAAAGTAAGGTCAAAAGATTGAATTCTGTCACTTGATTGCTAAATCACAGAGCCAAACATATTTGCTGGGCAAATTTTCAAAACAGAATTTTAAAAGTTAACCAGGATGGTGCAGAAAATAGCACTTAAATAGATTAACAGTATCTGCTTTGTGTAAAAATATATCCTATTAATTCCACAAAGTGTGGTAAATACAGTAAAAATATATCTACAGCTTAAAATTAAATTGACCTGGCTAAAACTTAATCATGAAAGAAAAATGGAGACTCTGCCAATGATATTACATCTTTTTTCATATAGTAGAATAAAAGAAACAGAAGTTTTGTAACATTTATGAAATATTTAAAATTCTGCTTTTGAGAGATGAAAAATGAAAACAAAATACTTTCAAGGAATGTGCAATTGAGACAAAATTTTTAATACTTGTATTTACATTAACTACAATAAGGTTAAGCCAATACACTGAATTTGATACACTCTTAATAGTAAGTAAAGTTTAGTTCTATTAACTGTGAAATTTCTTTGCTAGAAAGTCCCACATTTAGACAAAAATGCACATTCAGTTTCATTCTTGAGGGTATTTGCCAAATCACTTAATACTCATGTAGAATTATCCTGTCTTCATTAAATTAATCTGTAACCTGGGCATTCCTTCCGCTAGTACAACACAGATACTATTTGGCCTGTTTCTTAGTTAAGAAATCACTTTAGAGAAGATGAAAAGAGTTGCCAATAAATATTATCTCTATTTATCTTTCCACAGTTAATTTTCATTTGGGAAAAGCAACAGCCAAAGTAGCCACTTCTACGGGCTATAAAACATCTCCAAAAATACTAGAGATTCCCTACAGTTCTTCTTTGTAGTTCTGTCCAGTATAGCAATGCAACCAGGATACTTCATATCTTTAGCATTCAGCTTCTTACATGTTTATCGGGACAAAATAGCTACTCCCTCTGTCCCCTCCACCCTCAAGAGAAAAGTTAAAATTATAATAAAAGCTCTTTGAGAGGAAATATAAAAAGCAGGCTCTTTTTAAGTAGACATCTTGCACAAGTTTCAGGCAAGGCTATCAGCTGAATCTATGAAGGAGATTAAACCTAAGTGTCTCAAAGAAAGACGTTTACATCCTGCACCCAACCACCAAGTGATGATACAAAAGACAGAAAGAAGCTACTTAACGCTTTAACTTCCTATATGCATCAAGGAAGCTTTCCTAAAGTACCTTGTTAAGTAAATCCCAGGAGGGATGAGACTGCAAGCCTGGCTCAGTATTTACATTCATCACGGAGACTGTACCGGACCTTGTAGGCTATGGACGCGCATCTACCACAGGGCATCCATTTATCTGCAACCCTGGGCCACTTCACATATAAAACACAGTTTCAAGTAGAAACTCACTCCTGAAGGTGTTTGCCTACATCTTCCCTTTTGATATAAGAATAACATCTACAGGAAATACTTAGATACACATTTGGTCAGCTCAAAAGTATTATACCCTTTAGGTACAATACAAGACACTCAAAAAAATAATCTCTACAAAGGTTTTTATTTCAACACAGAAGTATAAGACCTCTGCAATATTGATTTTAATAAGCAATTCTTCTTAATTAATCTGATTTCAGAAATTAGAGATTTAGTCCCTTAAAAACAACAAAATAACGATATAAATAGCTTTTAAAGTGTTGTTTTTAGTCTGCTGATACAGGTCCACATGGATTTATAAGTTTATAAACACACTGAATGCACACTTTAGTCAATTTATTATCATCTAATTTTAATGAGCAGCATGTGGCTGAAACTTCACTTGATAGTAACCGTATTCACAATAAACCGCGGCAAGCACCTTCAGGGCCCGCAGGTAACCACTACGTAGCTCCTGAAATATTAATTTGAACACAATGGCTTGACAACAGATGTAAAGGAAGGAACACATGGCACATACTTAAAAAGTTTTTTGAACAGAAAACCCGGCATTTTAAAACCTTCGTCAAATTCAGCATCGCTTTCCTCAGCATCATCTTCAAGCCTCAAACTCTTCTCTTTGTCCTTCAGCCTCAGTTTATTCCATCTCCTACCATGAAAACAAAAACCATATTTTCATTACTATGGTTCGAAATCAGATTAAAATAGATAGTTCAAAGTAATACAAAGAAAAAAAAAAGACAAAATAGGACAGCCCTTTAGCTTTCTGCTGCCATCATTACCCAAAACACTGATGTTCAAGAGAAAAAAAAAGATCATCTTTTCCCTCCTCTTCAATTCAATTCTCATTTGAATTATTATAGCTGCTCTAGAAATATTCCTGTAAGGTCTCATTTCATTATCAAAACTACTTGCTCCTCTCCCGGCATACCCTAAGGGAAAATTTCTCTGCTAGTTCCTAAGATATATGAACTTAATTCTAGAAAAGATTCAGTGGAAATTTCAATATAACTAAATTTATAGATACTAAATGTCATAGTTCCAAAATGACAATGTAAGAAAAAATAAATTTTATTTATAATTACTATTTCTGTGCTAAAGATATGATGGTCAGAGCATAAAACAGCACAACATCTTGGAACATAAAGCAAGTTTTTGGTCAAAATTACTGTGTATCAGATTCACATACTGATTACTTAATTAGGGAGAGGCATCAACAATATAAAAGTATGGATAATGATGCGACTGAGGAAAAAAGTGTTCGCTAAATAAAACCTAAGTTATAAATTTAGTTACATGATGCTTTTCAGATACGGCATAGGATGAACGTTTATATTTCAGTAGGGTGACTCCATGTATGTATAACGAAAGAAACGTCTAAAGATCTGCGAGTATTAGTGGTACAGCAAGGCTACTGGGGAGGTGCCGCCATTGAGTCAGACTAATTTTGCTCCCATATAACTAAAGTGGACCCTGCTGTCATAAGGGAGGAAAAAAAAAGTCAACAGCCTCGCATCCCAGTTGCTTCCAAAATAACAGGATATGCATGCACCCAACACTTGGAATCTCACAAAATGGTGGAAATGAAACAGCAGTAACACGGGTAAGCGCCTTCCCAGCAGAAAGCTCTCAGCTCGGAGTGAGAACAGCAACGCGCTTAAGATGCCATCAGTCCGCCCTGACTCTGCAGGACTAGCAGGGAAAGTGGAGGGAAGCTAGAGGGAAACGCGAGAGGAGGGCCTGCAGACGCGGCCCAGGGGGGAGCACCAACCACCAAACCAGCACAAGGCCAGACAGGGGCAACAGGCAGCCCCTGCGCAGGTGCTGGAGGCCTCAAAGCATGCCAGCCTGGCGACAATTTCAGCGCTTCAGAGTCAGGAAAAGAAGGGCTGGCTGAGGCTTACCTGTGATCAGCAAGGAAGAACTAGCTGGTGATCGGAAACTACTTCACAGTGCCTATAAAGAAGCCCTGCTGCTGATTTTCAGAACAGACTACGGAAGAGGCAGTTCGTGCCCGCCTAAGAAAACAGCCACCACATCACCATGAAGTTTAATATGCGACGGTGTTTTTTATGGGAAAATTTTAATGGCCTGTTCGTGCTTAACTTCTAAAGGCAATCTCTTCCTCTCTTCAATTAGTATTTTTCTTTCTTAAAAGTCATCACCATCCAATTCAGGAAGTACCTCTAAGTGGCTCTAACAGTCTTAGCTCCTCTTCTGAGTTGCACATTATCTACAAATGTAGGTGTGCAATGGTATACAGTAGTGGCAATAGCAGGGGCAACCTGGGCATCCTCTGAGGGTGACCCCCACCCCACCCCCCCAGGGTAACTTGACAATGTCTGGAGACAATCTGGTTGTTACAAGTGCTGGGGGGAGGGGAGACATACTATTAGTATTTAGCAGGTAGAGGCCAGCACGCTGCTAAGCATCCTACAATGTCCAAGATAGTCCTCTACAACAAAATATTATCCGGTCTCAAACGTCAACAGTGCCAGGCTGAGAAATTCTGACATAAAAGTATCCCTTACAATTAGAACTTAGAAACTAAAATGATGTATATCCATTTTCCCGATACATATATATACATATCTGATTCTCATTATCTGAAATTAAGCAAGCAAGCAATTTCAAGTAATGAGATAGCCCTCAGTACCCAAATTCTTACTATCAGAGCTCAGAACCAAACATCTGCATAATAAAAGATATTTCTTTTTAGCAAATTTTGGATAATATAAATTTTGAGAAAAAAAAATAACAGCCACTTAAAAATATTTCATTTTGCATCTACTCAAAAATAATATTACAGGAAGAAAAAGAAAAGCACCAGAAGATGCTGGCTTTCAAGTCTGGCACAGCAAGGTGACTGAATATTTTGCATACAAGAGTTTCACACCTTAAACTTCACTGACAAATGATAGCTATTTCCTTAGACTTAGCCAGTCAATCTTTGTGGCTATTAAATTTCCCACCACATCACGCTGCTTCAACAGAGTTTCGGCGTCCTCCCTCTCACTCTTTCTTCTCTGCAACATACAGGCATCCTGTTGCCACAGAACATACAGCACCTAGGAAACCACATAAGCCACCACAGAATGGCCGCCTTCCAGGGCCTTCCGCTCCGTAGAGAAAGATGAAGAGAGACAAACATTTATCCAGTCTGGCTAACAGATGACTAAAGGCGGTGAAGAAAAAAATCATTATTGCCTACAAGTATTTGTATCTTTGTGAAGACAAACTGCCCCAGCAGAATCACATGCACCTATTAAAGACAGAAAATGCCAGCGTTATAAAGCCACACGCACGTGTGGCTCCAGCTAAGAGATTCTCCTGGTATACAGAGCAGTAACTCCTCACGCGGCAAGCCACCAGGAGGCCTGGCCGCCAACCAGCGCCACCCGCGCGGGGCAGCGCCGAGGGCTGGTCACCAAGAAGCGCCACGTGGCGCGCTAGTGGGGCGGGGGACAGCCGGACTCGCCTCGACTCCGGGAGAAACAGAGGTCTTCCCGCCCCAGATGCCGACAGGGTCTAAAGCTGCTCTCTTCAGGGCGCTTAACTCGGGGCCCTACAGGCTGGCAGGCTGGCAGGCTGAGCGGCCTGCCCCGTCTGCAGGTATAAAAGGGGCTTCCGTGCTGCGAATAGAGCGGGTCTGACATGTGGCCAATGAGCACAGGCCCAAACCCTCCGGCTCAGACGGTCCAGAACCCAGTCCCACTGCCCTGCATTACCACCTCAGCCCTCGGCAAGCAACTGAACCTCCCTAGCACCTACGTTTCCTCGTCTCTGAGATGAGGGAAGAGGGGCACCCGCGTCACTGGATTCGGGGGGATTAAATGAGGTGCCCCATATAAAGCGCTATCATAAGGCAGGAATGTAACAGGCGCTCAGTGCGGCACTGTATCATATATAATCATATGCACACAACCCTGAGGGAGCTGTCTCGGTGTTCACTTACAGAGGAATAAACAGAGGCAACATACAGGCCAACACGATCTGCACGAACACGCGACAAGACTCTGGAACAGGTACCTCTGCTCAAAAACCATGACGATCTGCCAAACGGATGCTCAGTGAATGACTGTGAAGAGCATGATCACCATGAGTAAGACACTTAGCCATCAGAAGATATCTGCAGGAAAATGTCAGTTTAAAAGTTCTGTAACAGATCTGTAAATAGTAAATTGTCATGAAGTATGGCCACCTTTTTATATGATAGTAACAACAAAACAACTATAGAATAACCTAAAAATGGTTGGGAGTGAGTCAAAATTAAGATCTGGACCCAGAGATCTGAAATCTTAAAAGTGGCCTCAGAAATGTCGAAATTCAATTATTTCAATAAATAAGCTAGATGACGGATTTTAAAAGGAGACCGGGGCAGTAAATAGTCCAATATTTGCACTTTTCATAAAGTAATGACTTTCATGTTTTCCATCCCCTCGTTTTACAAGCGTCACACACGTAACAGTCACAGCTGCAGCCACATAAGACCAGGCGGCCTGGCGCTCTGGAGGGCTTCCAGCTCCCCACACGCTCGCCGCAGTCGGCCCACCGCGGGCGCTGCTGGCTGCTACTGAGGAGAGCCCAGTAATAAACATGAACTCGCAGTTCCAACCAGATGCAGGCAGGGCAAATGCTCCTTGGCTTCGCCACATTCGTGCAGGAGCGAGAACCTGGCCCAGGCTGCGGGCCCTGGGGCTGATACCGCGGTAACGATCTGCCAGCAGCGGCGGACCCAGAGCCCCGCAGAGCAACGCGGCACAGCCGCTGAAGCGCGCAGGCACAGTATGCCCTTCCCTTGCAGCCTCCTGGCATGCCTTGTCGACGGAACCCTGAGAATACACCTGAGAAGTTAATTTCTTTTCAAAGGAGAATTTCCAGCATCTCAAGGATGGTCACAATGCCAGGGCAGAACACAGCCAGCTGCCGCCTGCCGGACCTTGCAGCCCGCGCATTGCCGCGCATCGGCACGCCCTGGACTGTCCCAAGCTCCCACCGCAACCCACACGTGCATTCCCGTGCCTGGGGACCCTTCACGCCTCAGCCCGGGCAGCACCTCCGGAAGAAGCCTTGCCCAACCAGTCAGTGGGGTGTCCAGTCCTCCAAACACCATGCGCCTTGGGCACACCTGGCGTCGCCACTACCAGAGTGTGGGCATCTTCTGCTATCTGTACCTGTCTCCCCTGTTAGGCTGGGAGCCACCTGAGGTCAGAGATGGTCTCAGTCACTTTCATGGCTTTAAAGACCAGTATAATGCCTACCTCACCAGAGGCTCGATACATGCTAGAGGAATGAATCAGCAGCATTCAGAACCGGGTGAGGAAGACCCAGGGGCAGAGTGCCACAGCTTGAAAACGGTCAGGAAACAGGCCCCTCAGCAAGGGCTCAATACACGTCCCGTTCTAGCTCCTTCAGGTCTGCCTCCTGCCGCGCTTCCGGCCCCTGCTACATGCGTGACTCTGAGATACGGCTCTGGGCTGCGGCCCCTGCATAAACATGGCTGGGTCCGCTGCAAAGAATGAGGCTTGGCCAAGAGCGACTGCAAAGTCAGAGACATTTAACTTAGAATTTTATAAGGAGAAAAAAAAAAAAAGAGGAGAGGAAGCTCATTACACTGAACGACAAAAACTTTGTAAGTTGTTTTCAATTCCTCGTTTCTGTGTTTCTGGGTTTCCCAGGGGATTCACTTTGCAACAGGACTGGGTTTTGCACACCAGCTGATGGGAAGAAATAAGCAGTCCTGAGTCTGGGTCCAAGCCGCCTCCCAAGGACCAGGTGGGAAAGGCTGGGTAAAAGATTCAACTTTGTATGAACGGATTCATCTCTTGGCAGAGGAAAAAAGAAGTTTACGTAGCCCTAATCTATATTTACATTAACAGAAAGGAAACAGTGTTTCTAGTGCTCCCACTTTCATCTTTTCTTTAATCCATACATATAATAGTCACAGCTGCAACCCAACAAAACGAGGTGAGTGTGCTACTCACTGGGAGGTTTTCTAATTCCTCTAGTCCCTCAGACTCCAGTGGTAGCTACCAGAGCAGAACTAGCAAAAAACACAAATGCAAGCTACCCACTGAGAAGGGGAAACTGGACGTAGGGAGAGAGCCGCATTACAGGTCTGCAATTAGCAAGGGGAGGCCTGAACTTCATAAATATCATTTGACAGCGCTGCATTTGTCTCCTCGACCACAAAATGAGCCAAATAATAGGTTCTTATAGGACTAAATGAAGTAATGTTTACTATATGCTTTGGAAGCTATTTTTAATACTGCATACATGTCAGATACTATATCACAATTATTGGCAGATTACACAAAAAAGCAAAACTGAGAAATCTGAATTAATTGTAGGTTAGATGTGAATAGTAACAGATGTCAGGACATGGTGGAACTGCAATCTAGGGTGGGCAGGAGTTAAGTGTACAAGTCTAGGAGACCATCACACTACTGTGCCTGTACCATCAGCCAAGATCAAGACTATCACGGTCACTCTGAGCACCACGTCCTACTCACTGAGTGAAGCAGACCTGGAAAACCAAGCCTTACAAGGCACAAGAGAAGCATCTGGAACACTGACCTCTGAACAGAGAAAACTATAAGGAACCAGTATAATCCTGACCCCCCCACTCAGAACCTACGAGCAGGCTGTTGGTGAGAAGGCCCCCTGGGCAGACGTCTAGCGCCCCCTAGTGTGTTCAAAGGAGAAACGACTTTTATTTCTCCCCAACTGTTAATAACGTACTTATATAGATACTTTATCACTAAGTGGACATAATCATATTAATAAGAAATACATGAAAGTTAAGAAAAGCCTAACATTAAACAAAACTAAGTTTGGAACAGCATATGCAGTATGAGTTGGCTGCCGCTAAGTCGCTTCAGTCGTGTCCGACTCTGTGCGACCCCAGAGATGGCAGCCCAATAGGCTCCCCCGTCCCTGGGATTCTCCAGGCAAGAACACTGGACTGGGTGGCCATTTCCCTCTCCAATGCATGAAAGTGAAAAGTGAAAGTGAAGTTGCTCAGTCGTGTCCGACTCCTAGCGACTCCATGGACTGTAGCCTACTAGGCTCCTCCGCCCATGGGATTTTCCAGGCAAGAGTACTGGAGTGGGATGCCATTGCTTTCTCCAATGCATATTAAATATAATTGTTAAAAGCACTTTTTACCCTGGAAAAACGTTATCTTTTCATACATACCGATATTTATAGAAGCTCTTCCTCATGATTCTCACAGACCCTCTTACTGGCTTGATGAAATCTTACTAGAAAATGTTTTATCTAATGGACATACAAATAATAAGACTAGCTAATTTTTGTTGAGTGTCTGACATCTGCCCAATGTCTCAGATATATTACGTTTTGTAATCCTAACATCACCCTTGAGGAAGGTACTGCCACTTACAGATGTGGAGATGTACAAGACCTCATAGCTACTCGCTAAGACTTAAGCATTCTGACTCCATGGCCTGTGATTTGCAGCCACTATGACATATAGCCTAAAAGAAATCCAACCTTGAATATTCACTGGAAGGGCCGAAGCTGAAGCCCCGATACTTTGGCCACATAATGTGAAGAGATAACTCTGGAAAAGACCCTGATGCTGGAAAAGATTGAGGGCAGGAGAAGGGGGCGATAGAGGATGAGATGGTTGGATGGCATCACCAACTCAATGGACATGAGTTTGAGCAGACTCTGGGAGATAATGAAGGACAGGGAAGCCTGGGGTGCTGCAGTCCACGGGGTCGCAAAGAGCTGGACACAACCTAGCGACTGGTCAACAACCAAAATGCCCCCTGGCTGTGGACAAGCTATGTTTAAATTATACAGACAGACACATTGCGTTTCAATACATAGTATATTTCATGAAATTAAAAGACGCTTACTCCTTGGAAGAAAAGTTATGATCAACCTAGATAGCATATTCAAAAGCAGAGACATTTACTTTGCCAACTAAGGTCCGTCTAGTCAAGGCTATGGTTTTTCTAGTAGTCATGTGTGGATGTGAGAGTTGGATGATAAAGAAAGCTGAGCATCAAGGAATTGATGCTTTTGAACTGTGGTGTTGGAGAAGACTCTTGAGAGTCCCTTGGACTGCAAGGAGATCCAACCAGTCCATTCTGAAGGAGATCAGCCCTGGGATTTCTTTGGAAGCAATGATGCTAAAGCTGAAACTCCAGTACTGTGGCCACCTCATGTGAAAAGTTGACTCATTGGAAAAGACTCTGATGCTGGGAGGGATTGGGGGCAGGAGGAGAAGGGGACGACAGAGGATGAGATGGCTGGTTCTTTGGAAGCAATGATGCTAAAGCTGAAACTCCAGTACTGTGGCCACCTCATGTGAAGAGTTGACTCATTGGAAAAGACTCTGATGCTGGGAGGGATTGGGGGCAGGAGGAGAAGGGGACGACAGAGGATGAGATGGCTGGATGGCATCACGGACTCGATGGACGTGAGTCTGAGTGAACTCTGGGAGTTGGTGATGGACAGGGAGGCCTGGCGTGCTGCGATTCATGGGGTCGCAAAGCGTCAGACACGACTAAGCAACTGAACTGAACGGAACTAAAGAGTAACTGATTAAGCGTGCGGGGTGCTGCTTTAAGTGTTTACATGTATTAAACAATTCAATCCTTACAACTCTATGAGACAGATACTATTCTTAACCTCTTTTTCTTAATTAAAGAAAGGTAATGGCACCCCACTCCAGTACTCTTGCCTGGAAAATCCCATGGACGGAGGAGCCTGGTGGGCTGCAGTCCATGGGGTCGCAAAGAGTAGGACACGACTGAGCGACCTCAGTTTAACTTTTCACTTTCATGCACTGGAGAAGGGAATGGCAACCCAGTTCAGTGTTCTTGCCTGGAGAATCCCAGGGACGGGGGCGCCTGGTGGGCTGCCGTCTCTGGGGTCGCACAGAGTCGGACACGGCTGAAGCGACTCAGCAGCAGCAGCAGCAGGGACGGGTAAAGCAGCCTGCTCAGGATCACCGATGTGAACGTTCTAACCTGGAGTCTGTGCTCCTGTTACATAATCTTGAGTTTCAAAAACATTTTCAAACTTGCAAAAAAAATCTCCCTTTTTCTCACAGCACCACCCAAAAAGGTCAATAATCACTTCTCTAAATGCTATACAATGAAAACACTTCTCCAAGAGCAAGCTAAACTCTGAAACGTTAATTCAAATTTGTCTCAAGAAACATCAGTGTGAAAGTCTAAGGAGAGGAAAGACAGTCATTGTTCGTGTACAATAACATGATTCCCTCTACACCGTGCTGCTGTGCAGGGTGGGTCAAAACTCACTCTTCACTGGACACCTGCTAACTTATCCAAGTAATAGTGAACTCAATTTAACAGTTCTTCTGATTACAGATAATCTGGGCTGAAAAAGCACATCGGTTCAGTTAAGTCGCTCAGTCGTGTCCAACTCTTTGCGACCCCCTGGACTGCAGCACACCAGGATCCCCTGTCCATCATCAACTCCCAGAGCCTACTCAAACTCACGTCCATTGAATTGGTGATGCCATCCAACCATCTCATCCTCTGTCCTCCCCTTCTCCTCCTCCCTTCAATCTTTCCCAGCATCAGGATCTTTTCAAATGAGTCAGTTCTTCACATCAGGTGGCCAAAATACTGGAGTTTCTGCTTTAGGATCAGTCCTTCCAATGAATATTCAGGACTGATCTCCTTTAGAATGGACTGGTTGGATCTCCTTGCAGTCCAAGGGACTCTCAAGAGTCTTCTCCAACACCACAGTTTAAAAGCATCAATTCCTTGGTGCTCAGCTTTCTTTATCATCCAACTCTCACATCCACACATGACTACCAGCCTTGACTAGACAGATCTTTGTTGGCAAAGTAATGTCTCTGCTTTCTAACACACTGCCTAGGTTGGTCACAGCTTTTCTTTCAAAAAGTAAGCATCTTTTAATTTCATGGCTGCACTCACCATTTGCAGTGATTTTGGAGCCCCCAAAAATAAAGTCTCTTCCTGTTTCCATTGTTTCCCCATCTATTTGCCATGAAGTGATGGGACTGGATGCCATGATCTTAGTTTTCTGAATGTTGAGTTTTAAGCCAACATCTTCACTCTCCTCTTTCACTTTCATCAAGAGGCTCTTCAGTTCTTCTTCACTTTCTGCCATAAGGGTGGTGTCATCTGCATATCTGAGGTTAGTGATGTTTCTCCTGGCAATCTTGATTCCAGCTTATGCTTCATCCAGCCCAGCATTTTGCATGATGTACTCTGCATATAAGTTAAATAAGCAGGGTGACAATATACAGCCTTGACATATTCCTTTCCCAATTTGGAGCCAGTCTGTTGTTCTATGTCCAGTTCTAACTGTTGCTTCTTGACCTGCATACAGTTTGAGCATTCTTTGGCATTGCCTTTCTTTGGGATCAGAATGAAAACTGACCTTTTCCAGTCCTGTGGCCACTGCTGAGTTTTCCAAATTTGCTGGCATATTGAATGCAGCACTTTCACAGCATTATCTTTTAGGATCTGAAATAGCTCAACTGGAATTCCATCACATCCACTAGCTTTGTTCATAGTGATGCTTCCTAAGGCCCACTTGACTTCGCATTCCAGGATGTCTGGCTCTAGGTGAATGATCACACCATCGTAGTTATCTAGGTCATGAAGATCTTTTTTTTTTTGTATAGTTCTTCTGTGTATTCTTGTCCCCTCTTCTTAATATCTGCTGCTTCTGCTATGTCCATGCCATTACTGTCCTTCATTGTGCCCATCTTTGTATGAAATGTTCCCGTGGTATCTCTAATTTTCTTGAATAGATCTCTAGTCCATGCCTGAAGAACTATGGATGGAGATTCGTGACATTGTACAGGAGGCAGTGATCAAGACTATCCCCAAGAAAAAGACAGGCAAAATGGCTGTCGGAGGAGGCCTTACAAATAGCTGAGAAAAGAAGAGACGCTAAAGGCAAAGGAGAAAAGGGAAGATACACATATCTGAATGCAGAGTTTCAAAGAATGGCAAGGAGAGATAAGAAAGCCTTCCTCAGTGATCAATGCAAAGAAATAGAGGAAGACAATAGGATGGGAAAGACTAGAGAGCTCGTCAAGAAAAAACACACGATACACTTAATACCAGACACACCGATACACAGGCACACCTTGAAGATGTCACAGGTTCGGTTCCAGACCACCAGAGCAAAGCAAACATTGCAGTAAAGCAAGACACATGAATTCTGCGGTTTCCCACATGATACTGTGGTCCAGTAAGTGTGCAATAGCATTGTGTCTAAAAAAGCAATGTACATACCCTAATGTAAAAATGGTTAGTTAAAAACCTGTTACCCATCATCTGAGCCTTTAGAGAGTCAACCTGTTTGCAATAGTAACATCATAGATCACCATAACAAACACAATAATGGAAGTCTGATATACTGTGAGAATTATAAATGTGACATAAAGATATGAAGTGAGCAAATGCTACTGGAAAAACGGCAGTGACAGACTTAAGGCAAGTCTATCTTCAATCTGTATTGCCTATACTGAAATGTCTGTACTAACCTACAAAACAAACTATACCTCTTACAGGGACTGTCAAATACTAGGAGGCTGCAATCATAGATTAATAAAATGCATATGCCCGCTCGAAAATTTCCAAGGAAGTCACGTATTTTGCGGCTTGAAATTTACAGCTGACCTTATTGCTCTGTTTTCAGTTTTCAGTTGCAAGGGCCGATAAGATCTGTAGTGATTGTGAGGGGAAAGTCACACATCATACGGTTAAATCATTCCTAATATAGGGTGAAATTTCAATATCAGGGTCATTCTCCACTTATTGCAATATCCATGAAAGAAATTCTACAACAGAAGCACAGTGAGGACAATTTGATTTTTAAAAATATATTCACGGCCCCAAGCTGGGTGTTTAATGCAGTTTGCGTTTCTGTGGTGCAATAGGTTTTCTCTTGCAGACAGCCAAGAATCCCGCACAGATTAGTCTAATTTGCTAAACGGAGATGCTCGGTGGTTTACTTTTCTTATCTGCCTTTTTATGGTCTATCTGGGTGGACTTAATTGGCACATCTGAGCAGATGAAATACCCTCAGTTAGGAGTCCAGATCTCACAGAGTAAATTAAGACTGATGCAGACAATTATGCACTAGGGCTGAGGACGAGAGGTGCGCAGAGCACGAGGCAGAATTAGTCTTCATTTGCGTCTTGGCTTCGTCATTTGAAAGAAGCCAAGATGCTCTCTATGAAACCTCCTTGAGGAGTTAACTTTCTCTTCTCTTTAGAATAGAGATTACTGCAAGAAAAGGAAAAGGAAAAATATATATATAAGTTTATTTCTTAAGAAAACAATTAACTCCCAGAAACTGATGACAAGAACTGTCAATAAATAATTATAGTTTCTGGGTCAAATCTAGATTAAATTTTAACCAAATTCAGATTTTTAGAGACCAAATGATTGGGGGATTTTTTTTTTGTTTGCTTGCTTGCTTTGTTTTTAAGGCACAAGCAAATCAGGCTCTACAATGTAATTTGGCCTTTGCCTAACTGTGACCTGAATTTAAGTGCAGTGCAAACAAAAATCTAATTGAAGGATAAACATGGGACAATCACAATGCAAAGGGATTGGCTCTAGACAAGAGGAAGAGGCTCTGTGAAGACAGTAAAATGTAGACAGAACAGCTGGGAATGTGGGAGGCACAGCCTTTAGCACCATTTCAAGCCAGGGCTGAGACCTGCACAAGTGTGAGGCTGTCCTCATCAAGCCATGGGAGAAACTGACCGCCAAGGCCATGCTCTTCTGGGTCCATGGCACCAGTCCTGGCTGACAGGCCACTCCCTCCGGATCCAAACCACCCTCAGCTCCAACCCAACCCCAGACCACTCCCTCCGGACCCAAACCACCCTCAGCTCCACCCCAACCCCAGACCACTCCCTCCGGACCCAAACCACCCTCAGCTCCAACCCAACCCCAGACCACTCCCTCCGGACCCAAACCACCCTCAGCTCCACCCCAACCCCAGACTTCTCACTTGCTGCCACCCTGGGCAAAAGACCTCAGCTTTCTCGGCTCAGGATCCCATCTCCTAGGCGGCCGTGAGGACTAAGTCCCTGGGCCCACAGAGACGGCAGCGCTGCCCAGTGGTGAGCGTTCACTAGGTCAGTTATCTTAGTTCTCACAACCTCCTCCCCTTCCTCCTGGATGCCCCCCTTGCTCAGGTCTCCAAATTTCGAATCCAAGAGACTTTTTTCAGCATTTATCCTCCTGGACTTGACTCCTCTTGGCATCTGAAAATAACAATAGCCCTCCCCTTCTAGAACTAGGCATGTATACCGCCAAGCCCTCCAAACCCGGGTCCAACTCAGCCCTCCACAGAAGCCACAGTGCTCAGGGCAGGGGCAATGAGGACACCATTTTCCCAGACAATCGAGCCGTGTGGAGGCTTCAGATACTCTGTAAGATTTACACAGTGAATGGAGTCATCAAGCTATTCACACGAAAATAAAGTTTAAAATGTGATAAAAGAAAAACCTTGAAGATTAAAAATGTATCAGAAACCAGTTTTATCAGTGGGTACCATGACTACAGATTCGGGTTATACCACACCATGAGGAAAATTCTATCCCCATCCACATCAGACCTGTCACGCTTTCTAGACATCCCAGCAACCTCCCCAAACCTTCGTCCAACTGACCTGGGCTTGGGGTTTGGTTTCCAGTCCAGGGAGGCAGGGGTGGCCATGTCCTGATTCTTGGCACCACCGTGTGGCCATCTACAGGCATTGCTGATTTTACCCAACTCGGAGTCCTGGCTTCAAACCCCAGCTCTTAACCAGTGAGATCATGGGCAAGTTGATAAACTTGAAAAGGCCAAGATAAAGTGTACACCCTGCTATAATTATAACATGTGACAGATATATATGCATAAGATCAAAGACTGGAATGAGAGGCTTCCCCTGCAGAAATCATGTGCCCCCAAAAGTAAAGCAGTACTTTCCTTTTCAATGATGCACTGAAGTTTGAGGGTAAACGTGGCAAGTGTTTTAACCTGCATCCTCAGGTCCACATCAACATATCTGAACCATTCCACAGACCAGGCCCAGTGCTGGGACCAACCGCCTCCACAAAATCTCTCCTAGAGCACCTCCAGCTGATTTCATTACACTCTCCACCCTGGTAGGGCCCATCTGTGCCCCTGTTCCTAAAACTCTGAAGATTCCGTGCAGGAATGGCGTCTTAGAATGGAGCCGGGCATTCATGCAGTGAGAATAAAGATGAAGCAATGGAGCTGACCTCCTATCTCGACTGGGAGATGAACCAACTACACTGAGGCTACCAGGACTGATCGTCTGGCAGGGAAAGGCGCCTGTATGAAACGTGTGGCCTTCCAGGCCACTCTGGACTCCGCCTGGGACACACATCACCCGACACCGAACGCGTCTTGTTTCCATTAAGTGCTTGGCCCCGGGAGATCCTAGACCCTAAAACAATGGATTTTACGGAAGACTTCACAGCTGAGAGCCATGCCCTAGTGGAAACTTGAGTACCACAAAATTAAAATAAAAAGTTATGGATGCTTTGGAAGATCTGTTAGCACTGACATGAGTAAGAACCAAGAGAATAACTGCTTCTAAGAAGCGGCCCATTCACCCCGGTACATGACCAGAGCTATGAGGATCAGGGACACCACTGAGGGACAGCCTGCAAATGCAACACAAGAGAGGAGAAGACAGGATGAAAACGTGGAGAAGGCGAAGTTCACAGACAGTATAAAAGATGGTCAAAACTTCCAAGACTGGCCTGAAATCTTGGGCTAAGGCAGAGAAAGTAGGATTGTGAGTGCTATTACCCAGATCCAGAAAATGTTAAGCTGGAGAAAAGGTCTGACAGGGTATTCCTGCTGAATGAACATCAATTAAAATCAAAGATACCTAGTCAGGACTAACCCAGGGCTAATGAAAGACACGACTCTCCAGTTGAGAGAACTAAGCAGGTGAGACGTCTAGGAATCACCCACTTTTACTTCTAAGAGTTCAAAACAATTAGCATGGTTATAATTTAAGCCCTGTTATATAAATATATGTAATTCAACACATATTTAAGTTCAAAAGGTACCTGCCCTGGACATAGATTTCTAAATTCTAACCATTAGGAAAAACGCATTTTCTATGTTGTGAACTAGCTGTTGTTGCCGTTCAGTTGCTAAGTCATGTCCTGCTCTTTGCAGACTGTGAATTCTCTGTCCCTGGGGCTCTCCAGGCAAGAACACTGGAGGGGGCGCCATTTTCCTCCCCAGGGGGTCTCGCCAGCCCAGGGATGGCGCCTGCATTCCCTGCAGGTCCTTTACCACTGAGCTGCCAGGGAAGCCCTGTAAACTCCACGGGGCTTTATTCTGATCATCAGTCAATCGTCAAACCATGCTATCAATAAGATAACAAATCCTAATCTTTTTCTTCACTCAAGGGGTTACCATTACAATTTCAATCTGTCTACAAAGATCAACAACAAGAAATAACAAAATATAGAGTGACTGGCAGTTTTAAAATATCCTTAATATGCTTCTCAATCCTGAGCATTTTAGTTTCTTTTAATATCCCCCAATCCAAAAAGTACCAAGGGAGATGCAATATAAACATTTTAATGCAGATATCTGCAGTTTAACAATTATCTGCCTTAATAACTGTAGCTATAAAATTTTAAGAGCTATAGTATTTTGGTGGCAATTAGAGTTATTGATATTTCTGAAACTCATTTGAGATTCTACTGTAACTTGAGCAAAAACTGACTTTCTGATATGGGTTTGGATGTAACAGTTTTACAATCTTAACATTATTAAGAAAAATTTATTGCCATGAATTTAAACCCATATTTAAAATTCAATCAAAACAAACTGCTCTTGATCAAAATCCTGATATACTTAAAATACATTTAATATTGACTCAATTTAATGGCAAGAATATTCATTCCACTTACAATCAATATGGTGAGATTAACACTTTTATTAATTCTCTACAGTAGTCAAGGAAAAAATATGCCACTCACTGTTCAAGAGTATTGAGCAATACCCCTCAAACAACTTTACAAACATGGAACGTGCAAAGTAACTTTAAATTTGCAATAAGAAATGACAAATACGAAGCCACTCCTCAACCCTGTCTTGCCACGTAAGGTAGCACTGCAGTGTTGAGTGTAAGAGCGCTCTTAAAGACCTGGATCTAGGCTGCAGGCACTCAAGTTGCTTATGAAAAGAACCACGCTCCACCTCCTTCCAAAAGGTTAGGCAGGGAATATGGATATGCGGCATATCCGTCTGTGGCAATATGGATGGAGAGCGTCAGCAGCTCTAAACAAGAAGGCGAGAATATCAGGCCAATCTTCATTCTCCAGGCTTCAGTGCAGTTCAGTTCAGTCACTCAGTCGTGTCCGATTCTTTGCGACCCCATGAATCGCAGCACGCCAGGCCTCCCTGTCCATCACCAACTCTCGGAGTTCACTCAAACTCCTGTCCATCGAGTCAGTGATGCCATCCAGCCATCTCATCCTCTGCCGTCCCCTTCTCCTCCTGCCCCCAATCCCTCCCAGCATCAGGGTCTTTTCCAATGAGTCAACTCTTCGCATGAGGTGGAACTCAAAGTACTGGAGTTTCAGCTTCAGCATCAGTCCTTCCAATGAACACCCAGGACTGATCTCCTTTAGTTAGTGGGAAGCTACAAAATTACAATAAACTAGGTCTCCCTACACTGAGGAAAAAGAAAAAACTGTTTA
Source organism: Cephalophus harveyi (assembly GCA_006410635.1). Lineage (NCBI taxonomy): Eukaryota > Metazoa > Chordata > Mammalia > Artiodactyla > Bovidae > Cephalophus > Cephalophus harveyi. The sequence goes on along the minus strand of SJYT01039195.1, from coordinate 66,435 downwards.
GGATTGGGAAAAAAATATCCTGGGAGCAAATATTTAAAAAGTAATCTGAAAAAAAAAAAAAAGTAGCCTGTTAAGCAGATTCTCACGTCCCCTTGAGTTTCTCAGGGCTCTTGGCAAGGCAAGCACTGAGCCTTGAGCCACACAGCACAGGGCTCCGTGAGACTCAGTGGCCACTGCAGCGGGCACACTGGTTTTCGTGGTTCACAGAGAATGTGTGGCAACAGGCAATGCTGACACCACAAGCGGCCGTGTCCACCCTCCTTTCATCTTACTTACGCCAGATACTGACGAAATCATGGAAATAAAAAAGACAGTGGGAAGGGTGCCCTGGACATGCGAAGCCCATTTCTGGCACTGGAAGGTTTAAATTCTTTAAACAACTACTTTTTTAAGACAAGGAAGGAGGGATTGAGGAAAGCAATCTTACTTTTTCATACACTAAAACTTAAACTTCGGTTCTCTGGGCTTCCTGGGGGCATTAGTGATAAAGAACCCACCTGCCAGTGCAGGAGACGTAAGAGACACAGATTCGATCCCTGGGTCGGGAAGATCCCCTGGCGGAGGGCATGGCAACCCACTCCAGTGTTCTTGCCTGGAGAATCCCGTGCACAGAGGAGCCTGGTGGGCTACAGTCCACGGGGTCACACAGAGTCGGACACGACTGAAGCGACTTAGCAGGTACACACGTACTCCTGAGATTACTTCCACCCAGCATGCACCACACAAGCCAACCTCCTCCTCCTCCCCGGCCTTGTGGCAAGGCACCCACTCTCCAAAGGCAGGCACACAGCTCCTACTTTAGTCCTTTGCATGCCCCTTGAGCCAGCCTTCCCCTTAAGCTTTTCTTCTTAGACTTGCCCCCAAATCTGAATGATGACCCAGAAGTAGAAACATCTTGGGTCAGCTCCACTGAGGATTCAGGGGCTCTGATGGTTCTATCACCGACTCAATGGACATGAGTTTGGGTAAACTCTGGGAGTTGGTGATGGACTGCGAAGCCTGAACTGATGTTCTATTGGGCTAAGGCTGTAGAAAGTCCAATCTTTGGATGAATAGGGGTCTAACACACCAAGCTAGGCCAGAACTCTTATGTATTAATAAACCTGCCTCCTGCAATAAAATACGGCCCCCGTGGACTGACCTTAATCGTTGCTTATAATAATCTTCGTCTCCATCGTCTCGGCATCTCACTACTTTCCGACCTCCTCCCGTGGCTTCAGCTTCTTCCCCAGAACTTGGAAAAAAGTCATCATCAATCTCCTGTACAGTGACTTTCTTGTGCCGTTTCCGGCGATTGAGTACCAGCCTCTGCTCCCAGTCGGCGCCCTCCCCGGGCAGGTCGGCGCCCACTGCCTCTTCCAGCTCCTCCTCCGTGGGCAAGTACTCAGACTCTTCACTCTCAGAGGCCCCCTGTGCCTGTGGCCTCACATCACAATCCCAGGGTTTCTTTCCCTTTAGCAATCCAACCTGCCCCTGGAGCTGAAGAGCCCTCTTCTGGAGTTTCTTGATGTGTTTTTTCAGGCGTTCATCTGTTTTGGATACAACTTTGCCTCTCTCGTCTGGCTTGTTTTCACTGCGTGTTGAGCTCACTTCAGAAGTGGCCGAGGCCGAAGCTTTTTTAGCTGCTCTTTTATTACAAACTTGCTTCTTTCTTTCAAAGGACAGTTTCGCTTGATCTGCCAAATACTTTTCAAAGCCTGATGCTTCGTTGAGCATTAGTTTTCTGGGCTTTTTCTCCTGCTTCTGAGGGATCTTGGTACCAAAAGGTGTCATCTGACCAGTGCGGACAAGCTCTTCCCAAGCGGTCTCCTGAGCGGGCATGAGCATGCTGCCGAGGCAGGACGGCCCCGCTTCTGAAAAAGGGATGACATGCATTGGGTACGAACATAAAACTTCCCAGGAGAACAACAGACATGTGTGCTACTCAACACGTAGATACAAAAAGAAAAAAAATCACTGATGTACGTACTCTACTATACATGAAGAACAGAGTGAAATTTACTCCTATTCAAAAAGGTAACTTCTCAGTAACTTTTCCCCAAAATACTGCATTATAAATATGCTTTCTGTGCATCCAAAGACAGACCCAGTCATATGTAACATACAGAGAGGGAAACTTTGCCATGTTTCCTTATCAAGTGAAGGGTAGTCCTTGAAGAAGCAATCTCCCAAGTGTGCACATCACTGCTAACACCAGCACTGAGAGGGACTTAAATTCAAGAGACAGCAGGACTGAACACAGAACTCTGAAGCATCAGCATGCACCTGAACAGGTTAGACATGAACGGCGGCTCTGCTCCATTCAGTAGGTAGCCACCACGCAGCCATTTGAATTTACACTGAGAGTCCACTTTTCAGTTGCACCTGCCACATCTCACGAGCTCAGCAGCCACACGGGGCTAAAGGCCGCCATGCCAGACCACACAGACAGCACTTTCGTTACTGCGACTACCTACTGGACGGCACCATGTCAGATACGTCAACTGACTGAGGGACGAACTAAAATTGGAAGTTATGCCATAATAACAGAAAACCGCCCAGAAATCATTCGTCTTTCATCGGCTGAAATCAATCTCTAGCAAAATTACTTTATCCACAGCCAAAATATCAAAGGAAGTAAGGCTTAATGGGAAGGAAGCCATACTCTAAAATCTATCATCTCTTGCAGGCCAATACCACCCGCGCAGAGTCTCATTAAATGTGCACTAAAGAAAGACGCACATCAGAAAGTGCAGAAGTCCTACGCGTGCAGCTCGGGAATTTTCAGAGACTATGCCCATAGACCTGAGGAGGAAATGCAAGCCACTGCAGTACCCCACCTGGAGCGTCCCACGGGCAGAAGAGCCTGGCCGGCTACAGTCTACGGGGCTGCAAGAGTCGGACCCGACTGAGCGGCTAAACCACCCAGACGCTAGCATCCAGCTCAGGGGGCGTGAATCACCAGGACCCCCAGGGCTGCCTTTCACGGTGTCTCCCAGCTTCTAGCCCACAAGACACTGCCTGACCTGGTAACACTGCAGATAAGCTGGGCCTGGCATTGAACTCGGAAAAGTCCGTGCTTGTGTCTGGCTGCTGCTGTTCGGAACTGTGCCTGCGAGCCGCGCCTGCTGAATCGGGCTGCCGTCTGCTGGTGCTCATTGCTGCTGCCAGCGCAGCATCCTATCATATAACTCCACCAGTGTCTCCATTCTACTGCTGATGCACATGTGGGTAGTTTCCAGGCTTGGACTGCGGCGAGTCACGTGCTCCGAGCGTTCCAGGACGTGTCCTGTGGCAGCACTATGTACATAATTCTTTGGGTATATTAAGCTTTGAAAGACAACACCAAACATTTCCAAAGTGGTTCTGTCAATTTCAAGTTCTATCAACAGTGTTTCAGAGTTTCAACTGATCCATGGTCCCGCCCTTCCATTGCAGCTATTCCGGTCGGTGTGCAGTAGGACCATTCAGTGGCTGTAATTTATATTTCCCTAAGTGACTAATGAACTAGCGAACATCTACACACACTTGCTGATCTTTTGGGTAGCCTTTTGTAAGGAAAGTGTCCAAATCTTTCGCCAGTTTTTCTCACAGGTGGTCTTTAAAAGGAAAAACAAAGATCTCTAGAAATTCTTCATACATTCTAGACTCAAGTCCCTGGATTAACACAGATACTGCAAACATTTTTTCGCATTCTGCAGCAGCTTGCCTTTTCACTCCCTTAAATGCTCTCTTTCAGCAAACCCAAGACCTTAGTTGTAATACAGTTCGTTTATCAAATCTTTTCCTGTACAGTGAGCATTTTTGTTGTCTTGTTAAATTTTTGCCCCAAGATCATGAAAATGTTTACCATGTTATAATATAAAAGCTTTTTCTATCCTTCACATTGGAAGAATCCATCTGGAATTTACTTTAGTAAGCGATATAATGGGCCAATCTTCACCTTCATGTGGATTAACCCAGCATACGTAATGGAAAGATGACCCTTCTCCACCGCACTGCACGGCGACATGTATCAGGAATGCGAGTCGCCGCGTAGGCGTGGGCCTGCCTGCTGGCCTCCCTTCTGCCCGCTGGTGTGCTGGCCTGCCCTGACGCCACCCCTGCACCGCTGTCTCACTTCCTGCAGCTTAGGAAAGGGTCTGGATGGTTCATTCTTCTTCAAGATTGCCGCGGCTACTCTTGATCCAATGCATTTCTATGCAGATTTTAGAATCAGCTTACTAGCGTCACTCACCTCAGCCTACGCTTCCTGCCCTACACCCTCTCCCTCAGAAAACTCCCTGAGGTTTATACTGGGGTGGAATGGAACTACAGAAGGATAGAGCTGACATCACTACAATATTGTATCTTCCATCTATAACCATGGTGTATCTCCCTCATTTGTCTTCTCTTAATTTTTCAATGACATTTTGTTGTCTTTAATGTAGAGAGCACCAAAGAAAACTACTTTTTTAAACTAAGAGTTATTTCCAGGTATTTTGATTTTTCTTATGATTGCCATCTTTACTAAATTTTTATTTTTTACTTTTGTTCATATGCAGAAATATGACTTACTTTTCTATACGGACCTGGTGTTCAATGACACTGCTAAATTCACACAGTAATTCCAACAGAACACCCGCTGATTCGTTCAGACTTCCACTATGATGGCCAATCGCACGTTCGGTAAACAGTGACGGCTTTCCTTCTTTTCTTACGTTGCTACAGTACCCAGCACAACGTAACAGGAAAGGTGACAGCAAGCACCTCGTATCTCCCGGATCAGAGGAGCAAAGCCGACTGTCACGAAGTTTATCCCACCAAATTCCAGGGAAGGATTCCTTAATCAGATAATCCTCACAACGATTAAGCAATGGGTCATTATGTGGAGAGCAGGGGAAAGGAAATCTCAGGAAAGCATGGGAGCAAAGAAATGAAGGTCCTCTATGCTTATGCCCATCTCAAGACAGACTTGGAAGGTTAAAGAATGTAGCCAAGGTCTATACCTGGGCAATAAAGAGCTCGGGCGCATAAAGCCTAGACACTCTGCTCTCCTGCCTCCCCAGACAGGGCACAGAGCACCAGGGAGAAGGGAGGGACCCCAGAAAGGATGGAAGAGGAAGGGTGGCAAGGGAGACCAGGAGTCTTCAGTGTTGGCTAGGGCCCCAGTGGAAAGAGATAATAAGAAACAGGAGTTCAGAAAAAGGGAGAGGCCGTAAGTGAACAGATCTGTAAGACACTAGAACCCAGGTGGCTAGAGAAGCCGTAGGGAAGGGGTAAGATTACTTGGGGAGACGCAGTATTATAAAAAGAGGGCTCAGCAAGAAATTCTGAGAGTAATTACTATTTAAGATAAGCCTAGAAAATCTGGTCAAAAACAACTCAATAGAAGTGGTCAGAAGGCCGAAAGGAAAACCAGCAGAGACATGGCTCCTGAGAGGCAGCGAAGGAGCAGCTGCTACGGCCAGGCCAGGCGGAGCTCCCGGGCCGGGGGAAGCAGCAACTACCCCCGGGCCGACTTTAACCAAACAAATAATAGGAAGCAGAAGGTAAGAGCAGGCTCCAGGCAGCCAGACCAGAAGAAGCTCTCACCCACGAGACGCGGCAGCACCTCAGCGGCAGGAAGCCCTGGGCACCCGCCCGGCGGGCCCCGCGGGGCAACGCGGGCAGCACGGCTGGCGCTTCCCGGCGCCGCAACCGAGTCGTCACGGTTCTCCTGCCTCACTGACCAGCACAAAATATGTGCTTGAAGGGCTTCAATCTGTATTTCAACTAGTAAATAACTGAACAGCTACCAACGATTTCTAAACACACACACACACACAGAGACACTCAGACATTTCGTTTCAGGGCTTATGTATCTTCCCAAAAGGTTTTCCAAATGACACCCACCCAGGGCAGTGATATAAGCAAAATCATGGCCGTGATTTAAATAACCTGAATTAAGATGCCTTAACAACAGAACAAAGAATGCTCCAACTACCGCACAATTGCACTCATCTCACACGCTAGTAAAGTAATGCTCAAAATCCTCCAAGCCAGGCTTCAGCAATACGTGAACCATGAACTCCCTGATGTTCAAGCTGGCTTTAGAAAAGGCAGAGGAACCAGAGATCAAATTGCCAACATCCGCTGGATCATGGAAAAAGCAAGAGAGTTCCAGAAAAACATCTACTTCTGCTTTATTGACTATGCCAAAGCCTTTGACTGTGTGGATCACAATAAACTGTGGAAAATTCTGAAAGAGATGGGAATA
>SJYT01039195.1:653-60099 GCA_006410635.1 Cephalophus harveyi | reverse complement strand
TGGAAAAGACTCTGATGCTGGGAGGGATTGGGGGCAGGAGGAAAAGGGGACGACCGAGGATGAGATGGCTGGATGGCATCACAGACTCGATGGACGTGAGTCTGAGTGAACTCCGAGAGATGGTGATGAACAGGGAGGCCTGGTGTGCTGCGATTCATGGGGTCGCAAAGAGTCGGACACGACTGAGCAACTGAACTGAACTGACTGAACAACAGAACTGATGGTTAGAAAGCCTGTCAAATAGGTCCCAAAAAGATTTGTAAAAGCAATTCTATGAATGCTGACTGATGATACTGGGTCAACAAAGTATAATTCAATCAAGATGTTAGGTGTCTTTATGAAGTTAATTATACAAAATGTTAAGATTTCTAATTTATTAAACGTAATACTAAATGGGCACCAGGAGCCTCTATTAGGCTGAGTTAAAAATTTACTTGCATTCTCTGAAGCACCAAAAGACATATAACTCATTTCATCTCACAGTTTCTCTCTCTCTGAACAGTCTCTATCTAAACATCAAAGAGCTGCTAAAAAAAGATAGGAAAATAGACACAAGTTATAACAGACCAAGGTTAGGGTTAGGATTAGGGTTAGACTAGGTTCTACAGGTGCAGAGAATAAAATGTCCTGTGTTTGTTTTGACACTAAGCAAATAAATGTATTTGTCCAATCACCCAGGCTAGGGCTGAAGAGACACCCTCCCCTGAGCAGAGGCATCAGGCAGCGATTCGCGAACAAACACCATCCCCAGGATCCTCACCTGCATCCTCCTCCTCCAGACTGCCGCGGCCTAGTTCCACTTTCACCTCTGCGCCTCCGAGGACGGCCTGGAGTCGTTTTTGTTTTGCTGTGATCTTCCTCAGCTGTTGTTCCTTAAATGGTAAATGTTGAATACAAAACACAGCAGTGAAGCGATTAAACACAAAAGGCATAAAATTTTAAACACTTTAATCAAGGGCAAAATAACATAAAACACAACGGCCATATGCTACCATTACTACAGAGAAACTTACCTGAGTAACTGCTACTGCTCTCGCAGGAAGGAGCGTGTTCCCCCAGGCAGCACCCTGTCCCCACCCTCCCGACCGGGTGGCGGGCCGCTGCCTGCTAAGCACCTACGCTCCATGTGCGCTGACCCCACTGACTTGGGAGGCGGCGCTGCTCTGCTCGGTGTCCCCATCACGCATGGGGTAAATCACTACATGTGGTTCTGACCTGAGCAGCCAAAGGGCTATGAGGTCAACAGGCTACATGGCAAAGAAACACATCAGTGTTCGAACAGTGAAAAAGTCACCCCCCTGATAATCTACCACATTTGTGACTGTCCTTTACAGTACACTACTCAATCACAACGTTCGAAAAATAAAATCTGCTTTGACAGACCCTCTTACTCTGTCCTCCCTGGGCCCCCTTTGTTCTGTCTTCCTCCTACATCACCAGAGCTCAGCTCTGTGCCCATTCCTAGGCACTCCCCAGTTAACTAGGCCTGTGGTGGGTGGTTCTTCTTTCCAAGGTCAAGAATGTTGAAACAGCAGACATGAGCGTGGGGCGAGGGGACATCCTGATTATGGACACCATGTTGTAACGACTTGTAATTTGTTTTATCTTGCAGGTTTTTTCTCAGCAAATTCTCATTTAAAACAGCCTGTCTCTGAACAGTCTCTCTCTAAGCATCAGAGGCAAGCTAAAGAAAGCCAGGAGTAGACAGCCAAGTCAGACTAGCACCTAGGTGGTCCTCGCTGCCCTGCGAAACTCCAGCCCACCAGAAGCCACTGTTCACACGCTCCCGCAGAGGCCAGACGCGCCCGTCTGCTTTGGGGAGACCCCGGCTGCCTCACTCCACTGTAAGCAATGGCCAGTGAGCTGCTGCCGTGCAGTTAAGTGAGAAGTCAGGGTGGCGAAGACCACGAACCGGTGAGTGGAAAGCGAAAGGAGGAGCCAAGGCTAACGAGACCCCCAAAGGTAAAGCCCAAACGGGCGTCGTGAGGACCCTACTCGCTGCAGAGAGTCGGCTGCAAGCTCAAGGCCACCTGTCAGTCGCTCTGGACGGCAGCAATACAGTGATGAAAACCAGTCACTTCTACCTCCTGCCATATGTTGCTATGGAGTGTACGTAAGTTCTAAAAAATGTTTCTGACTTTATAAAAGCAATGTCAAAAGTAATAGACATTTCCCTACCCTTAAGTCCAACAACCCTAAGTGCAGGCCAGTCGGTGTGGCTGGGCGGCAGCTGAACGCCTAAGGCCAGCCTCTTAGCAGAGAGCTGAGTGTCGGGGGCAGGACCCTGCTGGCGGGAAAGACGGTGGAGACAGTCAGCACAAGCGGGAGCCGAGCAGGAAGGGCGCAAGTCCACGCAGGACCAGGAGCCGAGCAGGAAGAGCACAAGTCCACGCAGACTAGACGGCGCGAGAGGCTGGCGGCCGCGGAGGGGCCTCAGCTGGGGGAGAGAAGGCGGCGACGCAGGGGTCCCACGGAAGTGCGCGAGCCGAGGCGAAAGTCAGAACAGGGGACCGCCTCCCAGTTGTGAAGGTGCCTGCGCATGTGTGTGTGTGTGCTTAGAAACACTCTTTAAACCCAGGATGTTATAGGGAAACAGCCAAAACATTAAATGCATAAAAGTTAATTCTCTACTGTAAATCTGCTCCACATCTTACAAGTACTTTTCAGAAATACCTATTTCCTAAATATTACATGAGCTTAAATAATGACTTTTTTCAAAAATCCAAGACTCAGTCACCTTGTTATACTTCTGTCGCTTGACAGAATCTAGTTTCCTGTTGATATCTTTGTTGGTGGCAGCTTGAGGGCCAAGTTGTTCAATAATTTTATCAATCTGTCTTAGGGATGTCGTACATGACCTGAAAAGTAAGAGAAAATGTCTATTTCCCACTCTGGTAACATTTTCTACAGAATAATATGAAAAGCGGAATGCCAGAAACATGCCCCTTTTACTTCTCATTAACTCCAAGACTAAAGAAACTAAACCAGATTAACACGCTCTTTTTGGCCACTAACAGAACTTGACGAGTTGTTATAAATCTAAGACGACTGCTCATATTTTCCTTTAATCTGGCTAATTTTAATCTGCTTATTCCCATTTCCAAACTGATTCATTCATTCTATAAGCATTTTAAGTGTCTATTCAAGAGACTATGCAAAAATGATGGGCAATATTGTCCTTTTATATGAAAAAAAGTATACACTTTTCTTTAAGACGATTTTTTAGAGCAGTTTTAGGTACACAAAAACTGAGGAGAAGGCAGAGATTTCCCTATACTCCTTGCCCCAAATATGCAGACTACCCCATTAGCAAAAGCCCATTATGGGAGTCTCCCAAAGTCTGGAAAAGTACTAAACATATGTAAACATTTTCTTATATAAATCAGACATCTGTGAGAGTATTTTCCTTTGGCATGACTAGGAGACTTACTGCCATAATATTACACTTTGTAGCACAAACAGAAAAAGCCAATTTATAACCAACTGCTCCTGAAATAGACACAGAATTGCAACTCCCAACTCTCAGAAGACAAATCCACTATGGACACTTGTGTAATTTGCTGTCTGTATCCTTTGTGGTTTCAGCAGAAAAGACGTTATCAATGCAACTTTCCGGGGGCCTGGGCAGCACGTGTCGCCCTCTGCCTAGCGTCGGGCAGTCTCGTGACCCCGGGCACCCTGCTCTGTCACCTCGGCAAGCAGCGGGCACACTCCCTCACACCTGAAGGTCAGACTACAGCTACTGGAGAACGCCTGCTGCTCGAGAGGCTCAAAGAACACTCCAGAAAGCCGCTGGCGGGAAACAGGCCCTCTGGGTGCAACAGGGCCACGGCGCCCGCCATGCGGGGCCAGCAGCTCCATCCTCGCCCCTGCCGCTGCTCCCCCCTCCACCTGGCCCCCCCTTCTCTCTGCCTGCAGCATGGTCTGCTGAGAACACTGACCATGGAGCGGGAGCTTACCTCACTCCTCTGCCCTCTCTCAACCCAGGTCCAGGCCTCTCCACGACCAGCGCATTCTGCTCAGCACAGCCCAGGTCTGTTTCTTCTCTAAAGCATAAGTGAGCCTCCGTGGAACTTCACCTTTCCTTAGACAGCCAAAAGTACAGTGGAAGAAAGGAAAAGCGGGGAGGAATTCCTCACTGTTTCCAGAAATGCAAATCTGAAAAGGCACCAAAAGACTGGTCCTCGCTTCAGGAACGGGAAACTAGAAAGAAATTATAGGATGGGGGAGAGGGCCAGGGGATGTTCCTGCTATCTGGAGTAGGACACATCAGATCTTCAGAAACACCTTTCCTGAGAACCATCTGTGCACAAGCTTGCGAGACCTGGGCCACTCAGAACAGCACTTCCCACCAGGACATCACGTGTAAAGAAGCAGCCAAGGACTGAACTGAGCAACCACGGTCGACAGCACTCGGGTTTAAACGCCGGTCAAGGACTTACTGACTCCACCTTCTGATTAAAGGTTCTCTAAATCCCCTCGATTTCTGGACTACCACAGGTATTGTCTAAATTTTTCAGTCGTAAGTAAAATCAGAAAGAAGGTGGTCCACACTCACGTGAGGTCGTCCAGGACTGACTGATACTCCTTCTCCGCCTCGGCAAGCTGGGCCACGCGATTGGCCTCATGGATGGCGCTGTCCACCTGCTGAAGCACCCCTTGCTCCAGCACATCCTGGTCGTAGACATCTACACCCAAGCCCTGCAGCTCCAGGGCCTGCGCGCTGGGCTCCACCGCCTGGATCTGATGCCTGTCGATGCGCAGTAGGGCTGGCCCTCTCCTGGGAAGTTCCAAGAGACACCCTTCGGTGGAACTGGAGGGTCCATCAGCAAAGGAACAAGAGGGGAGGCTCTGCCCCAGGTCCACGTCGCCATCCTTCTCCTGCTTGCTTGTCCCCTCTTCACTGCCACTGACATCCTGGCTCTGTGAACAGTCTGGCTCCTGAGTTTGACTTGAGTGGGGGATTCTTTCATTTGGCATCCTCTTCAGACTATCTAAAAGGAAAAAAATTTTCAGCAAGCCCATCAGTTATATAGAATTGTATTTATAAAGTTTAGTAAATATTTTATAATTACAGCAGATTGATTTCTCAAAAGACCAAGCAATAATCCTCCAATAACATACAATCAAGTTTCCAAGTATTATTTCTCTTAAAAGAGCACAAACTACAGATCTTCTTGAGTTCTGATAATAATTAAGAAAAATGCCCAACAACAACAGAAAAAGAAATGCAGTATCATCAATAAGAACCCTGGGCTAGCCAGCTGAGAAAGCTGGCAACCAGTATCCCAAGTGATGCCCACAGAGACTTCTCCAAATCAAGTGAAGTCATTTCCCTGCTGCTTCCCAAGTGAGCCTCTTCACTGCATTATGGCACAAATGACCTACATTAAAGCTGCATGATCAACCGTGACATACAGATCTAGTGACTTAAGAAGACAGACTCGTAGAGAGATTCTCTACAAATCTAACACTAGAAACTTTTAGGTTGACTATTTATTCCAGTAAGCAGAAACCTCTGAAAAGAGATAATAAATAACACCACTCAAATCAGAACCTGTTAGATTAATTAAAAGTCTCAAAAATAACTCCATTTCAATGCATGATATAATTTCTCATCAATAAGCTGGCAAAAACATGATGACTGATAATATCCACTTAGGTAAGAAAGAGCCGCCTTCACATAATGCTGGTGGGAATATAAATTAGTAAAATTCTTTTGGAAGGCAGTTTAGCAATATCTACCAAGATTTAAAACGCACGTTACTAGGCACTTATTCCAGAGAAATATTCACATATACATAGGCATATGTATGTGTGTAGCATGTTTAACAGTTTTAAACCGGCATTAAATATTCTCAACAGTAACAATATAAAAGCCAAATAAAATGAAAAGCCATGTCATATGAAGGCATTTATATTTGAAAAAAATGTGTGCCCGCATCTGTGTGTATGGAATGCATTCAAAACGACCTGAAGATGCATACTAAGCCTGCAACATTGGAAGGCGGGAAACAGAAGGAGAAGGTAGGAATAAAGGGGAACTTTCACATTTTACAAGAAATCAGGAACTCCTTGAATGAGAGTGTGTTTGCTATACTGCCTGCAGAACTCCATCTAATACTTTTAAACAGATTTTTTTTAAGTGACAGCTTATCTTTTTAACTGTGAATAAACTATATTTCTATGAAATGTTCACAAGTTCCCCAACAAGCTCCACTCATTCCTCATTAAATGAAGTGATGCCAGTGGCCGAGCACTAGGATAAAGATGCCAGGAACTTAGCGTCACCTGCCCCGAGGGGCCCACTCTCTACTGGTGAAGCATGCCAGTGGGGCAGGTCGATAAAAGAGGCACAGACAAGAGGCCAGGTGGACACAGAAGGGGCAGCGCACTGGATCTGGAGTTCAAAAACACAGAGAGTTTCGCACACGTGGCCCACGATCTGACACACATGAGGTGCTCATACGTGTGCAAAGGAAGGCTCAGAGAGGAATCTAAAGTAACAAGTCTGGTCTGGACAACTGAGTCACTGGTGAACTCAGTCACGAAATCTGAATCAGAAAGGAAGCAGATGTCCCAAAGCTGTACGGCCAGAATGCAGGCAGAAATGAATCTGGGCTCTGGAGAAAATCTGGACAAGAGGTGGAAATAGCAGCAGAGTGAACAGCCCCAGGGCTCCCAGGGCTCTCGACAGGGACCAGAGAGTCTTTTAGGGGATAAGAGGCTAAGGTTGGAAAGGTTAAACGTGAACAGCAGAGAAAGAAAATTCCTCTATCTGGGGCCCTTCTGATTATCTGCAGGAGAAAGGATCAGACTGGCATTCTGTTACTTTCAACAGAGAGCAGGATTCCGGCTCCGAGCCTTCATACTAGCTGGAATTTTCTCATTGTTCTTATTTGTATGTATACAAGGATTTCCTTTTCAGTTCTTAAAAAATATACTAATCAATCAAAATATGAAGTAATAACTCTGTAGTGCAAAGACAAAATTAAAATAACGATGTTTGGAGAAAACGTCTAATACGGAGTTAGGAAGAAATGGTCAAATGTGGAAAATAATAGGGCCAGTTCTAAGGAAAGTACAAAGGTTCCAGTGGATTTGGAAAGTTGATCAGTGGTTACTTAGGATAAGGAAATAGAGGCCTAAGGATAGGCTATGGCAGAGAGATCACTGGAATAATAAAGTAATCAAAGGATGGGGAAGGAAAATTTGGCCAAGAAAAACTACAGGATGAATAGCGAGTGGGGACTGGGAGATCATCTGCACAGAAAGTGGCACATGAGACAGCAGCAAGCACAGAGTGGAGAGGGCACAGCACGCCTCTCTCCGACTGGCAGGAGGAAGACCCCTGACGGACCTGAACTAGAGCTGCAGAGGAGAGCGGCTTAGCTGGACCACAGAGAAAACCCTCCTGAGGCAGGAAATGTGGGCACTACCTGAGTCCCGGGACACAGCTGGGACGGGAGGCGGGGGAGGGTGAGAATCTGAACTGAGTAACCTGTGTTAGAGAAAAGGTGAGGGGAACAAACACTGGAGAGTGGGGTGGAAGGCCTACCAGAGGCTAGCCCCCAGCCAGAACTGCCAACAAGCCCAACTGCCTCCTGCAGGAATTAGCACTCCCAGGGGAAATGCCAATGTGGGGCGTCTTCAGGGTAGAAAGGCAGATGTCGCTTGGGGGTAAAGATGCTGAGGAGATGGGGCAGAAGTCAATACAATGTGGTAAAAACAATTACCTTCCAATTAAAAATAAGTACAAGTTTTAAAAAAGATGCTGAGTATTTCACCTAGCTGACCTTGGGGCCCAAGCTGGGCAGTTTAGGGAAAAAAACAAACAAACAAGCCAGAGGCACTGAAGAGCGAGGAAGGAAGAGGAGGAACGAAGGAAGAAAGGGGTCAAGAAGCCACTGGGAGAATACACCAAAGGGCAAGTCACCTGGGAATAAGAGATGAAAACCAGGAAGCTTCGGTTAGAAGGAGGAATTTCAGAAGCNGTTTAGGGAAAAAAACAAACAAACAAGCCAGAGGCACTGAAGAGCGAGGAAGGAAGAGGAGGAACGAAGGAAGAAAGGGGTCAAGAAGCCACTGGGAGAATACACCAAAGGGCAAGTCACCTGGGAATAAGAGATGAAAACCAGGAAGCTTCGGTTAGAAGGAGGAATTTCAGAAGCGAAATAAATCAGCTGACATTCAATAGATATTTACTGAGTCAATTACACCAGACAATGTACTCTGCCAATGAGTTTCTGTCTGCATAGAACTTAGGAGCTCTTGCAGATGACACGTATTTTAAGAATTATATATATGTATTTACATACATAAACGCATGCGCGCTTAGTGGTTTAGCCATGTCCGACTCTTTGCTCCCCCATGGACTGTAGCCCGCCAGCCCCCTCTGTCCACTGAATTTCCCAGGCAAGAATACTGGAGTAGGTTGCCATTTCCTTCTCCAACATAAATAGGTATTTATACATAAATTACACACAAATATAACTGTGGTAACTGCTATAGGAAAGTACAGACTTCTTCATAACAAAATAACAGAAGAGCCTAAGTGATATTATAGAAGTAGGTGTGAGGTCAGGGAGACCTCTTGGATAAACTGGTACATGAAGCAGCATCTGAAAGATGAAATAACAGGCCAAAAGTGAGTATTTTGCAAAGAAACAGCATGTGTGATTTCTAAGGCTGGTAAGAGTTGGTGCTATTGAAAAACTGGAAGAAGGCTGGAGCATTCTGACAAATCTTTATTGTACATGAATTACAGAGTTAAAAACTGATAATGACTTATTTACAGAACGTCTTCTAACACTCTGCAAGACTTAGCCATCTGGAAAAACAGTATCTTCATTGTGCTCCTTTAAGCACCGGGGCGTCTGTGGGAGGCGCTGGATACTGGTCTGGAGGTTTAGTTGTATATATGCAGGACTGGGAAGCGGAGGGCTGTACTCGAAGATGCAGCCACAGGCAAGGACCAGATCACAGGGAGCCTAGGGAAACGCGAGCTAGGATTTTTCTCCAAGTGTAATGGAGTAACTCTTAACAGTTTCAAACAGGGCGGTAATGCCATGACCCAGTTTGTGTCTGTAAAAGACCAGCTGGACTACAGTACGGATAATGGACTGGAGGAAGCAGCGCAACGTGGACGTGCTGGGGCCCGCACGGGTGAAAAGTGGCGGAGCTTGGGAGAGGGCGCCAGCAGCGGGGCTAAGACGCTGCGTGGGCGGCCTGCAGCCACAGCATTCACGCGCGGGCTGCTCACTCCTGCCTCTCTCACTCCCACTTCACTCTGTCAGCTGCCGGACCTGTTTCCACCCCGACTGTCCCGGCCCAGGAACAGCTCCGGTTCTGCCCGGGATCAAGCCGGGCCGGGCTGGCCCTAACTGCGGGCGGCGGGGGGCAGCACAGAGCCGGAAGGCGGGGGCTCAGTCGCCGGGGCCCCTCGCGCCCGGCGGAGCCGGAGGCGGCCCCCAGCCCCGCCGGGCCTCCCAGGCGCGCGCGGCCCGCGGCGCTCCCGGCCGCAGGGCTGGCGCCCCCGCCGCGCCCCCACGCGGGCTTGAATAATGAGAATGTTTCCAGGAAAGGTAGAGGGATGCGCAGTGTGCGAGCGACTGCTGACACCGTGAGCCCCAGAGAGCAAGCCAGCCGGGCCGGCGCTGTCTCGAGCGCCGCACGCTCCGTAGCCGGCTCGCGCGCCCTCTGCGCGGCTGCCAGTGCGCGAGCAGTGGGACGCGGCTTATTGATCACTGTTCCCCCCTTACACGCACGCGCGCACCCCGAGCGGTGTGTGTACACAGTGGGCCTACGTCGGTGTCTTGATTGCGTTAGGCAGTCACTTAATATTTGTCCTCAGATCCAAAAGGATTTTTGAGCCGGGTGACAATTCAGCCGGGAACGACTGAAGAAACAAAACGGTCACAGGTTTTGTTCTGAACACAGGTTCAGAATAAAGGGAGAAAACTGAGCTTCCCCCGAGGAAGGAGAAGGCCCCTGTGGGTGGCGGCTGTGTCCAGCAGCAGCTGCTTTGCCCAGAGATTCCTGCTCTGGGAGAAGGTGGGTTTTCCAGGCGTCAGCGCCAGGGAGCCTTCTGGGAGTAAGTGACCGTGGGAAGGATCTTCCGGGTCTGAGGAGGAAAAGGGAGTGGGACGTGTACTTGTAACACTCGATAATAGCACTGTGTCTGTCCTGTGGGCCTTGCCAGTCTACATATGCCTAGAGCCACCCACATCAAAATAGCTTGTTTTCTTTTCTCAGAAGGAATAAGGAATTCTAGTCATGTCTTGAATAAAATATTGAAAATAGCAATGCATTAGTAAGATATTACTTGGAGTGCTTGAATGGGAGAGCAGTCTTCCCCAGGTATATAGTGGTTACCACTTTGAGAATGAGGTCCCCTTTTTACTGTGCACTGTTTGGGTGAGCCCCTATAAATCATTCAGAATTTGGACAGGAAGCAAATGGTATACTAAGACTAGGTAGTTGAGGAGAGTTAAGAACAGTGTTTACAGAGGTGTGGGCAGGATTTAGGAAAACAACTCAGGATGGGATAGTAACCCTGGGGCTAGTGAGAGGTCAGGAGCCTCTTGCCATCTGTTTTGGGCTAGATTGCATCCTTCAATTCATTTAAATTCTAACCCCCAGGACCTCCAAATACAGAACTGTATTTGGAGATAGGGTCTTTAAAAACCTTAAAAACTGTTCAGTTAAACTAAGGTCATGAGGGTGGGCCCTAATCTAACTGGTGTCCTTATAAGAAGAGGAGGTTAGGACAGGGAGGCGGAACCAAGACCGTGTGGAGACACGGGGAGAAGATGACCGTCTACAGGCCGAGGAGAGAGGACTCTAAAGGAAACGGCCCTGCCAGCACCTTGATCTCATGCTTCCGGCCCCCGGAGCTGCACAGAAGTTACGTTCTGTGATTTCAGTCACCTAGTTTGTGGCACTTTGTATGGCAGCCCTAATGATCCAACAGATACATCATCCCTGGTCCTGAAGGGATCATGGGAGGACATGGGTTCAGAAGACGGTAGCTGAGTGGAGAAGACCGCTTGACCAGAGAAATGCAACAACCTGTGCTCACTCAGCAGGGGGGAACTGGAGAGGTAAATACCCTGGCCTCACTCTCCTCCATTATTTCACCTGCTGGAGCCTCCCCTCTCAAAACCACTGAGAGGTAATTCCCTGGCAGTTCAGTGGTAAGGACGCCTCGCTTCTACTCTTGGGGGCACAAGTTCGATCCTTGTGGGAAACTGATACCACATGCTGAGTGGCACAACCACAAGCAAAACAAAAACCACTGAGAGCCAGAGGGCAAGGGAGCTTGTTGACGCCCATCCATATGGCTCAGTCTCTCAGAGCACGGGGCAGGGTAGAGAGAGATGGAGAATGGATCAAACAAATATGCACATATCCCATGCAATTATAATTATCCTTTTAATAGCACTTTAATTTAGAAAATGCATGATGATTCAGTCAATTCAGTAAAGCTTTTTTTACATGAATTTGTATTTAGTTAATTAAAGGATTTTATACTTTCAGTCAAGTTTCCCCTGACCTCTCTAGACAGAGAGTACTAATAAAGTCCTATTAGCAGCAGATTTTGTTGATTCCTATGCCCACCTGAACATACAGGACCCTTCTTTTTGTCCAGGCCCTTAAAAATGAAATTAGCGCACTGTAAAAGGGATATTCCCTCAGCCCTTCCGCCATGTGAGGACACCACGAAAAAGGTGGTGGTCCCAGAAGTGGGCTCTCACCAGACACAGAACCTGTTGGCATTTTGATCTTGAACTTCCCAGCTTCTAAAACTGTGAGAAATTTTTGTTGTTTGTTTGTAAGCCACCCAGTCTATGATGTTTTGTTAGCAGCCCACATGGACATAGACTGTAATAGTGGGATCTTTAGTAACTTATTCATAATACTCATTTACAGACTGAGACATCTAGATGTCAATCAGGACCTCTTCTTTCCTCCATATTCACTGAGTCCCTATTGGTCCTGCATTATTGTTTTGGATTTTAATGCATTTTACTTAACAAGCACTTGTACAGCCCTGACCGGGGGCCAGGTTTTGCCCTGAGTGCTTTACAAATATTAACTCATTTAAATATGACCAGAGTTGTCTTCCGGCCTTTACTTTCTATTTAGTTATCAGTGTAAGAAACTCTCCCCCTGCCCTTACGAAGCAGAAGAGCTAAGTCAACTTTCTCTCTTAAAAATTTCAGGGTAGTGACGATGCTTCAGTTTGGTTCTCCATTCCCCATAACCGTGCGGGAAAAAAATGTGTACTGGAAGTGCATTTAATACTGTGCAACTTTGATAAATCCAAAAACAGAGGTAAAAGCGTATTGTTTAGAATTATCTTGGCAGCCACTGGAAAATAATGTTAAATGTATGTTGAATAAATGAGCGAATAATTTTAAGAACAAAGGCCATATAAAGCCATATGCTTCCATTGAAAATGTATGTATATCTATATGTGTGTGTGCCTGTGTGCAGCGTGTACAGTGGGGGGCGTAAGGGATGGTCTCCTTACTTCTGGTCACACCTCCACCACTGTCTTTCATTGATACAGCCTCTATGTGTCTTAATCTCATTGTTTCATATATTCTGTCCAACTTTGTTATTTTCCAGATTTTTCACAAGTCCTTCCCTCATTACTTTTGGGCATTGCTTGCTTTTTTCCTAAACATTGGGGTCATTTTGGTAATCTTCAGCAAACACCTTGCTCTCCAAAGCTGATACAGAAAGAAGAGAGCCAGTATGTGTAAGCAGCTCTTTTACCTAAACTTTAGAAGGAGGTCAGTGTGCCCTGATTCTAGCAGGTTCACAATTTCAGGGTGATTTTTTATTGTCAGTAACCTACATTGTGACTGTTCTCTGTAGCTGTGCATTAAGGAGATGTCTAAGGGACTTGTGGTGATTCTGAACACATGAGAAGAAAAGTTATCATTGACCTATTCTTCATATCAGTGGAAACTGGTTACTGATTGAGTGTGAACATGAAGAATTTAGCAACTGTAAGAATAACCTGAGGACGTGGATGTGTTCGCAGGATACAGGATTCCAGCTGAAATTCGTGGGGAGAGAGTAGACTGACATAGATCTTCGTGTGCCCTACAATGTGGAGCAATTTCTCGTTTGTTCTTTATCAGAATAGCGCCCTCTGAGCAGCCAGCTCTGGGAGCATGCTGTTACACCAATGGCCACTGGAGGAAGCAGAGCATCAACTCTGGGTTGATGTCAACAGATACATGAGCTTGGGTTGCTACTATTGTAACCAAAAGTGGAAGTCAGGGTGCTCCCTGTCCAAAACCCAATGAAAACGCAAGGTTGGTGGAAAGGAAAGCTTGCTTTATTTTGGACACAGGCCGCTGCGTGGGAGGGCAGCGAGGAATGGATGTGGGGGACGCAGGTGAACAGGCAGAGTCCCTGCTCTCATGAGACTTTCATAAAACCAGAGGGAGAAAACCACAAATGCTTTAAGCAAAAAGATGAAATAATAAGTGCTATTAAGGAACATGAAATAGGATGACATCTCAAGAGAGTGACTGGGAGGCCCTCCGAGCCAGGGTGGAGTAGTGTTCGTCAGGAGACGTTGCAGCTGCAGTCTGAGAGACAGGAGGAAAGTCACCGCGTGGGATCAGGCAGAAGAGGATCCTTGACAGAAGCAGAAGAGAGCATGTGTGCGCTGGACCACGCAACGGCTCTTCTCTGTGCATCCGCTGCGTGCCCAATGCCTATTTCACCTACACCCTATTCACATGCCTGACCTTCCTACACACTTGCACCAAGCCCAACCAGTGACCGTTCTTATCGAAGGGGCAGAGAGGAGTCAACCACAGATGTCAGTGCCCCCTGTAACTGGCAATTTCCCCTCGCCAGAGCAGGGACTGCTGCTGTGACCCATGCAGCGGGATGTGATTCCAGGATGCTGCTTCAGACACGTACACTCCCCCTGTCCATTAAACCACTCATGTGCCTGTCACTGACTCAGCTCTTTCTTTGGTCTTAAAGCTGGTCCAGCACAATCCTTGTAGGCTCGTGGGGTGCAGCCCAACAGCAGAGCAGGGAAACACAAACTCGGCAGATTTACACACTAGAAAACTGGGCCACTATGGCTAAAGCCGTGGAAGGCAGAGGCTGGATTCCTGGAGCTCTGTCAGCAAGGCCTAGGATTTAGATGTTATTCCAAGTGCAAATCAAATCCACTAGAAGTTTAAGGAAGTTACATGATAAGATTTGATTTTAAAATATTTTTGTATACAGGTAGTCACAGGTGAGGGGCTAGTGGTAAAGAACCCACCTGCCAATGCAGGAGATGTAAGAGATGCAGGTTTGATCCCTGGGTTGAGAAGACCCCCTGGAGGAGGGCATGGCAACCCACTCTAGTATTCTTGCCTGGAGAATCCCAGGGACAGAGGAGCCTGATGGACTCCAGTCCACAGGGTTGCAGAGAGTCGGATGCGACTGAAGCGACTTAGCACACAGCACAGTGATAGGCCAACGAAATAAGATTCCGAGTCCAGAAATAAACCCACAAAGCTATGGTCAACTGATTTTCAACACTAGTGCCAAGACCATTCGATGGTTAGCTCTTCAACAAATGGTACTGGGAAACTGGATTTTCACATGTAACAGAATAAAGTTGGAATCTACCTCATACCACAAACAAAAATCAACTCAAAATGGATCACAGACCTAAGTGCTAAAACTAAAGCTCTTAGATGAAGACTCAAGAGATAAATCTTCCTGACCTTGGATTTGGCAATGCATTCTTAACTATGACACCAAAAGCACAGCAATAAAAGAAAACAATAAATCAGTTGTACTTACCAAATTAGAGATTTCTGTGCCTCAAAGGACACTCTCTAGAAATGGAAAAGACAAGCCACAGAACTGGAGGAAATATTTATTTGCAAGTCTTTTATTTGATAAGGGTCTAGTTTTCAGAATAATGAACTCTTCTGACTCAACAACGAAAAGGAAAGAAAAACCAGTTAAAACAACAAAGTACTTGAATAAACATTTCTGAAAAAACATTGGCTAAACTTATCAGATGTGGTCTGAGTTAATATTGCCTAGAAAGAAAGCCAATTTTCTTTCCTCCCACATTTGGGAACAGAAGAAGGACCTTAAAAAGCGATGTTAATAGTAGTGATTTTGAGGGGGATGGGGTGTATATGCACGTTGCAAGATTAAACTCCCATTTCAGCCTGTTACATCCTTATTCATTTTTCTCTCCCCCATATTTGGAGCTAGCAATGTGTCTGACCCTTGGAAAGTGGGGAAGTAAATGTCTGAATCTTTGTTCACGTGCTTCTCTCTGGGCTGTCAGTACAGTCATGTTCTGTAAGTCCTTATTCTTTACTTCAAATTCCAGTCCTTTCATAAAGCTTTCCCATCACCTTCAGGCTGCACTTCCTTGCTCTCTGAGTCCAGCACAGCGCTTAGCAGACTGTTCTGTAACTGGCTGGGCCAGCATCCATTTCCCCCACTGATGAAGAACTGGGCTTTCTGCTGCCCCCACCAGCTCACCCTTCCCCACCACGGGCACCAAATGCCACTCCTGGCCCTCTCCCCTTTCCCAGAGCTACAGGACTAGCAAGCACTTCAGATAAAGAGGTCCAGCCACTGCCTCCCAGTGCATCAGCCCTGGGGCCCCGCTGATCTCAGAGCCATCAGTTGCTGTACCAAGGTTGTGCCAAGTGGTGAAGCTTTAAAAACCTGCCTCCTCCAGCCTGGCATGAGCCTCTACCCACAGCCCACCTCATTTCTGCGAAGGTTGCGCTTAGAGACCCACGAATTCCTCAAGATGCTTTTTAAGACTTCCTGTTCTTTGCTGGTAAATTGTTAATCAGTTTGTGGCAGCATAAATAAAATTAGAGGGTTTAATTAAAACTAATGAACGAGTGAGCGGAGACCAGCCTGGCCGCTTTGCTCTCTGAGCCTCAGAGCAGTAAATAATGAAAGTGTCACACGGCAAGTGATAAGGTTCAGCAGAAGTGAAGGGCCAGCAGAAAGGAGGCCACAGAGAGCTCCTCCACCGGGGTGTAATTTGCAAGGAGGTGGAAGCCCCATTTTGGTGTAACTTATTAACTAATTCCGCAGGATGCGTGACTGTGGCGCGCCGCAATGTTCTGATCTCCAGAAAGGCAGCAGTATTCACAACGATAGGGCCGCGCTGCAGGCGGTTAGTGGGCAGGGGTCTGGAATTCTGACTTTCTCAATGTGGGGGAAATAAAAGGGAGAAGTGTCCCACATCCTGCTTGCTTTTCTCTTAAAAAAAAAAAAAATCTTTATTGAATTTGTTACAATATTGCTTCTGTTTTGCCTTTTGATTTTTTTGGCCAAGAGACATGGGATCTCAGCTTCCTGACCAGAGTTGAACATGCACCCCCTGCCTTGGAGGGTGAAGTCCCAACCCCCGAACCACCCGGGAAGTCCATTCCACTTGCCTTTCAAATGCTTTCCCAGCCATTCATGTAAGTAAAAACCTGCTCATGATTGTCTGGGCTTAGACCTGGACTCCATTTAATCGTAAAGTCCATCTTGCACGGTTTCACTGAGGCATTTTACAAGTATGCAACGACCATGCAGACAAGAGAAACAACCCCCCTCCCGATATCCACCTCTCTGGTATAAGACCCGCATCCACCTGCACTGTAGCTGGTCACCTTAAAGGTGATTCTGTGCCCAGATGCAGGCATCTGATTCATTTTGTCCCTCAGTGGAGGCCTGCCCAAGCATTTACATGTTCAGACGAATCTTCCTTTATTACGAATTGCTTCCCTTTTATTTTATGCAGCTGGGGCTGAATTCAAACAGCTGTGTGCATGTGTGCAGGGAGTGGTAAGAAACACGTATTACAGAAATGGGTGCCTCACACGTGATTCTATTTGGTGTTTATGAAATGGATGGGAGGTTGACACGTGAGGTTCTGGAATGGTCTACTGAAGAGTTTCCTTCTGCCTTCCTGGGTCTAACACCTTCTTCTTAGCTTGGAACAATGTTTCTCCAAGCGGGGACCGATGCATACCTACATCAGCATCATGTGCTTATTAAAAACAGGTTCCCAGGCCTCCCCCAGACCACAGAACTGGAATTCCCAGGTGTGGGCTGGGAACAGGACTATCTATCTTCCCAGCTCCACGAGACCTGACACATAATGAGAAGAGCCCCTGGGACTTCTGGACCCGGGGAGGCCCTTTTTCACTCCTTTCTCCTCAGGGATTCAGGGAACCTCTCCTCCTTCATCCTCATCCTCATGCACCTCCCCCCACCCTGGGATCTAGCCAGCAATTCCTTTCCTTACATTTACCTCCACCTCCTGTTATCTCCCTCTATCCGCCTGGCCTATTTTGCACACCAGTATAACTATTGTGGAGTCTGGTGGTGATGTTTCCTGTAAAGTCACACAGATTTATATTTCCCGCTCAAGAAATGTGGTATCTCGGGCACCCCTGTTCATAGCAGTGCTATGCACAACAGCCAGGGCATGGAAGCAAACTACGTGTCCATTGACAAGTGCATAAAGAAGATACGGTACCTGCAGACAATGGAATACCACCCAGCCGCAAGAAAGAACGAAGCGATGCCTTTTTACACGGACGGGCCTAGAGATTATCGCGGTAAGCAAAGTAAGTCAGAGAGAGAACAACAAATACATGACGTCACTTATACATGGAATCTAAAATATGACCGAAATGAACTTATCTATGAAACAGAAACAGACACAGACACAGGGAACAGGATCGTGGTTGCCAAAGAGGAGGCTGGGTGGGGGAAGCATGGATGGAGAGTCTGGAGTTGGAGATGCAAATTATTATGTATAGGATGATAAACAACAAGATCCTATCGTGTAGCACAGGGAACTATATTCAATATCCTGTGATAAAATGTAACAGAAAGGAAGATTAAAAAGAATACATGTATATGTATAACTGAATCAGAAATTTCTGTACAGAGAAATTAACACTACATTGTAAATCAGCTATACTTCGATAAAATTTTTTTTAGAAAAAGAATTGTACTTTATTTGTAGTTGGCTGTCCTAGCTTGAGTCAGTACAGAACTGATACAGGTAGGGACGGAGGAACAAACAAAAATTAGCAGAGGTCCCAGGAAAAATCCTAATTTACCAAAACAATATTCAAGAAAAGTATGCAAAACCCTTTCAAACAATCAATGGTTTGGGATCACAGAGCTAAAGTGATCCATATTTAAATCCATATTGGAGATGAGGACTGTGTTCCATAGCCAGGGTGCTGTGTATTGTTTTCTGACTGATAACAACTGAGGCCTTTGGTCTAGGAGGGAAAATGTCAGGTTCAGCAAGATGCCAAAGTGGAAGCAATTTGAAAATGGTTTGGAGATCAATTCCCTGCCCAAAAGGCCTAAACAAACCCAAACTAGAGCTTTTTGCACAAACAATTAGAAATAAAAGCAAAAATTTCATCAAAGCAAAGATGTGTGTGCTCAGCATATTGGCCCCTTGGTGTCATTTGAGGGAAATTAATGTGGAAGGCCAGAGATGGAGTCTGCATTATGCAATGCTCTGGAGACCTGCCTCCTATTTTGTTCCTAGTATAGCAGAAATAAATTCTGCCCGCAAGCCTTCAGGGAGAAATAAGACATGTGCATAAGTAAGATTAATCAGTGAAGCTAGCATTGACCTAATGAGTCATCTTTGACATCATAAAGCTTGAAAACATAAGGCTGTGGCCTGTCGGATATGTGCATTCTCGTAAGAAACCAAACAGGGCTGTGAGGGGCACGGGTGGGCAGCTCTTCAGCATGTTGGACCCAGCAGAGAGGGAGTGATAGAAAACGGACCGCCTTGAGGCCATTTTTCTTACAATTGGTGCATATTGATCGGCTGTGTCGGGTCTTGGCTGCTGAGCAGTGGCTTCCGCTAGTTGTGGAAAACCTGGGGGCAGGGCTGGGGCGCTACTCTTAAGCTGCAGTGCGCGGGCTTCTCCCTGCCATAGCTCCTCCACCTGCAGAGCGCAGGCTCTGGGGCCTCGAGGCTTCTGTCGTTGCAGCACATGGGCGCCACAGTTGCGGCTTGAGGCTCAATATTTGTGGCCCACAGGCTTAGTCGCTCTGCGGCGTGTGGAGTCTCCCCAGACCAGCGGTCAAACCCACGTCACCAGCATTGGCAGGCAGATTCTGGACTACCGGGGAAGCTCCTGCCTTGGAGCTTTATTGACCTACCCTGGGACTGCTTCTGTGGAGATGTGGGATGGAGTGCTGGGCTGAAGACAAATGAAGGTTTGGGGGCTCATGTACCTTCTCCCCACAGGAAGCCCCAGCCTTCTGGTCAAATGGAGCTCCCAGGGAGGCTGCATTTCCATCCAAACCACCCACCAGGATTTCCTGGGGTGTAGCAAACGCTTCTGAGAGACAGGAAGAGAGGGACGCAGAGAATGAGCAGGACGAGGTGGCCCAGGGGCAGGGCCTACAGAAGTTTCCGGGCCTGCAGAAGCGTGTTTGCAGCGGCCTCGTGTCCATCTCTGCCGCCAGCGTTCCACCCACTTGTCACCAGCTCCTGCTGGCAGTCCTCACCTGGACCCAGCCCCTCTTTTTGCTGTGCATCTGCACTTGCTCACACACAGCCTTTACTTCCTTTGAGCCTGACAATCTCTTCATGTCCATCTCCTTCCATCCCCGATTATCCCCAGACTCAATCCAAGGAAAGGCTGAGGACTGTGGTGCTCTACTCGCAACTCGCACTCCCTTTTAGAAGGCGGCATGTTTTATTCGGTGTCTCGGATGTCCCCACACACTTAGCTGTCAAAATGCCAGACCTCTTCCTCCTGGAATCATGGTCACCTGGCAACCCAGACCACGACCTCTTGACCACACACTCCCCAGGCGCACCCTAGCTTTGAGAGGTTCTTTAAGCACCTCAGCAGCTGAACCCCATCCTCCTCCTGTTGACTGATTTCATTTAGACGGTAGACAGCTTGCCCAAGGGCCCTAGAGAGCTCTCTGCGGTTAGAGCTTCCTGCAAGGAAGGCCCGTCCACTGCCCACAGCCAGGCTCTGTGGGAGCAGCTTTCCGCCTGTGGAGACAGCCAGCATGGCACGCCAGGGCTGGCCCCCGGCCCACCCCAGCCCATGGCAGCCACTGCCAGGCTTGATGCCTGGCATCCAGGACACACAGCCACACACCTTCCCCAAGCGGCTGATTCTAGAAGTCCGCAGCAAGGACATCAGATCCGGCCCTCTTTCCTGAGTCACGGGCACATTTTCTGTCTATGCAGGCAACTGCAGGAGAGGTTTCGGGGACTCTTGCTCATGACATCCACTGAGTGTACCAAAGGGCACATGCTTTGGAGCCGTGTGGCAACGTGACTGCTCTGGTGCCCTGGCTCAGTCACCGGTGTGCATCCTGGCCAGTGAGTTAGCATCCGTTTCCTCATCTGTCACTCATTCAGTGCCTGCACTGTTCTAGGCACTGAGGATACAGCAGCAAACAGAAAAGATCCAATCTCTACTCTCCCGGAGCCGACGCGCTAGTGAAAGACGGGAGGACAATAAATGAGTAACCAGATAACTCGATGCAGTAACATCGCTCAGTGGCACATGCCACACAGGAGGTCCACGGGACAGAGGGGCTGTGGCTAGACCGGGGAGCGGGGACTTGGACAGAGGGGTCAGGGGGGCCACTCTGAGGAGATGAGCTCTGATGACCCAGTGAAGGAAAGGTTGCTGAGGTCAGAATAAATGCCACTTATTCAAGGAGCAGAAGGGCAGTGAGCACGAAGAGTGGAGGGAAGCAGGGTGACAAGTTCCAAGACAAGGGTGGGGCTGGATCATGCAGGGTCCTGTGAGCTACAGGATCCTTTGTTTAACTTTAATTCTTGTAACACGCCAGGGTCCAGCTCCTGCAGGATCCAGGGAAACCCGAAGGAGGAACGGCGTCAGTGATTGCGACTGATTTAGAGAGAGAGAGAGATAAGGAAAGAATGTTGTAGATAAGAAAATATAGGAGAGAAGAAAAGAGGCTGATGTTCCTTGGTTTATACAGAAAATCAATAAAGTCTCAAGAGACTTGCACCGTCTACGTAAGGCCACAGGTGCCCTCCCAGTTTTCCGAGGGAGTGAAGACGCAGGCGCCTTCCTGTTCAGGTCTTAGAAACCCAGGCAAATAAGTAGACACGGCGGACCTCTGTACTCCAGATGGGAGCTAGCCTGAAAGAGAGAGTAAGAGGAGGAAAATTATTGACACGAGGAGACCAAGCTGCTTCGATGAGCGAGATCCAATCGCTTTATTTTTTAAAGGTACTTATATACTTGTTTGTACATAGAGGGAAATGAAAGATACAAGGTCATGGAGAGTCAGTCCAAACATTCCAGCAGTTTGACCTTTATCGAAACCAGGATTTTTCTGCATACCTTTCCCACAAATGATGTTGTGTACAGTATCTCCTGGCCTTGGAAGCCTGTGAACAGTTTATGACCCTCTTATGATAAAGGCTGCTGCTCAATCAGAAAACCTATTTTCCCTCAAAATGTTTTTTCTTTATATTTCTAATCTATGTCAGCTTCAGAAAATGCCAAACAGAGTTACATTTTTCACAGAGGAAAGGTGCAGTGAGTTACAAGAAAGAACGAATTAGCTCAAAGATCTGATGTGGTTAAATTCAAGACTACACTTGTTTTTCTTAATTCTCACTGTGTTAACTAATGCATTCCCAGGTGCACAGTGGATAAGAGATATGGGAACTTAGCACCAAGCACTGGCCCAGTAATGAAATCCTGCACCAGCCCTACTCTGATAACTTTTAACTCTTTGAAAGGCTCTATGTTTTAGGCTTTCCATGCCTCTCACAGCTGGGAGGCTGTAAATAATCACATGCGTAGCTGCAAGAGTCTGGGTAAACCTGCCAAGCAAGCTAGAATGCTAACAGAGGGGGTTTGATTTGAAATATTCCTCTCATGTCCAGGAGACTTCTTAGCTAGAGCCCTGAGTTGATTTTTCCAGAGAAATGTGGTCAGGGATAGCCCCCTGTTAATGTCAGAGGAGTTGGTGAAAGTCATGAAATAGTAAAACAGACAGACTCTGGTTTTGGGGTAGATGCTCGAGAAAGCCTAGGGAGCCCCTTGAGCTCTGAAGCCTTGCCTAACAGTTCTCTTCCACACGACCTTGTCATGGGTGGGGTCTCCCGTGATGGCTCCCGGCAGTAACAGAAATCCACTGGCTGACTTTCCCCAAGAGAAGGAGAACAGATCTCAGTTTTCAGAACTCTGTTGTCTGTTTGCATGTGATGAGTAGATGGGGGGGGGGTGGGGATTGGGAGTGGGTGGAATAGAAGTGGGTGACTATTATTGCCCAAGAAAGATTGGGATGGAAATAGTGGAGTATAACAGGGACAAATTTGGAATGTGCCTCAGAAGAAAACCCAACATATCTCAGCAGATTTGGTATGACGGTTGAGGAAATTTGGGATGAGTCTAGGAGCTTTTGCTGGAGCCACTGGTTGGCTGGTGGCACCACTTTCTGAGATGTGGAAGTCTGGAAGAGAGGCAGATATATGCGTGAGGGGAGGAAGCAGGGAGAAGGTTTTGGCCAGGTTACATTTGAGAGACCTACTATATATGTGAGTGGAAATTTAAAGTATGCAGTTGGAGATAAGAGCCTAGAGTTGAAGAGAGAGGTCCAGGTGGAAACGTAAGGTTGGAAGTCTTCAGTACCTGGATGGAACCTAAAGTCATGAGATCAGATGAGAGCACCTTGAGGCAATATGTAAATAGAAAAGATGGACCAAGCTCTGTGCCCTATAATCTTTAAAACTCAAGCACAAGAAGCCCGTGAAGGAGACTCCCATCCCAAGTGGGATGGGTATAAGTTACAGGGGTACAATACAGTGAGTCACAGGTTTTAAAGGCCATACACCCTTTATAGTCATTGTGAAATATTGGCCATATTTCCCATTTGCTCGATATATACTCACAGCTTATGTTCTACCTAATGGTCTGTATCTCTTACTCCTTTGCCCAGCTTGCCCCTCCCCTCATCCCTCTCCCCACTGGTAACTGCTAATTTGCAGTCTGTATCTGTGAATCTGCTTCTTTTTTGTTATATTACTATTTTGATCTACTTTTTTAGATTCTACGTTTGTGATACCACACAGTATTTGTCTTTCTCTGTCTGACATTTCACTCAGCATGTCCTCGAAGTCCATCCGTATCACTGCAAATGGTAAAGTCTCATTCTTTCCATGACCGAGCAGTGCTCCACTGTGTATATGTGCCTCAGCTTCCTTACCTGTTGATAGGCCCTTAAGTTGCTTCCATGTCTTGGCAACTGTAAATAACACTGCTTTGAACATTGGGAGGCGTGTGCATTTTCAAATAGTAGGTTTTTAAAAATACATACCCAAAGCGTGGAGTTGCTGGCTCATACAGTAATTGTATTTCCAGTTTTCTGAGAAATCTTCCTACTGGTTTTGCAGTGGCTGCACTGACCGTGTCCGAGAGCTCCATTCTCCCCGTCCTCACCAGCATTCGTTGTTTGTATTCTCTTTGATGATAACTGATCCCGGCAGCTCAGCTGGACCTTGTTCTACCTTTAATCATCTAATTATTCACAAGCCCGTATAAAATGCCCCACCCACCTGCCCATCCAATAAGCATTTGTTGATCACTCACTCTTTTCCAGATTCTATGCTTGATGCTAAGAGGTCAGAAATAATGAGAAACTCAGAATAAAACAAAACAAGATTTTGAGAGGGGATAATAAGACCCATATTTACCCTCCCACATGGAACAGTACAAAATCCAATTAAAATATATGAAACAATGGATTTCAACATATTGGACAGCAGACAAGGAAACACAGGGATTCCTAAGAAATAGAAAAAGAAATTGAGATAAGCCCTATTATTACCTTGGCTTGCCACCTGGAGTTTTTCAGCCCACAGTACACAGAGAACCCAAACAGAACCAGAAGCCTTTCTGATTTGAGACCATGGAGCTGAGAGTCTGGGGGCAACCGAGACAGAGTTCCAAGAACAGAGTACCAGAGAAGAGAGAACGACGGTGACTTTAGTGAGTCCCTCCTGAGCATCTAGCAGAGTGCTGACCAGCACCTCTGTGTAAGGAAATGGCCCAAGTCTGGGAAAGGAGCATCCAAGACTATCAGGGGGAGCCATACCCGGGGCTCACACCACGGTGGGAATGATGCCTGCTCCCACCAGGCTGACTGGAATACCTCATAATTCACAACAGAAATACTTAGGAAAATCTTGCCTCAATAAAGCAGAATAATTAACCCAAGACTGGGCACTGCTCCAGACTCACCGAACGAATCATAAATCAAAACTTAAAGGATAAAACTGTCGTCTCCAAGTAAATTAACTTCATCCTAGAACAAAGCTCAAGAAGATTTATAATTAAAAAAATTATTCAGCACCTAACAAGTGTGACATCCAGTCAAAGATTATCAGGCATTCAAAGAGCCAGGACCCACTCCAGTGTTCTTGCCTGGGGAACCCCAGGGACGGGGGAGACTGGTGGGCTGCCGTCTATGGAGTCGCACAGAGTCGGACACGGCGGAAGCGACTGAGCAGCAGCAGCAGCAGAGAGCCAGGGGCTCCCCGGCGGTGCTCGTGTAGAGTCTGCCCCCGAATGCAGGAGACACAAAAGACGCGGGCTCTCTCCCTGGGTTGGGAAGCCCCCTGCAGTAGGAAACGGCATCCCACCCCAGCATTCTCGCCTGGAAACGTCCCTGGGCAGGGAAGCCTGGCGGGCTGCAGTCCCTGCAGCTGTAAGTCAGCTGCGACTGACCGCGCGCCACACGAAGGGGCAGGAGGACACGATCCCTGATGGGGATGAAGAAGTTACTTTTAGGGCTTCCCTGGGGGTCCAGTGGATAAGAATCTGCCTGCTAAAAATTAAAAAAAAAAAAAATTAGCTATTTTATTGCCATCTTAAAAAAAAAAAAAAAGAATCTGCCTGCCACGCGGGGGACACAGGTTCAATCCCTGGTTGAAGAGGATTCCACAGGCTATGGAGCAGCTAAGCCTGTGCATCGCAACTCACGAAGCCACAGGCTCCAGAGCCGGGGCTCAGAGCGAGAGAAGCCGGCACACGGTGGCCAGAGAGCAGCCACGCCGAGAGAAAGCCCGGGCGCAGCGAGAGAGGCCCAGGGCAGCCAGAGGTTAATTAAAAAACAGGAAAAGAACGCTATTCAAAAAGGACCCAAGTTACATTCCTGAGGTGAAAACCCTAAGGTATAAATTGACATATACCCTGGATGGGATTAATGGAGGCATAGACTTGGTATAAAAGATTAATGCATTTGTGCTCGCTTCAGCAGCACGTACTAAAATTGGAACAATACAGAGAAGGTTAGCCTGGCCCCTGCGCAAGGATGACACGCACATTCGTGACGTGTTCCGTATTTTTACATTTCTCCAAAGAAGACATACAGATGGCAAACAAACACATGAAAAGATGCTCAACATCACTCATTATCAGAGAAATGCAAATCAAAACCACAATGAGGTACCCTTTCACACCAGTCAGAATGGCTGCGATCCAAAAGTCTACAAGCAATAAGTGCTAGAGAGGGTGTGGAGAAAAGGGAACCCTCTTACACTGTTGGTGGGAATGCAAACTAGTACAGCCACTATGGAGAACAGTGTGGAGATTCCTTAAAAATCTGGAAATAGAACTGCCTTATGACTCAGCAACCCCACTGCTGGGCACACACACTAAGAAAACCAGAATTGAAAGAGACACGTGTACCCCAATGTTCATTGCAGCACTGTTTATAATAGCCAGGACATGGAAGCAACCTAGATGTCCATCAGCAGATGAATGGATAAGAAAGCTGTGGTACATATACACAATGGAGTATTACTCAGCCACGAAAAAGAATACATTTGAATCGGTTCTAATGAGGTGGATGAAACTGGAGCCGATTATACAGAGTGAAGTAAGCCAGAAAGAAAAGCACCAATACAGTATACTAACGCAATGGCAACCCACTCCAGTATTCTTCCCTAGAGAATCCCAGGGATGGGGGAGCCTGGTGGGCTGCCGTCTATGGGGTCGCACAGAGTCGGACACGATTGAAGCGACTTAGCAGCAGCAGTAGCAGCAACACATATATATGGAATTTAGAAAGATGGTAATGATAACCCTGTATGCGAGAGAGCAAAAGAGACACAGATGTATAGAACAGTCTTTTGGACTCTGTGGGAGAAGGCGAGGGGGGGATGATTTGGGAGAATGGCATTGAAACATATATATTATCATATGTGAAATGGATCGCCAGTCCAGGTTCGATGCATGATACAGGATGCTCGGGGCTGGTGCACTGGGATGACCCAGAGGGATGGGATGGGGAGGCATGTGGGGGGGTGGGTTCAGAATGGGGGACACATGTACACCTGTGGCAGATCCATGTCAATGTATGGCAAAACTACTACAATATTGTAAAGTAATTAGCCTCCAAAAAATAATTAATTAAAAAAAGATTAATGAATTTGTAAACATTGCAATAAAATTATATGAAATGAAACACTGAGAAAAATGAATTTTTTGAAAATGAAAAGAGTATCAGTGAATTATATGACAATGTGAAGCAGTCTAATACATGTATAACTGGAGTCCCTGAAGGAGGAACAGGAGATATTTGAGAAATAATGGCTGAAAATTTTCTAACCTTGATGAAAACCATGAACCCATATGTCTATGAAGTTTAGCAAACCCAAAGCGCAAGAAACATGAAGAAATCAGCATATCATAATCAAACTGCTCAAAACCAGTGATTAAGGGAAGATCTTAAAAGCAGTCAGAGGAAAGGGACAGGTTTCATCCAGAGAAACAAAGATGAGGACGCCTATGGATTTCTCTCTGGAGACAGTGCGGCCAGGAGCACAGCAGAGTCACAGGTTTAAAGTAAAGGCGGGAAACACCTATCTAGATGTCTATACCCCACGAAAAACACCCTTCAAAAATAAAAGTGAAATGAAGACTTTTTCTGACAT
The DNA here is from genome assembly GCA_006410635.1 of Cephalophus harveyi. Taxonomy (NCBI): domain Eukaryota; kingdom Metazoa; phylum Chordata; class Mammalia; order Artiodactyla; family Bovidae; genus Cephalophus; species Cephalophus harveyi. The sequence goes on along the minus strand of SJYT01039195.1, from coordinate 33,095 downwards.
GAAAGCTGAAAGAATTTATCATGAGCAGATCAGCAATACAAGAAATGTTAAAGGAAATCCTTCATACAGAAGTAAAATAACACCAGATAGAAATCTGAGTCTATACAAAGAATACCCAAAGTGGTAACTGTATGGGGACGTGTGTAAGAGGTTCCCTAAGTGTTTAGGCTGACCAGGAGAGCGGACTTGCGGGCACAGGGGTTAGGGAGCTGGAGAGAGCGGAGGGAGCTGCGTGGGCACACCTACACGCCGCGTGTGGAATGGATGGCCCCTGGGAAGCTGCTGCAGGGCGCGGGCAGCCCCGCCCAGGGCTCCGGGATGGCCTGGCGGGTGGGAGGGGCTGGGAGCGGGGAGAGATGCGCACACACGGAGCTGACTCACTTTGTTGTACAGCAGAAACAACACAACTTTGTGAAACAACTACATTCCAATAAAAATAAATAAAAACAAAAATTAAAAAGATAATGGTTTAAATAGAAATGATGACAATGTGCTATAAATTTTATAACATATATAAAGGCAAAAAGTGGCAACAATAGAATACAGATTGGAGAGAAAATAAACTATTATACGGTTCTTACACTGTGTGTTAGTGTTTCTCGACCACGGTTAATCTTTTGGACTGCATAGCTTTTCATTGTGAGGGACTATTCTATCCATTGTAGGATTCTTAGCAGCATCCCTGTCTTCTATCCATTAGAGGCCCTCCTCTCTGATCATGCTGTCTTCTGACGGACAATATTGCCCCCAGTAGAAACCCACCTCTGTATAGGAGAAAGTTTAATATGACTTCAAAGCAGACTAAGGTAAACATATATGCTATAACCCCTAGAGCAGCTGCTAAAATAACAAAACAAAGAGCTAATAGGCCAGCAGAAGATAAAATTGAATATTAGAAAATATTCAGTCCAAAGAAAGCATGAGAAGAGTTAAAAGGGAGCAAAGAAGAGGCAGGATGCATAGAAAACAAATAGGATGATGGATTTTAACTTAATCACATCAAAAGTCATATTAAATGTACATGGATTAAACACCCAATTAAAGTCAGAGAGTGTCAGACTGGATTAAAAAAGCAATACCAAAACTACATGCTGCCTGAAAGAAATGCACTTTAAATATAAAGACAGAAATAGATTAAACATTAGGGTGTAAAAGCATATGCGATCCTAACACTAAAAAAAACCCAAAGCTGCAGTGTCTGTATCAACATCAGACAAAGAAGGTTTCAGAGCCAAGAGTACTATCAGGGATGAAGAACATCACTTCATAAAGATAAAGGGCCAGTCTCTCAGGAGGACGTAACACTCAAACATTTATGACCCTTAATAAGGGAACTTAAAAATATATGAAGTAAAACCGATACCACTATAATGAAAAACAAACAAATCTACATTATACTCAGAAATTTCAATACTTCTCTCTCCATAGTTGATAAATCAAGTTCACAGAAAATAGCAATATGGCAGATATGAACATTCTCAACCAACTTGACCTGTTTGATACCTGAGAAGGCTCCATGGAAAAGATCTCACTTTTCTCAAGCACACATGGAACATTCACCAAGATACTCCAGGCTATGGAGTAAGTCTTTTACACTTATGCATATAGTTTGGGAATCACTGGATAAGCTCATGAAAGTTTCCAAAAAGTTCTGCAGTAAAATAAAACACACTAATAACAACAACCAACCCCCAAACCAAACCTGTTCTCCTTTGTTTAATGTAGTTCAGGACCTTGCCCTTCACCCCCAATCTGAAATACCTGCAGAAAACGATGTGCCCACTGCCAGAAATCAAAGAGCTTGGAGGAATTAGAAATTAGGCAAACCAAGGTCAAATTTCAATCACTGAGTAGCCCGACATTGGATGTCAGCATTCCCCCAACGCAAATAAAATAATGACGCTCCTTGCTGTAAGAGATCCCAGGGAAACGCCTTATATGTGTCTCGTTGTGCTGAACACAGCTGGGAAGTTAATTTTCCTCCCTGGGGACAGATGGACCGTCCCCTTGTTCTTCAGCAACGCATGCCAGCCCTCCATGTGTCTTCCAAAAGAAAAGTGGTCTAGGGATCTGCTCTGAGATAGGTGGACATCTATCTTCTGTCTCAAGTAGATGTTTGAAAGCCACTTAAAAAAAAAAAAAAATTATAGTTGATCTGGGGCTTCCCTGGTGGCTCAGACAGTAACAGATCTGTCTAAAATGCAGGCAACCGGGGTTCTATTCCTGGGTTGGAAGATCCCCTGGAGAAGGGAATGGCAACCCACTCCAGTATTCCTGCCTGGAAAATCCCATGGACAGAGAGGAGCCTGGTGGGCTAGAGTCCACGGGGTTGCACAGAGCGGGGCACGACTGCGTGACTAACACTTTCCCTGTCCCCGTCCCTGTGCGGCAAGTCCTTATCGGTCATCTATCTTATATGTAGTATGTGCGTGTGTTAATCCCTAACCTAAATTATATCCTCCGCTCTCTCCTTTGCTCACCATAAATCTGTTTCCTACGTCTGTAGGTCCATTTCGTTTTATAAATAAGTTTCATTTGTATCATTTTTTTTTATATTCCACATAGAATGAAATCCTCTTTCTTTAAACATTCTGCTTGTTTTATTTATAGGCTACTTTGAATGAATTATATATGGTAAAGCATGCATAAGTCAGTTTCAAAATCCTGCTTGCATACTCTCATGCTATATGCCTTAATAGATAAATTGGGGGAAATTTTTAGTCTCTTTATGCCCCAAATGTGCGCTGTGTGTGCTGTGCTTAGTGCCCCAAAGAGGACTAAGGCAATGTTTTATAGCTGTCACTGTAGACACACAGTGCTCCCCGGGAGAAACTGATAGAGGTCAGCACATTCCCAGCTTTTGTTGAAACAGTTGTCCAAGAATGTTGATACCGTTAGAGGGAGGACATGTCATTCTCAAGAGCAGCCAGACAGTGGCACCAAAGGCCAGGAATGGAATCATCCAGGCCAGTGTGGTCTCTGGACCAGAAGCCTGATGAGCGAACAGAGCAAAGCCCGGTTAAGGCCCTAGAAATACAAATACCAAACCCAGTGAGTGAATCAGAAACTGCTGGTGGTAGGGCCCCGGACTCTGCACTCTATCAAGCTTTCCAGGGGATTCTGGTACCTGCTCAGGACAGCCTGCATCCAAGCCCAGCTTAGTTTTCTCTGAAATTGGCAGGTACTACTATAGGAGTTGACTTCATGTTTCTTTATTTCACCAGCCTCTGCCTAGCCAATAAACTGCTTCTTTTTCTTTAAAAAAATCTTTTATCGAAGCACAGTTGACTTACAATGTGTTAGTTTCAGGTGAATAGCAGTGATTCAGTTTCATAGGATCATTTAGAAATGTTGCAAATGATTTTCATTATCTGCCTTCATGGTTCTTCCCTCCTAGTGGACTTTTTTTTTACTTCTTTTTAAATTTTTTTTTAAATTACAAAGATATGATAACACATTTACAGGAGACCTCGAAAATACAGAACAAACTTACTTACTGTACCACTATATATTACAATTTTTTATGTAGATAAATTAAGACTTTTTAAACTGTTTATTTTTAAATGAAATAAAAAGCAACTGACACTATGTTAGACCTGGAAGCCTGCCACTTTATACCTTGTCTCCAGCTTTGACACAGGGAGGGGCAGGTCGCAGCCCTCCTGTCTATAGGAACAGCTCCCAAGCTGGCCAGCTTCATCCTCTGTCCTCCCAGCCTGGGAACTGACTGTCCTGTCTGCAGCTTAACCTCCTTCTCTCACCTCAAGGCTTCTCACATTGATGACCCGCAGATAGCAACTTCCCTGAATCTGGGTTCTCCTCTTGGAAAAGTACCCTGTGATCAACCCCAGGAAGCAGGATCTGCATTCCCAGGTGCTGGCCCTCCCCACCCGGGTCCTGGCCCCTCCCCACCCGGGTCCTGGCAGTCAGACCCTGCACCTCTCTCTTTCCATAGTCGCCCAGTTAGTAAATTAGAGGGAACATCCTGATCTGGCCCAGGGTCAGCCCTGGTTTCTCTTGTGAAAGCCCGGGCAGCACTCACAGTCACACCCTACTCCTGTCTGCAGCTTAACCTCCTTCTCTCACCTCAAGGCTTCTCACATTGATGACCCGCAGATAGCAACTTCCCTGAATCTGGGTTCTCCTCTTGGAAAAGTACCCTGTGATCAACCCCAGGAAGCAGGATCTGCATTCCCGAGTGCTGGCCCCTCCCCACCCGGGTCCTGGCAGTCAGACCCTGCACCTCTCTCTTTCCATAGTCACCCAGTTAGTTAATTAGAGGGAACATCCTGATCTGGCCCAGGGTCAGCCCTGGTTTCTCTTGTGAAAGCCTGGGCAGCACTCACAGTCACACCCTATGGGGATATCACACCAGCAGTGAGTGGAGGGAGGAAATGAGGTGGAGATGATGCTGTTCACAGAGCCTTGGGACGAGCTCTGGCGCAGCAGCTGGAAGAGCAGGGCCTCCAGAAGAAGACAGGCTGGAACAGGCTAGTCTTGGTGACCCCACATTCTGCAGGATCTGCATAAATCACCAAGTCTTGCCAAGCCTCAGTTTCCACATCTGCGAAATGGAGGAGCTAAAGCTGCACTTCTCACAGGCTTACTGCTGCCGGGCAGTGTCTAGTAGGATGCGTAGTACCTACATGCTCCCTGCATGTCTTCCCTTCCCTGAGGAAGCAATGAGCTTTCCGTGCCAAGAAGTATGCAAACAAAGATCGCAGCCCATTTTGCCAGAGACATTTGTCAGGAGCAGAGGTGACAAGCTCAAACGCTCACAGTATGCAGCGGACTAACAGAAGTTAGTGCAGAAGCCAGATGGGGCCTGTGAGAGGCGGGGACCGCGCGGCCTGTCTGTACGGGGATGCTGCTGCTTGCCTAAGTGGGCTGCTGCAGGGAGAAAGAGAGGGCCCCGAGTGGTCAGCTTCCTATTTTTCGAGAGAAATTGGAAATACAGCTGTGTGTGTGAAGTCCAGTTTGACCTGTCTCCTGAGGCTTACAGAGGAGGGGCTCCACGTGCTGAGACACAGCTGTGAGTGACAAGCTGAAGCCATCAACCTCGGAGGCCTTCCCCCTGGAACACAGAGGAGGGAAGAGCATGGTTCCCAGTCAGCAGACACGACTCTGCATCTTGGCTCCAGCACTTTCTGAGCATGAGATCTGGTACCCCACCATGTAACCCAACACAAGCCTCCTCTTCTTCATCTGTAAAATGGGGGCAGGTAATAACCCCGAATCACCAGTCTATAGTGGGGTTGAGTACAGCTGCATGTGGGAAGGGGCTTTGAGACGTTTCTGTCAACCAGTGATAACAAAGCCCGTGGGATAAAGACCACTAGGGATGCACAACCATAGCCCAGCAAAATGAGGATGGATAACTGAGGAGACTGCCCGCCGTGGGGGGGGAGCCACGGGCATCCCAGCAGGGCAGTAGCAGGGCTGCTGGGGGGTTGGGGGAAGGAGGCGCACAGGAGTGCATCTAGACAAAGCAGTGTTTGACACAGCCAAGTCACAGAAAGGCTGGGTGTAGCGGGCTCCTCTCTGAGAGGTGGGACCTCGGGTGCATTTGCTTGGAAATCATAAAGGTAAGGTCATGTGGGATGCTGTGTCTGATAATCCCTCTCTTGGGGCTCCAAGATGGAGATGGGCCTGGTTCTGAGTCATAGCCACCCTCTGACCTGGGGCCTCCTGTGTCTACTAGGATGTCCTGTTCTTGCTCAGGATTCCAAACAGCCAAGCGTCTGGCCGTCTGGGATCCTAGGAGTCAGTTTCTTCACATCACCTCCTCAACGGCCCTGCAGACACGCTGTGAAGAACAACAGTAGGTGCCCCCCCAGTGCTGCGCAGGCTCAGAAACTGTTACTGGAATCAGAGAGCCTGCCCCCGAACCCCAGATCTGCCACTTCCTAGTTCTGCCACCACTACACCTCTCAGAACCTCAGTTTGGGGATGAGCAGACCCACAGCCTCTAATCTGCCATTTCAAAATCTAAGAAGAACTAAATGCCAAGAGACGGCTTGAAACTCACGTGGCTGCAAAATCTGTCTTGACCTAACTCTGCTGCTAAGTCACGCCAGTCATGTCCGACTCTGTGCGACCCCACAGACGGCAGCCCACCAGGCTCCGCCGTCCCTGGGATTCTCCAAGCAAGAATACTGGAGTGGGTTGCCATTTCCTTCTCCAGTGCATGAAAAGTGAAAAATGAAAGTGAAGTCGCTCAGTCGTGTCTGACTCTTCGCGGCCCCATGGGCTGCGCCCACCAGGCTGCTCCGCCCATGGGATTTCCCCCGGCGAGAGCACTGGAGTGGGCGCCACTGCTAACTCACTGGGTGGCGAAACCTGTCTGAACCGACATGAGGCTTCTTTCTGTTTCTTATGGCCTCTATTGATGCTGCAAAGTGTCGGCTGTTCACACACTTCCCTGCAGAAAATACTGATGCATTAGATTATAGGGCGCTCTTCCAGACCCTGCTGGAAACTTAGAAAACATTCAGTATATGCATTATCTTTTTTTGCTAAAATAGAAAAGATTTTCAATTCCAAATCCCCCAAGGCTTCGGGGTTTCAGACAAGGATTTGTGGATCACGCAGTGGCTGGGGAGTACATGTTGCAGCTATGGAAAGCTGCTCTGGGTAGAGCATGTGGCACGTGCTGGGTGAGGGAGCCAGCAGGAGCGTGGCTGCGTGCTGGTGACGCCCTCCTCCTCCTGCACCGCCCCCCACTCCCCTTCCCCTGGTTTCGCCTACTTTCTTAGGGCACCTTTGGCTCTTTGTCCTCTCCCCAGCCTCGATGTCCCCTCTGTCCTTGCCAGGTCTGCAGCTATTCACGGGGTGACCCCCCCTCCCAGGATTGATCAGGTATGGCCCTCTTGTCCATAAATACACCCCCAGAGCCCATCCTTCATGCACCTCAAGCCCTCGGTCAGGCCTTCCAAATTCAGAGCAAGGCCAAACCAGCCCTGCTAGGCAGCTTTCTCCCTGCTTTTGCCTCCCAAAGATTGCCACACCCCACCTCTGATGCTGAAGAACCAATTAAAAGGGAGGACCTCCCAAAGAATTCACGGTGTCACCTGTCTTTCTATCAGCCAAGAGCAGAATCCGCTTGTCCAGTTCCATGGAGCCTGACGCCTGGGTTACTCAGAACACTGGGAGGCTAGAGGCTTCTCGGCAGCTCCTCGGGTCTCCTGGGGTTTCCAGGCCTCTGGAATGAGCCATTCAGAGACCCTCTGGGCTCCTTCACTCGGGTCTGGCTGCTGGAGGACACGGCCTTGCCTTCCCAGTGAGTGAAAGTGGGACACACATCTCCCAGCCCGGGGCCAACTGCTAAGGGAGTGTCTCCACTCACGAGCTGTGAGCTCTGATTTTCACTGAGACAGAGCCCACCCAGGCGTCACCCTGGCAGCTTTCACTTCTGCTCGGGCGTGGTTTTGACCTGCTCTCTTCTAAGGAGCTGCGGCCAGCTCTCTGCTGATGCAGGCTTCCAGCCCAGTGGTCTTGAGCAGGGGAGGAGGAACTCAGGAATCGAGGCCTGAGAGCCAGAGGCTCTGAGGCAGAAGGACGCGTATCCGCCAGGCAGAAGGGCCAGGTGGCATTCTCAGTGATGGCTTGTCCCCGGATAGGCTGGAGGGCAGTCTGGACCACCAGCAACTGTGGGAACAGAGGATAGTTAAGGTCACAGCTCAGGACACTTGGGCTGGGTCTTGGCACTCTCATAATCCCAGCAGCAGGTAGATGCCATCAACCCCCTCCCCTCCTGCTTCGCTTCTCAAAGTCACAAGTCATTGGCTCAGCATAGCCCTTCCTTCATTACCTGGTTTTGTGGATGAATCTTCCATTATGCTTCCCTTAAATACCCCCTCCACCTTTGGGCTTTCCTGAAGCCTGGCTTTCTCCTGGGACAATATCTCCTTCCCACCCTTCCCTTGGATTAATTCAACAGCCCCTCAAGGTACCAGTGCCTGTCACCTCCAGTGCCCCACCCAGGCCACTTCCCCTCTGACACGTCCCTGTCAGGACTGCATACTCAGCCCCATGCGTTGTCACTCAAACTGCAGCTGAAGCAGAGAATGTCCCGGAGGTCTCCCTTGCATTAACACTCTGCTGGGGGACAGGGGTGAGTGAGACGCTCCCAGACCTCCCTGAAGAGCAGAAGAGAGGTCAGGCCCCAACAGGCGCCCCCATTCCCTCAGCTCCTCCCTCCACTCCAGCTGAGCAGTCATTTCTGGGTCCCAGAGGGGGCCAGGGGCAGGTTCTGGTGGAGGAGGGCATGACTTCTCTCTTTCTAGCTTACATTCAGCTCTGCCCCCTCTTCTTCTTTCCCTTTCCATGTGTCTTCCTGGAACATCCATCCTAGGGAAGGGAGACAGACAGTCAACATAATCTATAAACTGTGCCTATGGTGACAGGCACATTGGAAAAAATAAAGTAACCAGGGAGGGATGAGAAGTACTGGGGGGCGATTTTAAGCAACGTGGCCTGGGAAGGCTTCATCATTAAGTGCAGATGGGAGGATGAGGGATGAGCATGGACTACTTTCCAGGCGGAGAGGAGAGCGGGTGCAGAGGGCCTGGGGCAGGGGCGGCAGGCACTCAGCGGGCAGGCCAGCTTTGGCGAGGGCGGGGTCTAGGCCAGAGGGCAGGATGCTCGCATCTAATCATCAGGGACAGTAACTAAACAAGATGGCCTAGTTCTCACGTAACTTCCTCGTTTTTTAAGGTAATAACCCTGGGTGCTGTCAGTGTGGAGAGAAGCACCCTCACAGTGGGAATGGAATCCACATCTTGCTTTTAGAGAGCCGTTTGGTTATACAAATTAAGGCACATAAAAATGATCTTACCGTTTGAACCAGTCATTCCACATCTGGGACTGTATCCTTGAGAGAAATCCCAAACACAGGGATCCTTATATTGCTCCCTTTAATTAGCCATGAAAAGCCAATTGGCTCCCTGGAGCCCTGGCACACTGCCCTCTGCTGAGACCCAGGCCTCTGCACTCCAGCACCCCGCTCCCTCCCCCAGTCCCCTAGCCTGGACTCCCAACTGGAACATCTGCCTTAGAGTATGACCTTGGTCTCCTCCCCTCACTGCACGCACTGGGGCATAAACCTCCACAAGGGAGGCTGGAATTTGCTCAATCTCTGGGATCAGACAAGAAGAACGTTCCAGGTCACACCGTCTGCTACCAGATGGCATCTGAGATGTTCAAGTGAGGAAATGGCATTGGTCCACCTGTCATTTATTCATTTACAAACCCATGGACAGTCCGCTCTGTGCCAGCCAATGGCTCAGCCCCCAGCTGAGGCATTAGAGCCCAGAGGGGATAAGGACAGTCCTCATGAGGGGTGTGCACATGTGTCATGAAGAATTAGTCTGAAACTAGCTTTACAATGGGAGCTTAATTAATAGCATCTTAATTACCTGGGAAAAGAACGCTCTGGTTAGTTTCTTGATGCTCAAAGCTGATCATGCTTTTAACTGAGTCAGACGATATTCCCCACAGCCTCCGGGTCCCCACATCCACGTAGGGAGAGGCCCCCACGCAACCGCAGTTATGTCTCGGCTCTGAGGCCTCTCTGTCCCTGCCAGGGTCACCATCCACAGCCACAGGGCTCTGCAGGGGGTTCCCCTCCCCTCCTGAGCCCACCCCGAGTCAGGACTCGGCATGGAACTTGACCCCGTGGTCAGTATGGCTGGAGGTACAGTCAGTCAGAGGTGTTGGGGCCACCTGTCTGTGCCCCAAGGGGGCAGCTCTTTCCACCAAGATAGAAATTTTTCTGGAAAACCTCGCAAGACATCACCAAGAGTTTGGGGTTTGGAATCCCCAACTTAGCAGCCTAGACTTCCTTCCCTTCGGGGCCCCATCTTATCACCTGTCTGCAGTACAGGCGCCCTAAGCTCTTCAGTTGTATTTTAAGGTCTTTGTGCTTCAACAAGAAAGGGTTGAACTACTCACTCTCACTTTCCTCCCACACATGTCTCCCCCAGAAACCACTCCTTGTTCCACAGTCATGTGCCGGGTGCTGGGGACGCGGTGGGGACGGATCTGAGAGAGTCACCGCCTGTGCTTGAGCTACACTGGCTGAACAAGAGACCCAGTGTCCAGGTTTCAAGCTGTGAGTCACCAGCCATTATTTTTTGACAATATCTCCTTCCCACCCTTCCCTTGGATTAATTCAACAGCCCCTCAAGGTACCAGTGCCTGTCACCTCCAGTGCCCCACCCAGGCCACTTCCCCTCTGACACGTCCCTGTCAGGACTGCATACTCAGCCCCATGCGTTGTCACTCAAACTGCAGCTGAAGCAGAGAATGTCCCGGAGGTCTCCCTTGCATTAACACTCTGCTGGGGGACAGGGGTGAGTGAGACGCTCCCAGACCTCCCTGAAGAGCAGAAGAGAGGTCAGGCCCCAACAGGCGCCCCCATTCCCTCAGCTCCTCCCTCCACTCCAGCTGAGCAGTCATTTCTGGGTCCCAGAGGGGGCCAGGGGCAGGTTCTGGTGGAGGAGGGCATGACTTCTCTCTTTCTAGCTTACATTCAGCTCTGCCCCCTCTTCTTCTTTCCCTTTCCATGTGTCTTCCTGGAACATCCATCCTAGGGAAGGGAGACAGACAGTCAACATAATCTATAAACTGTGCCTATGGTGACAGGCACATTGGAAAAAATAAAGTAACCAGGGAGGGATGAGAAGTACTGGGGGGCGATTTTAAGCAACGTGGCCTGGGAAGGCTTCATCATTAAGTGCAGATGGGAGGATGAGGGATGAGCATGGACTACTTTCCAGGCGGAGAGGAGAGCGGGTGCAGAGGGCCTGGGGCAGGGGCGGCAGGCACTCAGCGGGCAGGCCAGCTTTGGCGAGGGCGGGGTCTAGGCCAGAGGGCAGGATGCTCGCATCTAATCATCAGGGACAGTAACTAAACAAGATGGCCTAGTTCTCACGTAACTTCCTCGTTTTTTAAGGTAATAACCCTGGGTGCTGTCAGTGTGGAGAGAAGCACCCTCACAGTGGGAATGGAATCCACATCTTGCTTTTAGAGAGCCGTTTGGTTATACAAATTAAGGCACATAAAAATGATCTTACCGTTTGAACCAGTCATTCCACATCTGGGACTGTATCCTTGAGAGAAATCCCAAACACAGGGATCCTTATATTGCTCCCTTTAATTAGCCATGAAAAGCCAATTGGCTCCCTGGAGCCCTGGCACACTGCCCTCTGCTGAGACCCAGGCCTCTGCACTCCAGCACCCCGCTCCCTCCCCCAGTCCCCTAGCCTGGACTCCCAACTGGAACATCTGCCTTAGAGTATGACCTTGGTCTCCTCCCCTCACTGCACGCACTGGGGCATAAACCTCCACAAGGGAGGCTGGAATTTGCTCAATCTCTGGGATCAGACAAGAAGAACGTTCCAGGTCACACCGTCTGCTACCAGATGGCATCTGAGATGTTCAAGTGAGGAAATGGCATTGGTCCACCTGTCATTTATTCATTTACAAACCCATGGACAGTCCGCTCTGTGCCAGCCAATGGCTCAGCCCCCAGCTGAGGCATTAGAGCCCAGAGGGGATAAGGACAGTCCTCATGAGGGGTGTGCACATGTGTCATGAAGAATTAGTCTGAAACTAGCTTTACAATGGGAGCTTAATTAATAGCATCTTAATTACCTGGGAAAAGAACGCTCTGGTTAGTTTCTTGATGCTCAAAGCTGATCATGCTTTTAACTGAGTCAGACGATATTCCCCACAGCCTCCGGGTCCCCACATCCACGTAGGGAGAGGCCCCCACGCAACCGCAGTTATGTCTCGGCTCTGAGGCCTCTCTGTCCCTGCCAGGGTCACCATCCACAGCCACAGGGCTCTGCAGGGGGTTCCCCTCCCCTCCTGAGCCCACCCCGAGTCAGGACTCGGCATGGAACTTGACCCCGTGGTCAGTATGGCTGGAGGTACAGTCAGTCAGAGGTGTTGGGGCCACCTGTCTGTGCCCCAAGGGGGCAGCTCTTTCCACCAAGATAGAAATTTTTCTGGAAAACCTCGCAAGACATCACCAAGAGTTTGGGGTTTGGAATCCCCAACTTAGCAGCCTAGACTTCCTTCCCTTCGGGGCCCCATCTTATCACCTGTCTGCAGTACAGGCGCCCTAAGCTCTTCAGTTGTATTTTAAGGTCTTTGTGCTTCAACAAGAAAGGGTTGAACTACTCACTCTCACTTTCCTCCCACACATGTCTCCCCCAGAAACCACTCCTTGTTCCACAGTCATGTGCCGGGTGCTGGGGACGCGGTGGGGACGGATCTGAGAGAGTCACCGCCTGTGCTTGAGCTACACTGGCTGAACAAGAGACCCAGTGTCCAGGTTTCAAGCTGTGAGTCACCAGCCATTATTTTTGGGGTTATAAAACCAGGTTAGTGGATCATGACCAGAATTGAACATAGAGTGGAAACAAGAGTATGCCTCGCCTTGGAGGCACTGGCACACATCTGCATGCGTAGGTGGCACCAAGCATCCCCAGATGTTTTTCTGCCTATGAGGCAACATTGTGGGCTTGGGAGACGTTAGATGGATTAAATACAGGCCAAGCTCGGGGGAAGACATGCAACCAGAGCCTGGAATCCATCTTGCAAGTGCTAGGCTCAAGGTGTGAGCACACGGACCAAGATGTTCCCTGCGGTGAGTACCCTATTTCTCAGCCTGTGCTGTTGGGAAGAAAACATGGGCGGCAGGTATTGTGGCGTGTCGGGGCCCTGGTGTCCTGGACCGGCAGCTCTGCGTGTGTGGCAAACAGCGACGAGAGAGACAGCAGGACGCGGAGATGAAGTCATATACTGAGGGCCTTGAAAGTCAGGGTTACCTTTTGACCTTGGCCCTAGGAAATAGGAGTTTAAAGCAGGATGACCCATTTAACAAACATCTGCTGAGAGCCTACGATAGGGAAGATTCATGCTGTAAAAGTTGACTGTGAGAGCAGTCTGGGGGCTCGGGAGCTGCTGGCAGTACGGAAGAGAGAGCTATCTGCTGTGGGGCTACTGCAATAGTCCCAGCGTGAGATAATAACGCCAGAGGCCAGGATGTCTGGAGAAGGAGGAGACAGGGGCAGCCTCTGTATCTGGCTGGCTGGTCCCCAGCGCCTGGGGGAGGATGGTGGCCATGACTCTGCACATATGTCAAGGGGAACGAGCAAGGCTTTGGAGGTCACAGAAAAATTTCCGCACCCCCAAAAAAGCATGGAAGTCACATGGTCAGATGGATAAACCCACGGGCATGAGTCACGGGGACTTGTGACCTTGGCACATTACTCAAGCCCCTGCATTGCCAATTTATAAAATGGGGCTGGCCTAGAAGAACACTTAGCTCACAAGGGTGTTATGATATTGAAAGCTAATAACGGTAAAAGCCTTCTACTGTGTCTGGCACAGGGCCAGGGATCACACCAGGACTCCTTGCCGACCTCTCTCACATCCCAGCTATGCCCGGAGAAGGTGCTGGCAGGCAGCCTGAGAAAGGACCAACTTCCTGCCACTCACAAGTCAGGAAAACTGGGCTGATTTTACAATACTGCTGCCCTCTCCAGCCCCCTGTTCACAACTCAGGCCCATCCCCCCAGTGACTTGGAGCCTCAGGGCATGTAGCATGCAAGCCTTGTGTGGCTGGCTCTCTCACCCAAGGAGGGCCCCACCATCCACACCAGAGGTCTCCAAGAGGGAAATCCATTTTCAAAGGCTTTAAGACAGATGATCTTAAAAGTGTGGCCACATTACCTGAGCACAGGCGGTTTCCCTGGTTCTCTGTAAAGATGGTCACTGCATACCCATTCAGAACAATTTGCTCCAAAGCAGGCATCGCCTTTGGGTTTTCACTGAGATTTTCTGTGTGCAGAGTGTGCTGGGTGCTGGGTGCACTCGAGCAGGCTGCATCGCCTTTGGGTTTTCACTGAGATTTTCGTGTGCAGAGAGTGTGCTGGGTGCTGGGTGCACTCGAGCCGGCTGCGGCCCTGTGCAGCACACGCCTGCAAGGAACATCCTTGCAGGGTAATCCTCCACCTTCCCTCCATGCTGATTGCCAAGATTTCTCTGCCTTAAACCTACACGTCTCACATCTGACAATGGAAGTGACTCTGACTAATCAATGCTCCCTTTTTGGATCAAGACAAGCCTCCAAAACCAAGAGAGATGACTGGCAGCCTTCATTGATCTTCTTGGTTTTCTCAACAGAGCCAACTCAGAATATAAAATGCAGAGTTTCCCTTAAATATCTTTTGCCTACCTGACTGTTCAATCAGGGGAGATTTTCAGTGAGGCTACATTGTCAATATGCCTTAAAGCCAATCCGTTTCCTGGCTTTCCCCAGGATATATCTGGAGTATTTTTCAGGAACACTTAAGCTTTTCTCTAAGTGTCCCTCTATCCATTCCAGGCTCAACAGAATTTTGGCACAATGAGAAGGTCTATCCTTTTTCAAAAGTGATAAGCAGTTTTATTCTTCCACTGCACAGTCATCTACTGGGGGTGTTGTGTACCAGGTGCTAAGCACAACCCAGCCACCTCAGACTCATCCCATCAGGACCCACGCCCCGGTAGAGGAAACAGACACGGGAACACATCCTCATGATACAATACGACAGAAACAGTGATAGAAACCTAATACTGGCCCAAGGGAAGAAGAAATCGGCTTTATTTGGAAGGTGGGACAAAGAGGCTTGATTTTGATCACGAAAGATGAGTAGAAGTCATCTAGGAAGCCAGGGAGAGGTTAAATAACAGCATCAGCTGGCTCCACAAGGATCTCATTCCACGAAACGAAACCCCATGCGGCACTGCCAATGCACCCATTTTACAGATGGTGTAGGTAAGGTTTGGAGACGTTAAACAGTTTGCACAAGGTTAGCGAGCTAGGAACTTGCAGAGGAGAGACAGCTCTGTGCAGGTTTTAAATGATGGAAACTAGACCCAGAGCCTTTAAGCAGATAAACGGCGCCCACTCCAGTGTTCTTGCCTGGAGAATCCCATGGACAAAGGAGCCTAGTAGGCTACGGGGTTGCAAAGAGTCGGACACGACTGAGCGACTCCACTTCACTTCACTTAAGGTTAGACAGGTGATGGAATAAGGGATCAAACCTAGGCATCATATTGAGACCACACAGGTAGACGAATTATAGAGGACCTTTTATGTCAAGCTAAACAATTTGGACTCTTTCTCATTAGATGAAGATGCTATGAAGGGTTTTAATTGGTGTGGCAGCTTTGCCACACCCACTCTGATTTATTCTGCCCAATAACTACAATTGATAATTTCTAGTAGTGAAGAAGTAGTATCAGTTATAGCCACAATGGACCTGTCCAGAATAAAGATATACTATTTAATGAGGCTATTCTATTGAATGATGATGTTCTATTTATTCAGAACTACTATAGCTCAGGAAGAAAACAGATGAGTCTAATAGATGGGGAAGAAAAGTAACAGGAAATTTACAAAAAAAGAAAATACAAATGCTCAGTAAACGCATGGAAAGATGTCAATTAAAACAAGAAGGAACACCATTTTCATCTCCCGTGAGGCTGACAAAATGGAGAAAGAGGAGAGCAACTGTCAGCAAGGGTGCTGAGGATTGTGTCCTCGGCTTTGTGAGGGTATACACTTCCACAGTCATTTTGGGGGGCAATTTGGAAATTTCTTTTCAAATCTAAAAAGCACACAGATTGCTCATATCTACCAAGCTGTTTTACCTCTGGGTAAAGCACCTCCAATAAAAACAAGGAGGTTCAATACAACAGTGTCACGTGTAAAAATTAAACATAAGCCAAATGTCCACCTAAGGAAAGAGCTGTAAACACTGGTGTATACTGTGCGGCAGCCAAGAAACTCATGCTCTTTCTGTGTGTGGACTAAAGTGGATACACTGTTGAGTGGAAAAGGAGAGAACTGCAGAATGATACACATAGAACAGCATTTATGTAAAAAATATGTTTATTCAAATATAGAGGCTGTTTATATTACATTTTATATGCGTTCATGGATATGTATAAAAGGGTTTAGAAAGGGCTTGGAAAATACATATTAAAAACAGTAACAGTGGTAGTATCTGTGAGGTAATAGAACAAACCAGGGTTGTTCTCCCAGGGTTGGGAGCCAGAAAGAAACATTTATAATGCCCTAGTTTCTATGAGCCATCTCTACAAGCAATTTCTATTTATATACTATTTATGTGATTAGTTTTCATTTTAATAAATGTAGAGATGGATCAATAAACCACTGACACATCAGTTCCTATGCAAAGTCCTATGATGACCAGCACTCTGCTGAATGCGTACAAAGCAAAATTTTCTTATTAGACACCCAGACTCAGATCTTGCCTTCAAGAAGCTCCCAGCTAGGTGTTGGGGAAGAAGTCCAACATCATGTGTGATAAATTCATGAAGAGGAGTAGAAGACACAACAGAATTCAAGGTGAGAGGAAAAAGAGGTTATTCACATTATTCACATTAATTCAGGAATCAGGGAAGTATAAAAACAGACGAGAGGCAAAGCTGGGCATGGACCAAGAGAACGTCCAGTTCAAAGTGCAGAGGTGGGGGCTCCTGTGGCCGTTAGGGAAGACAGGGAGAGTAGGGGCTTGGGGGAATGTGGTGGAAAGTCACAAGGCTGGGAGAAGAAGCTGGACTGTAGTCCTGGGCAGCAGGGGCCCCTGCAAGGTCTGTTGGTCCTTGAGAATGTGCCAGAAACTTTACAGAGAAAAGAAGTTTGGCATCCATGCAGGAGTGAGTAGGCTGGTTTAGGAAGGAAGGGACAGGTTAGAAGGTAGCTGACTGCTCCAGTGCAGAAGATATGGTGTCTGGGCCAGGAGAAGGGGTGGTCTTGATGATGGAGGGAGATGAACCTGAGAGACTCATCAGATTGGGGTGAGAAGTGAGTGGAAGGGGCAGAGACAAAGGGGATTTTGAGGCTCTGCTTCCACTCAGGGACTTACAGGAAAGCAGACCGGGGCAGCCCCCTCCTCTGGGAGCTGTACAGAGGAGTTACGAATCTCGCACACAGTGCAGGAGCTTAAACCCCTTTCTGTTCCCCTTGGAGCCTAGCTATGCTGTGCACAGGCAGGTCTGGCCCCTAAGGACGGGCTGGCCAAGGGCAAGCGGGCACGTAGTCCTTCTGGCGTCCAGCCACCAGACTCACAGGCTTCCGGGAAAGGCTGACAGGGCCGCTGTGTTCCTTTGAATCTGAAAATATGTGGCTAGAGAAGCCTAAATTAATTAAGTGATGCTGAGGCCCGAGGCCCTCCTGAGGAAGCACACAAGGGAGGGGATAGCACGGGCAGGATGAACTGCACCCCCACCCCCACCCCCCAGTACTGGAATCCAGAGAGCTCACGAGCGTCACTGGAGCTAAGCCGGCACTTAAGCGCTCTCTGGGAGACAAAGAAATCATAAATCAGGAGCAGGCGCCACACCCACATGCTGCCACCACCATCAACCTGCTTCCCCACAGAAACATGGCCGTTTCACGTCTCTGGGAACAGAGGTCTCCATGAAGCAACAACTGGCAAGGCCCTGGAAGTGACCTGGTCCATGACCTTCTCAGAAAAGAGTCCAGGATGGATTGATGCCTGCCTCCAAAGCAACACCCTCCACACATAATTCCCTCATGACTCTCCTGCCCCAAACACACACACACACACAGAGATACACAGAGCAGACATCACCTGGGCACAGGCGCATGACGGCTTTCCTGTCACTGTCTCCCCAAGCTGCCATATCCCAGGACCCCCAAGTCCCCAGCAAGCTCCACTGTGGCTCTGGTAGAGTGGAAAGGACTCTTCTTCCTAACAGAATGAGGTCACAGCTATAAACAATGGATAAAGTGAGAAGAAACATTGTCAGTGAGAAGTCACCAATCCATACAAAGCAACAATAATTAAGCTCCCACTAAGCGTCACGCATTGAGCTAGGCCATCTCATAATCTTCATTCATCCTGGAGCAGGACATCATGGGTGCTGAGAGCTGGATGCTGGCGCTAGCCTGCATTTGAATTCTATCTTCACAACTTCTGAGCTTTCTGGCTGTGAATGAATTTCTGTACCTTGGTGTCCCTACCTGTAAAAAGTTATTATGAAGGTTGATTTAAAAAGATTAAATGAATTAATGTTTGTAAAATGCTTGAAACAGCGCCTAGCACTATATAAACACATTTATGTATCTTAAGTTCCTTCCTTTACTCATTCCACTTATATATCAAGTACCAGATATGTACTCTGTAGCAACAGTTACTATATCTGGTTGAGAAAAAAGAGGGGGAAAAAATGCTTCCATTTTCTCCTACAGAACTGGATGGGAAGTTCCCTTTCGACTGCAAATTATGCTCAGATAGAGGAGTCTCTGGGAAGGGATTTATCAAGAGTTCTAGGGAAGAAGCAGCCACAGGTGGAGAAAAATGGAGGGCCGGGGCCATTGTGGGAGGCTGGTTGGCAAATTGGAAAGCCAGCGCCAGCACCCTGGACAGCTCCCTGCAGGCCCGGGCCAAAATGGAGATTGCTCCCTTCCTGCCAAACCTCAGACTTTTGCTGAGGCAAGGTGTCTTGGCCTCCCTGCTAACTCCTCCATCCTAGCCCTTGGGGCTGCTGATACATGGGTGGGGAGCCCTTCTAAGCTGGAAGCTGGGTGAGGGAGTTTGGTGTCCCTGGAGTTTCCTTAAGGAGCCTCCCTCTTCCTTCCACGGATCTTCATCTGCCCCTCTCCTTGGCGTTGCCAGGGAGAGTGTGTTTGCCTTGCACAACGAGCAGCAGAGGCACTTTGGAAGCAGCATGAGGATCAGAAGACTGGTCCCATGGCCCCAGTTTAAATCCAGGCTCTGCTGCTGGACTCTCAGGGACGTGGTCCAGCTTCGCCAAGCCCAATGTCCTCATCAATAAGACAGGCGGAATAGCACCCACACTGAACCAGGGTTGAGTAAGAGTTAAATAAAATAACATACACAACACCTCTGGCACAGAGATGTGATTACTAAATGAGCCTGTTTCCTGCCCTAGAGGAAAGGAGGACTGGAGAATTACGCATGAGCCCAGAGATAACTTGCCATCATGCTCAGGAATAGTCATGAATTCTATGGGCCAGGAGACAGCTGCATCTTGAAAGCCCTGGGGAAGTCGCCCTTCTCTAAGATTTCACTGTTCTTTAGCCATGAAACAGAAAACTTCTGCCTTAAATTTCAAGCTCCCTTTTTCAAATCACATAAAGCAAACAATATAAATAATAATTGCTCAGTAGGTTGAAAGACTGTCCCTTGAAAAGCCTCATAACGGGAGTCAGAAGGAACTAGAGATCTTAAACTCAAATGAGCAGAGAGCATGAGGCAGGTGACAAATATTGGTGAAGCCAGCTGGAGAGAGGCTGCAATGAGCTGGAGAGAGTGTGTACTGCCTTATGGCCTTCAAATAAAATGTAAAATAACTATACCATCCAACAGAGCCCTTCTATAGCACCCATTTGACCCTGAAGGCTGCGGCAAGTTAGGAGTCCCCAAACCCCTTACTTAACAGAGACCAAGGCTGGGGCCCAGAGAGAGGCTGTGACTTGCCCAAGATCATCCAGAGGCAGGCCTGTATCCATACTGGCACTTTTTCCCTCCCTCAGACCAAGGACAGTTTGGACACTTCAGAGCCAGTGTCAGCAGCTCTTAAGAAGTGGAAGAATTTCTTCTCCTTCCCTGGGGTGAATGAAGAGATTGGGTGACAGGTGGCAAGTTCTCACCCTGGTGTGCTGGCCTCCATCACCTCTCTCCATAGCAGTCTCAGGAAGAGAAGTTAGCTTTCCAGCGCCTTCTGGGCCTCCCACCAGCCTGGACAACTTAACCAGAGGGACTAGCTAGGAAGCCAGGGATACCCCCTGAAACTCTTATCTGCTCTTCACAAGACCACATCTGTAAAACGAAGATAAAACAACACATTTTACAGATGATAATAATAACCACAGCAAGCACTTACGTTACTATGTCCCAAGCATCCTAAGCAGTAGGAACTATCGTCCATCTTACAGATAAAGAAACTGAGGGAGAAGAGGGGAAGTGGTTTCCCCCCTTCCCTCTAGACATTCTAAGTAGCATGTGGCAGAGCCAAGAGCCATCTCAGACCTCTTTGCCTCAAGTTCTTTCCACTGCATCCTGATGTCTCCTTGGGGTGGGGAGCACCGTTAAGGAAGAAGCTGAACCTAACTGTAGTTTGTTTTTGAGGCCAGAAGGATGGGAAGAATTCTCTCTGACTCTGGAAGAAAGAGACAAACTGTAATCTCAACAGCACAAATCTCCCTGCCTCCACCGCCTCAGAGCCTCTGGCCCAGGCAGTCCGCAGGCCAGAACATGGAGTCGATGTGCCACCCACGGTCAACGCTGGGGACTCACTAGGCCCCGCGCACATTCGGGGACTGCTCACCTCGTGTGCTGAGAACTGGGTGTCTCAGTGGGTGTGGCCCTCTTAAGATGAGCTCCCCGCTTGAGCCTCTGCAGAGAGCGAAACTGATGGCTCGGGCCTGGAAAGTGGTTGCGGCGCCCACGCGGCGTCTCTTACAGTTCCGAGGGTAGCCCATGGCTGCATCTCTTCCTGAGCCCACCCGGGACTTGGAGGGGGGCGGTGCGGGTGGGGCTGGAAAGGGGGCGGGACCTCGCTGGAGCGGAGGGAGGCCTTGGTGTAGAGCCGAGACATCCTGGGAGGAGTTAGAACTAGGAGGGCGAGCGGAGGAGGGAAGGGAGAGGACTGTCTCTTATACACATCTTGTCCTCATCAATAAGACAGGCGGAATAGCACCCACACTGAACCAGGGTTGAGTAAGAGTTAAATAAAATAACATACACAACACCTCTGGCACAGAGATGTGATTACTAAATGAGCCTGTTTCCTGCCCTAGAGGAAAGGAGGACTGGAGAATTACGCATGAGCCCAGAGATAACTTGCCATCATGCTCAGGAATAGTCATGAATTCTATGGGCCAGGAGACAGCTGCATCTTGAAAGCCCTGGGGAAGTCGCCCTTCTCTAAGATTTCACTGTTCTTTAGCCATGAAACAGAAAACTTCTGCCTTAAATTTCAAGCTCCCTTTTTCAAATCACATAAAGCAAACAATATAAATAATAATTGCTCAGTAGGTTGAAAGACTGTCCCTTGAAAAGTGGGGAGAGCTGCGCGGCGAGCGGGCCGGCGGGCTGGCGGCGGCAGGATGCCCCTCGGCCGGCGCTGGCGGCCGCTCGGCGCTGCGGGGGCGGCTCCCGGCGCGCGCGAGGCTCCGCGCGCCCAGTCTGCGGCCCCGGCCCCTGGGCCGGCCCTCCCTGCCTGACGAGCCCTGAGCCCAGCGGCGGCGGCTTCGGGGCTCGGTTCCGGACCGCGGCGGCGCCTCGCCGTGGAGGGAGGGTCCTTGCCTTTTCTGGCGCGCAGGGCCCCCCGAAGTCCCGCGCCTTCGTCTCTGCACTGCAGGGCGCCCGCGCCCGACCCCGGCGGCAGCGTCCTCGGAAGAGCGGCGGGGTGGGGGTGATGGAACCGGCGGCCCCGGCGGGTCAGGCCCCGGCGGCAGCCAGCAAGCTGTCGGAGGCGGTGGGCGCGGCGCTGCAAGATCCCCGGCGGCAGCGGCGTCTGGTGCTGGTCATCGTGTGCGTGGCGCTGTTCCTGGACAACATGCTGTACATGGTCATCGTGCCCATCGTGCCCTACTACGTGCACGCGGCCAGCGAGAAGCCCACCCCGACCAATGCCAGTGCCGTCCCGGTCACCACCTCAGAGCCCCCGACGGCTGATGTGCCGGCCAAGTCTCCTGCGAAGCCCCAGCACCCCCGGGACAACGAGGACGTGAGGATCGGGGTGCTGTTCGCCTCCAAGGCCATCCTGCAGCTGCTGGTGAACCCCCTAAGCGGGACCTTCATCGACCGCATGAGCTATGACTTGCCGCTGCTTCTGGGCCTGGGCGTTCTGTTCGCCTCCACGGTGATGTTTGCCTTCGCGGAGGACTACGCGACGCTCTTCGCTGCCCGCAGCCTGCAGGGGCTCGGCTCGGCTTTCGCGGACACGTCTGGCATCGCCATGATCGCAGACAAGTATCCGGAGGAGCCGGAGCGCAGCCGCGCCCTGGGCCTGGCGCTGGCCTTCATCAGCTTCGGGAGCCTCGTGGCGCCGCCCTTCGGGGGGCTCCTCCACGAGTTCGCCGGAAAGTCTGCGCCCTTTCTGGTGCTCGCCGCCGTCTCGCTGTTCGACGCCCTGTTGCTGCTGGTGGTGGCTAAACCCTTCTCGGCCGCGGCGCGGGCGCGAGCCAACCTGCCGGTGGGCACGCCCATCCACCGCCTCATGCTGGACCCCTACATCGCAGTGGTGGCAGGCGCGCTCACCACCTGCAACATCCCCCTCGCCTTTCTGGAGCCCACCATCGCCACGTGGATGGCACGTACGATGGCAGCGTCCGAGTGGGAGGCGGGCATGGCCTGGCTGCCGGCCTTCGTGCCGCACGTGCTAGGCGTCTACCTCACCGTGCGCCTGGCGGCGCGCTACCCCCACCTGCAGTGGCTGTGCGGCGCCTTCGGGCTGGCGGTGATCGGCGCCAGCTCGTGCCTGGTGCCCGCCTGCCGCTCCTTCGCGCCGCTGGTGATTTCGCTCTGCGGCCTGTGCTTCGGCATCGCGCTGGTGGACACCGCGCTGCTGCCCACGCTCGCCTTCCTCGTGGACGTGCGCCACGTCTCGGTCTACGGCAGCGTCTACGCCATTGCCGACATCTCCTACTGCGTGGCCTATGCGCTCGGGCCCATCGTGGCGGGCCACATCGTGCACTCGCTCGGCTTCGCACAGCTTAGCCTCGGCATGGGCCTGGCCAACCTGCTCTACGCGCCCGTCCTGCTGCTGCTGCGCAACGTGGGCCTCCTGAAGCGCTCCCGCTCGGAGCGGGACGTGCTGCTGGACGCGCCGCCGCAGGGCCTGTATGACGCCGTGCGCCTGCGGGAGCGCCCCACGTCCCAGCGGGACGGCGCCCCCCGCAGCCCGCCCGGCCCCTTGGACGCCTGCGAGGAGGACGACGACTACCCCCGCAGCTAGCGGCCCTGCCCTCCTCTAGGCCACCCTCCTACTCCCCGCCCACCCCCACGCGCGGGTCAAGGGGGCCCCTCTGTGGCAGCTCGGGCGCAGGGCTTGCCACCCCCAGCGAGTACCCAGACCCCCGGCTGTCTTTATTTCCCGGCCCGAGTCCCCTCTCTAGAGTCCCTTCTGTGTCCTCCTTTCTTTCCTCCAACCGGGCGTGGAGCATCTAGGCACGTGAAGACTGACGTGCTTCGGGAAAAGGTGAAGAGGCGCGCTGGCCGCCACCGCGGGGCTCCCCGATGCAGAGCCGTGCCTCTGCCTGCCCTTCCTTGCGTTCCTTCCAGTGCCAACTGGGCCCGCTGCACCACGGTGCCTCCGGGCCGATTCAATAAACTATATCTGTGCGAGGCCGAGTCTCTTTACTGACGGGGGTGGGCGGCCGGGCAAGGGACCAGGGAAGAACGGGAGGGTGAGCTGTGCCTCTCGCCCCAGTCCTGGTCTCAGTCCAGCGGGCACGCAGGAAGCCCGTGGCTCTTTTGCAGCCGGGAAAAGGAGATACGGAAGAAGCTGACCCAACAAGGGCTCTCACGCACGAACACTCTGGTGCGCACGCCGCCCTCAGCCCGCCGCAGCCCCTCCCCGACCCAAGCCCAGCGCTGCGCTCCGGGGTGCCGCCCCGGGACCCGGAGGAGCCGCTCCCTCCGGGTGCGCTGGTCCCGCCCCTTAAGGACACACCCTGCATCAGCCACAGAGCTCTACACTAAGGCGCCCGAGCCGGTCTTTCCTTGAGACCGGCAGCCTGTCCCGTCCAGGCTCCAAGAGGGAATGGGTCCGAACTGTTCCGGGCAGCGGAAGAAAAACCGGCCGTGTCTTTAAGGGCTCGGTATCTGGAAACTGCGCGTGTGGGGTGTGTGTGTGTGTGTGTGTGTGTGTGTGCCCTAGAGAGCTACACTCCGTCCTACGAGGAATACGGGGAACGGTTGTCGGTGTGTCAACTGGTCCTGGCTGTGCAGACTTGAGTCAGGGCTGGAGAGGATGCGAGTGTGTGAGCTGATACCCACCTCCACCCTTTCTGGCCCTGAGTAGAAGAAGCAAGCCCCCTGGGCTGTCAAAGAAGCCTCCCCACCTTGAGTGTGGGTCCCCAGAGTCCCAGACTAGCACTTGGGCAGCATTCCCAGCCCCGCCGCCCGCTGAAGGCCGCAGAGTCCCCGGATTCCGCCATGGAGAGGCTGCCGCGTTGGGGGTATGCCTGTGTGTCAGACAACGTCTGCGGGGGTCTGCACGCCTGGTGTGTGCACGTGTGTTCGAAGTCTGCGTGTCCAGCTCTGCGTGTGTTCGAGCAGGGTCTGTCTTTGTGGGTCTGTGTGTGCCTGCGGTGTAAAGATCTATAGGGGAGGGGGCACGCTTTGTCTAGGAGAAATGTCTGCCTCTGACTACGTGTCTCTAAGCATCCCCAGGTGTGTATCGCGCATATTCCTTATAGTGCCAGCCGGGATAAGTGGGAATAGAAAAGGGAGGGCCTGCAGTGATGGACAAACAGATTTACTAGTAGTACTACTAATGTTGCTATCATTGTTATATTCTAAAAGGAGTTGTAATAAGGTTTGAACCTGCCCTAGACGGTGGGGAGGACACAGATTTACCCAGACTCAACCCTCCCCAGAGTTCTGCAGAGTCAGCCAGCCACTGCTGGGATAAAGGGGATGGGGGGCGCGGGGACTGGGAAGGCTGAGCTGAGGGCGATGGGCACCGGCGGAGACGTGTTCGGACCCCTCTTCTGGAGCCTGGATTCTGGTGCCTGTCTGAAAGCTCTATCCGGGAGGCCGTCAGAGCACGGGATTGAGGTCGGGGAGGTGGGATCTCGGAAGGCGGGAGGAGGAGTGAAACTCCAGTACTTTGGCCACCTCATGCGAAGAGTTGACTCATTGGAAAGGACTCTGATGCTGGGAGGGATTGGGGGAAGGAGGAGAAGGGGACGACCGAGGATGAGATGGCTGGATGGCATCACTGACTCGATGGATGTGAGTCTGAGTGAACTCCGAGAGATGGTGATGAACAGGGAGGCCTGGCGTGCTGCGATTCATGGGGTCGCAAAGAGTCGGACACGACTGAGCGACTGAACTGAACTGAATGGAGAGGACACCTCAGGTTCCAGCTTCGGCTCCAGATGGGGACTTAGAACCCAGAACCGAATGGAGAGGAATCCCCAGGAGCCCCTCTCAACTCGCACAGAGACTGGCCTATCCTGAGGCCACGCGAGAGGGTTCCCGTTTCAAGTCGAGGGGAAGCCTGACACTGCAGATACAGCTCACGAGGAAAGTGGACGTGCATGCAACCACAAGAGATGAGGCCTGACTACCCTTGAGAGACTCCAGAGAAACCCCAATTTCCATGCCAGCAAAGGAGAGGACAGCTCAGTTTCAAGCTTCAGCTCAGGATGGGGACCCAGGACCCAGAACCGAATGGAGAGAAATCCCCAGGAGCCCATCTCAACTCGCACAGAGACTGGCCTATCCTGAGGCCATGCGAGAGGGTCCCTGAGGTCCCTGTTGTAACTCGAGAGGGACCTGCCACAACTCCAGAAAAACCATGAGGTTCTCCCCTCCAGGGGAGATGAGGCCGTTTTCTGCTGCTGCATCCCAAGAGAAAACCGGCCTTCCCTACTGAACCTCAAAGGGTCCTTCACAGCCTTGCTACAACTCAAGAAGTTCCCCGACATAACCATTTCCACTTGAGAGGAACACTGGGGGTCCCACCACAACTCAAGAGGAGCCCGCTTTCAGCCTCCTCCACTTCCGATGTGGGATCCTTTCCCTGCTTCGCCAGGAAAGGATTCTGGCGTTGCTGATGCAGAGCAAGAGGGCTTGCTCTCAACAGGAAAGTCGAGAGTAATTCCAGGGGTCTTACCACCATTACAAAAGAACCCTCAAAGTCTCAGTCCACTCCATATGAACATGATTTCCCTGCCCTGTATTGAAAGTCACCCTGAGTATTGAATCACACCACGGTGGCCTCCTTGACAGCCCTGTGGCACCTCGAGGGAAAGCCATAGATCCCTGTTTCAAATCTTTGGGAAGACTGACAATGCTGCGATCGCTTGGGAGGAGAATGGACCTGCATGTCTCCACTTGAGAAGAGGCCTGACTCTCCTGTGGAGACTCCAGAGGAACTCCAAGATCCATGTGAGCACTGGATAGGAAACCTCAGGTTCTGGCTGCAGTTCCAGACGAGTACCTAGGACCCAAAACTGACTGGACAGGAATCCCAAGTGGCCCCTCGCAACTAATATGGAGACTGGTTTTTCCTGAGGCCACCCCAGCAGGTCCCTGAGGCATCCATCGTAACTCGAGAGGGACCTGCCACAAGTCGAGAGAAACAAGGAGATTTTCCACTGCAGGTGAGATTTATCCCTGCACTGCCTCGAAGGTCACCCTGAGCATCGAATCACACCACGGTGGCATCTGCAACAGCCCTGTGGCATCTCGAGGGACAGCCACAGATCCCTGTGTGAACTTGTCGGGAAGCCTGACACTGCTGCTACAGCTTGTGAGGAAAAGAGACATGCATGTCTCAAATTGAGAAGAGTCCTGACTCTCCTGTGGAGACTCCAGAGGAACCCCAAGATCCATGTCAGCGCTGGAGAGGAAGCCTCAGGTTCTGCCTGCAGTTCCAGACGAGTACCTAGGATCTGACACTGACTGGACAGGAATCCCGAGGGGCCCCTCCCTACTCAGATGGAGACTGTTCTTTCCTGAGGCCACACCAGCGAGTCCCTGAAGTCCCAGTCGTAACTCGAGAGGGACCTGACCCAACACGAAATAAACCACGAGGTTTTCCCCTCCTTACGAGATGAGGCCGTTTTCTGCAGCAGCATCCCAAGAGAAAACTGGCCTTCCCTTCTGAACCTCAAAGGGTCCTTCACAGCCTTGCTGCAACTCAAGAAGTTCCCCGACATAACCATCTCCACTCAAGAGGATTACTGAGGGACCCACCACAAATCAAGAGGAGCCCCTATTCCCTCTTCTCTGCTCCTGATGAGGGATCCTTTCCCTGCTTCGACAGGAAAGGATTCTGGCATTCCCGTCGCACAGCAAGAGGGCGTGCTCTCCACAGAAAAGTCGAGAGGAACTCGAGGGGTCGTGCCACCATTCCAAAAGACCCCCAAAGGTCTCAGTCCACTCCAGATGAACCTGATTTCCCTGAACTGCCTTGAAGGTCACCCTGAGCATCGAATCACACCAGGGTGGCATCTGCAACAGCCCTTTGGCACCTCGAGGGAAAGCCACAGATCCCTGGGTCAACTCGTCGGGAAGCCTGACACTGCTGCTACAGCTTGGGAGGAAAACGGACGTGTATGTCTCCACTTGAGAAGTGTCCTGAGTCTCCTGTGGAGATCCCAGAGGAACCCCAAGATCCATGTCAGCACTGGAGAGGAAACCTCAGGTTCTGGCTGCAGTTACAGACGAATACCTAGGACCCGACACTGAATGGACAGAAATCCCGAGGGTGCCCTCTCAACTCGCACGGAGGCTGGCCTTACTAGGGCCAAGCGATAGGGTACCTGAGGTCCCCATGGTAACTCGAGAGGGACCTGCCCCAACTCGAGAAAAACCAGGAGGTTCTCCCGTCCAGGTGAGATCATGCTGTTTTGTGCTGCGGCATCCCAAGAGAAAACCGGCCTTCCCTCCTCAACCTCAAAGGGTCCTTCACAGCCTTGCTACAACTCAAGAAGTTCCACGACATAACCATGTCCACTCGAGAGGAACACTGAGGGTCCCACCACAACTCAAGAGGAGCCCCCTTTCCCCCTCCTCCTCTCCCAATGAGGGATCCTTTCCCTGCTTCGACAGGAAAGGATTCTGTCTTTCACGTCGCATAGCAAGAGGGCGTGCTCTCCACAGGAAAGTCGAGAGGAACTCCAGGGGTCATGCCACCATTCCTAAAGACCCCCAAATGTCTCAGTACACGCCAGATGAACCTGATTTCCCTGCACTGCCTCGAAGGTCACCCTGAGCATCGAATCACACCACAGTATCATCTGCGACAGCCCTGTGGCACCTCGAGGGAAAGCCACAGATCCCTGTGTCAACTCGTCGGGAAGCCTGACACTGCTGCTACAGCTTGGTAGGAAAACGGACGTGTATGTCTCCAATTCAGAAGAGTTTTGACTCTCCTGTGGAGACTCCAGAGGAACCCCACAATCCATGTCAGCACTGGAGAGGAAACCTCAGGTTCTGGCTGCAGTTCCAGACGAGTACCTAGGACCTGACACTGACGGGACAGGAATCCCGAGGGACCCCTCGCAACTCGTATGGAGACTGGTCTTTCCTGAGACCATGCCAGCAGGTCCCTGAGGTCCCCATCGTAACTCGAGAGGGACCTCCCACAACTCGAGAAAAGCCAGAAGGTTCTCTCATGCAGGCGAGATGAGGCCCTTTTCTGCTGTGGCATCACGAGGGAAATCACGCCTTCCCACCTGAACCTCACAAGCATCTTTCCCACCTTTGCTGCAACTCAAGAATTTTCCCGACATTCCAGTCTCCACGCGGGAGGATCACTAATGGTCCCAGCACACGTCAGGAGGAGCCTTCTTTCCCCATCGTGAGCTCAAGATGAGGATCTTTTTCCCTGCTTCATCGGGAAAGAATTCCCACCATTCTCATTACATCTCAAGAAGTGGCGCTCTCAACAGGAAAGCCGAGATCTCAAGGAGTCGTGCCAACATACTAAAAGTTCCCCAGATGTCTCAGTCCACTCCAGATGAGCCTGATTTCCCTCACTATCTAGAGTGTCACCTTCATATCGCCTCACACCACGGTGGCTCGTGACACAGGCCTGTGGCATCTCGAGGGAAAGACAGAGATCCTGGGGTCATGTCCAGGGGAAGCCTGACACTGCAGCTACAGCTCGGGAGGAAAGCAAACGTGCATGCAACTACAGGAGACGAGGCCTGACTCCCCTTGAGAGACTCCAGAGAAACTCCAAGTTCCATGCCAGCACTGGAGAGGAAACCTCAGGTTCCAGCTTCAGCTCCAGATGGGGACTTAGGACCCAGCACCGACTGGAGAGAAATCCCGAGAAGCCCCTCTCAACTCGCACGGAGGCTGGCCTTTCCTGAGGCCACGCGAGAGGGTCCCTGAGGTCCCCGTCGTAAGTCAAGAGCGATCTGCCGCAACTCGAGAAACACCAGGAGGTTCTCCCCTTCAGGCAAGATGAGGCTGATTTCTGCTGCGGCATCCCAAGAGAAAACCGGCCTTCCCTCCTGAACCTCAAAGGGTCCTTCACAGCCTTGCTACAACTCAAGAAGTTCCCCAACATAAGCATCCCCACTCGAGAGGAACACTGAGGGTCCCACCACAAATCAAGAGGAGCCCCCTTTCCCCCTCCTCTGCTCCCGTTGAGGGATCATTTCCCTGCTTCGACAGCAAAGGATTCTGGCGTTCCCGTCGCACAGCAAGAGGGTGTGCTCTCAACAGGAAAGTTGAGAGGAGATCCAGAGGACATGCCACCATTTCAAAAGACCCCCAAATGTCTCAGTCCACTCCAGATGAACCTGATTTCCCTGCACTGCCTCGAAGGTCACTCTGAGCATCGAATCACAACACGGTGGCATCTGCGACAGCCCTGTGGCACCTCGAGGGAAAGCTACAGATCCCTGGGAAAACTCGTCGAGAAGCCGGACACTGCTGCTACAGCTTGGGAGGAGAACGAACGTATATGTCTCCACTTGAGAAGAGTCCTCACTCTCCTGTGGAGGCTCCAGAGGAACCCCAAGATCCATGTCAGCACTGGAGAGGAAACCTCAGGTACTGGCTGCAGTTCCAGATGAGTACATAGAACCCGACATTTACTAGACAAAAATCCCGTGGGCCCCCTTGAAACTCATATGGAGAGTGGTCTTTCCTGAGTCCACGCCAGCGGGTCCCTGAAGTCCCCATGGTAACTCGAGAGGGACTAGCCGCAACTCGAGAAAAACCACGAGGTTCTCCCCTGCAGCCGAGATGAGGACCTTTCCTGCTGTGGAATCACAAGGGAATTCACGCCTTCCCACTTGAACCTCGCAAGCGTCCTTCGCACCCTTGCTGCAACTCAAGAAGTTCCCCGATATACTAGTCCCCACTCGGGTGGAACATGAAGGTTTCCAGCACACCTCAGGAGGAGCCTCGTTTCCCCATCGTGAGCTCGAGATGAGGGTCTTTTTCCCTGCTTCTTAGGGAAAGGATTCCCGCCATTCCCGTGACATCTCAAAATGTGCCGCTCTCAACAGGAAAGCCAAGATCTCCAGGGGTCGTGCCAACATACTAAAAGTCCCCCAGATGTCTCAGTCCACTCCAGAAGAACCTGATTTCCCTGCACTACCTCGAGTGTCACCTGCGTATCACCTCACACCACGGTGGCTCGTGCCACAGGCCTGTGGCATCTTGAGGGAAAGACAGAGATACTGGGGTCAAGTTAAGGGGAAGCCTGATACTGCAGCTACAGCTCGGGAGGAAAGCAGACGTGGATGCTACCACAGGAGATGAGGCCTGACTCCCCTTGAGAGGTTCCAGAGAAACCCCAATTTCCATGCCAGCAGTTGAGAGGAAAACTCAGGTTCCAGCTTCGACACCATTCGGGGACTTAGGACCCGGCACCAACTGGAGAGGAATCCTGAGAAGCCCCTCTCAACTCGCATGGAGACTCGCCTTTCCTGAGGCCATGCGAGAGGGTCCCTGAGGTCCCCGTCGTAACTCAAAAGGGACCTGCCGCAACTCGAGAAAACCCAGGAGGTTCTCCCCTCCAGGCGTGATGGGGCCATTTTCTGCTGTGGCATCCCAAGAGAAAACAGGCCTTCCGTCCTGAACCTCAAAGGGTCCTTCACAGCCTTGCTACAACTCAAGAAGTTCCCAGACATAATCATCTCCACTCGAGAGGAACACTGAGGGTCCCACCACAACACAAGAGGAGCCCCTTTCCCCCTCCTGCGCTCCCGATGATGGATCTTTTTCCTGCTTCGACAGGAAAGGATTCTGTTGTTCCCGTCGCACAGCAAGAGGGCCTGCTCTCAACAAGAAAGTCGAGAGGAACTCCAGGGTTCGTGCCACCATTCCAAAAGACCCCCAAATGTCTCAGTCCACTCCAGATGAGCCTGATTTCCCTGCACTGCCTCGAAGGTCACACTGAGCATCGAATCACACCATGGTGGCATGTGAGACAGCCCTGTGGCACCTCGAGGGAAAGCCACACATCCCTGTGTAAACTCGTCGAGAAGCCTGACACTGCTGCTACAGGTTGGGAGGAAAATGGACCTGCATGTCTCCACTTGAGAAGAGTCCTGACTCTCCTGTGGAGACTCCAGCGGAACCCCAAGATCCACGTCAGCACTGGAGAGGAAACCTCAGGTTCTGGCTGCAGTTCCAGACGACTACCTAGGACCCGACACTGACTGGACAGGATTCCTGAGGGGCCCCTCGCAACTCATGTGGAGACTGGTCTTTCCTGGGGCTAAGACAGCGGGTCCCTGAGGTCCCCGTCATAACTCGAGAGGTACCTGCCCCAACTCGAGAAAAACCAGGAGGTTCTCCCCTGCAGGCGAGTTGAGTCCCTTTCCTTCTGGGGAATCACGAGGGAAATCACGCCTTCCCACTTGAACCTCGCAAGCTTCCTTCCCACCCTTGCTGCAACTCAAGAAGTTCCCTGACATACCAGTCCCCACGTGGGAGTAGCACGAAGGTCCCGGCACACCTCAGGAGGAGCTTCGTTTCCACATCGTGAGCTCGAGAAGAGGGTCTGCTGGGAGTCAGTGTGAGGAATCCCGCCCGTGACAAGGTCATGTGGTAGGAAGCCTGGCAAACGCAAGGCGTGTTCAGGTTTCAGGGGTTCCCCCTGGAATTTCCCGAGCATCCACCCCCCAAAGAACAAAAATCTGCCGGCCTTTGTACTCTGCTTTTCCACTCTTCTGATATTCTCTGGAAAAGTCAATTCAAGGCTTTAGTCTTCTGCATTTGAAAGGGATGTNGATACCCGTTTCAAGTCAAGGGAAGCCTGACACTGCAGATACGGCTCAGGAGGAAAGTGGACGTGCATGCAACCACAGGAGACGAGGCCTGCCTCCCCTTGAGAGACTCCAGAGAAACCCCAATTTCCATGCAAGCAAGGGAGAGGACACCTCAGGTTCCAGCTTCGGCTCCACATGGGGACTTAGGACCCAGAAACGAACTGAGAGGAATCCCCAGGAGCCCCTATCAACTCACACAGAGACTTGCCTATCCTGAGGCCATGCGAGAGGGTCCCTGAGATCCCTGTCGTAACTCGAGAGGGAACTGCCACAACTTGAGGAAAACCATGAGGTTCTCCCCTCCAGGGGAGATGAGGCCGTTTTGTGCTGCGGCATCCCAAGAGAAAACCTGCCTTCTCTACTGAACCTCTAAGAGTCCTTCACAGCCT
>SJYT01039191.1:169052-196526 GCA_006410635.1 Cephalophus harveyi | reverse complement strand
TTTTTAGTTCCTCTTCACTTTCTGCCATAAGGGTGGTGTCATCTGCATATCTGAGGTTATTGATATTTCTCCTGGCAATCTTGATTCCAGCTTGTGCTTCTTCCAGCCCAGTGTTTCTCATGATGTACTCTGCATATCAGTTAAATAAGCAGGGTGACAGTATACAGCCTTGACGTACTCCTTTTCCTATTTGGAACCAGTCTGTTGTTCCATGTCCAGTTCTAACTCTTGCTTCCTGACCTGCATATAAGTTTCTCAAGAGGCAGGTTAGGTGGTCTGGTATTCCCATCTCTTTCAGAATTTTCCACAGTTTGCTACGCCTGCTAAGTCGCTTCAATCGTGTCTGACTCTCTGCAACCCCATAGACGGCAGCCCACCAGGCGTCCCTGTCCCTGGGATTCTCCAGGCAAGAACACTGGAGTGGGTTGCCATTTCCTTCTCCAATGCATGAAAGTGAAAAGTGAAAGTGAAGTCGCTCAGTCGTGTCAGACTCTTCACAACCCCATGGACTGCAGCCTACCAGGCTCCTCTGTCCAGGGGATTTTCCAGGCAAGAGTACTGGAGTGGGATGCCATCGCCTTCTCCGTTTAGCATTTGTTAATTGGTAACTATTATTTTTGTCATATTTACAGTATTCCTGTTACATGCTAGTTACTGTGCTTAGGCTGGAAGTTGATATTTATTGTGTTCTCTAAGGGCAGAGTAATTATCTGGCACTTCAGACCTTTCTCATAAATTCATAATCCAGCTCTACTTTATTTGAAGTTTCCAAGCCAGTTGTTACTGAAAATGGAGACATTTAGATGAGATTCGAGGGGCTTTTGAAGACTGTTTATTCATTTAGTCATGATTTATAACATCCCTACTTTGTACCAAGGGTTTAGATTGATAAAAAAAGACAGTTGGCAGCTGGTTTATAGAGATGTAGCTTTCTTACTCTCTGCAAACCTTACACTTTCGCTATTCTGTTAAACAGGCTTTGCACTACAAGAGCCCTGTGGGTGTATAGAGAGGTGGCTCAGAGTAACAGCTGAGACATGAATTGAGCCATTCAGTAGTTTTTTGAGTCAGAAATGTTTTTAATCCAGAAGAAGGAACCACATATAATATTTTATAATGAACAAAAGAGTGAATATCCAGTTTTCGATTAGATTTTGTATAGCTACAGTTTATTTCACAATTACAAGTTTTGATGTTGTTTATGTAGTAAAAACTGGAGACTCTTTATGACATATGACAGAAAGGCCTACATATCAGAGAAGACTACATACAGAGTTCTGTTGCTGAAGATGGTCTGGTAGCTCCCCTTTCCCATTACTATCCCTACTAAGAGAGACATCCATTTAGTTTAGTCCAGAACATAGCTGATGAATACCCCACACGTGTGTACAAGAAGGTGAATAGATACTACTATTTCACAATGGAAACATTTTTCAAAAATATCCTGTTAGCATGGTATAGTGAGAAGCACACTGGACTGGAAATTGAGAGCATTGGCCTATCCTTGTTTTGCTGTTAACTCGCTGTATAACTAAGTAAATCTTTTTTTCTTACCAGGGTTTCAGTTTCCCCAGTGAAGAGTTGGGCTGTGTGTCCATTGCATCTCTAAAATTTTATAAATGTTTATTATAGTTCCTTAAAAACTTAAAAAGTTGTGTTATTGATTTATTATTAAAAAGGAAAAATTTAAAGTTAAGTGATATGGGGGTAGAAATATAAGAATAGGGACCATCTTTAGTAAGTGCTATTTTTGCAGCTAGTTCTACATAGCCTCAGAAGATCACCCTAAAATAATTTTTGCTATATTTGGCAGTTATTCTTTTTTTGCATTTGTGACTTGTGTCATTGTTTTAAGGGATTGTGCTGTTTGAACAGAGAAAGCAGTAATAGTGCTTTTTGAAACAGAGAACACAATAATTGAGTTACTCATTTGTTTCCATTAAAATATGTACATGTGCTAGTTTACTTCTCTTATCTCTTTATGCCCACCCCACCCACCATTTGGGATTGTGAAATGTAAGAGTACACATTTTCATTATAGTTTCTAAACAATTAGTAGTAGGTTGGGTGTTTAAATTAATGTCCAAAGTTTGATGTCTTAGGTGAGAGGTTTGTCTTGTACTTGCATTTTAAAGTGTAGGCTAACCCGTGACCCCCTCTTTTTTCCTGTGCTTATTTATTATTTAATTTTAGTTTATTGTTATTCCCAGACTCTTATTTATAGTCTTTATACCATACTTCCTATACTGACTTTTGGCAAGAAATTGAAACTTTATCTCAGGTTGTTTCCTGGAACTAATTTTGAAATAGTGAACTGCAGTTAACTCTTCTTTTTTCTCTTTGCTGTTATTCATTCATTAACGAGAAATGAATTCATTTATTCAGCAAATGTTTATTTGATGTGTACTGTGTGTGAGGTGTTCTCTTAGGCACTGGGGACACCATGGTGAGTAAAAACAGAGGGCCCTGCCTTCATAGAACTTACAGTCCCAGGGAAAGGATAAGTTATGAGCAGATATCAGTAAAGTCAGCCTTGAAGGGGAGGTTAAGAGATTTTACGATCATGCCTTTTCTTTAGGGTAGGGTACGCTTAAAGATTTGTGGTGAAGTAGTCTGAATATATAATTTTCAGATATGAGCCTGTAGATTTTGTACTGGATTCCCTTGAGGACTTGTTAAAAATGGAACCTGGGCCTGTGCCCAGACAAACAAAATCAGAATTCTTTGTTTGGGGTGAGTCCTAGGATTCTGCATGGGACATAGACTCTTAGACAGTCTCTAGTTTGGAAACTATGGTTGTAGGGAAGGAACATGAATTTTTTTTTTGTTTGGTAATTTTATAAATGAAAAATTTCAAACATTCACAGAAGCAGGGAAAATAGCATAGTGAATCCCCACTACCCAGATTCTGCAATTCTCAAAATTTTGTCACACTTGCTTCATCAAACACCTTTTTTTCTTGGCAAATATTGTAAAGTAAATTCCAGACATTGTCATTTCACCCTTACATACTTCAATAAACATCTCTTACAATTTTTTTTCTTATATTAACACAGTGGCCATTATCAAGTCTTAACAAAATGGAAAGCATCTTGGTTCCATTAATTCCCAGTTTATATTCACATTTCTCTGGTTGTCTAAAATGATGTCTACTTTTCAGTTGTTTTGTTAGAATCTAGATCTGGACAGATTCTATGTGTTACATTTGTTTCTTAGGTCTTTTATTAACAAATCTCTTTTTAATGTAGAGCATTCCCCCCTCCACCACCATCCCCTCTATCTACCACCCACATTGTCTTGTTGAAAGAACTAGGTCATTGGTACCATGCAGTATTTCACATTCTGGATTTTTTTTTTTTGTTTTCTTGTCATGTCATTTAACTTGCTCCTGTATCGTCCATATTTCCCTTGAGTTGATAGATCTAAAAGCTTGATTTAATTATTCCACCTTTTAGTCAGTAGTGTTTCAAGATTGTGTTCTCTTTTGCATCACATCAGGAGGCACACAGTATCTGGCTGACCCACCCTTTAGAATGCTAAGGTTGATCAGTGTGTTCAGGTGGTGACAGCCTGTAATAACTTGCTTTGTAAAATCCTTTAGTATCCTTTCAGCTAATGGTTCCATCCATTTATAATTTTTAGCTGAATCTGTTATTCATTAGGGAAAGCAAAATAATGGTTTTCTAATTGTATCTTTCCTTTCACATTTATTAACTAATTCTTCTGTTAAGAGAACATAAGCATTTAAGAACTTTTGCTCATCGTCTGTAGGGCTGTTTGCTTATCATGATACAGAATTCATAAAGTACAGGACGAATGCTTCAGCCTTTTTCTTTCTTTCTTTTTAAATTTTTATTGGAGTATCAGTTCAGTTCAGTTCAGTCGCTCAGTCGTGTCTGACTTTTGGCGACCCCATGAATCGCAGCTCGCCAGGCCTCCCTGTCCATCACCAACTCCCGAGTTCACTCAGACTCACGTCCATCGAGTCAGTGATGCCATCCAGCCATCTCATCCTCTGTCATCCCCTTCTCCTCCTGCCCCCAATTCCTCCCAGCATCAGAGTCTTTTCCAATGAGTCAACTCTTGGCATGAGGTGGCCAGAGTACTGGAGTTTCAGCTTTAGCATCATTCCTTCCAAAGAAATCCCAGGGCTGATCTCCTTCAGAATGGACTGGTTGGATCTCCTTGCAGTCCAAGGGACTCTCAAGAGTCTTCTCCAACACCACAGTTCAAAAGCATCAATTCTTTGGCACTCAGCCTTCTTCACAGTCCAACTCTCACATCCATACATGACCACAGGAATAACCATAGCCTTGACTAGATGGACCTTAGTTGGCAAAGTAATGTCTCTGCTTTTGAATATGCTATCTAGGTTGGTCATAACTTTTCTTCCAAGGAGTGTCTTTTAATTTCATGGCTGCAGTCACCATCTGCAGTGATTTTGGAGCCCAAAAAAATAAAGTCTGACACTGTTTCCAATGTTTTCCCATCTATTTCCCATGAAATGATGGGACCGGATGCCATGATCTTTGTTTTCTGAATTGATTTATAATGTTGTGTTAGTTCCAGGTATGCAGCAAAGTATGAATCAGATACACATATATCAACTTTTTTTTTTTAAGATTCTTATAGTCTTTCTCTTTATTTACCACTTTTCAGAGTATTTTAGAGGTTTAGTGTGCTAGACATGGCACAAATTGGGTATTTAAGGGAAATTAAAGAAAGGGGCTATTTACAAACATACAGACAATATTTAAGGAAATCAGTAGGAATAGTGGAGTACTCTGGGACAAGAAACACTGGAGAGAGACCTGCTACCACCTCTAGGCCTGAAGGGACAAAGGAAGAGAGCAGGTGGGAAGGGCAGCCTTATGGAGGGGGCTTTTTGGCTAGGGTATGGTTTTAAGTAGAGAAAGAACCAGGGAAATATATCCCCTCCCACCCTATAGTCTCCTATTGTGGGCTCCCTTTACTTGAAAAGCTGGTATACAAAAGAACCCGTTGCTCCAGGCAAGAAAAAAGTAAAGTGTGTTAGTCGCTCAGTCGTGTCCAACTCTTTGTGACCCCAAGGACTGTAGCCCACCAGGCTCCTCTGTCCATGGGATTCTTTAGGCAAGAATACTGGAGTGGAATTTCATTCCCTTCTCCAGGGGATCTTCCTGACCCAGGAATTGAACTCGGGTCTCCTGCATTGCAGGCAGATTCTTTACCATCTGAGCTACCAGGGAAGCCCCTGTCCATAAAGGTCAGCAAATAAGATAGACCCAACACTTACTTCTCTCTCT
This sequence comes from Cephalophus harveyi, assembly GCA_006410635.1. Taxonomy (NCBI): domain Eukaryota; kingdom Metazoa; phylum Chordata; class Mammalia; order Artiodactyla; family Bovidae; genus Cephalophus; species Cephalophus harveyi. The sequence continues at coordinate 191,241 of SJYT01039191.1, read as the reverse complement.
CTCTCTCTTTTTGCATTATTGTGTAAACCATTAAAAATGTATATATATATACATGATATTTTCCAGTCAGTTTTTGTCATCTTTGCTGTGCTCAGTTTGTCTTGGCTTTGACTAGTGGAAGCCTCTTTATGTTGACTCCCGTGTTGTTTGCCTATGATCTTAATAATCTTTGAGGAACTTCCTTGTTTCTTGGCGTAATAAGATGCTCAGGCTCATCTTGTACCTTTCTTGCCCCAGACTTGGAAGTCAGCTGTTAGTGGAGAATGATATTCTGACACTCCATCCTGGATGCTAGGAGTGCTCATTGCTGAATGGTTGGTGGGTGATACCGGGGTGGGGTCTGAAATCCTAGACCCCAGTTTTTACAGTTGACACTGTAAATTGAAAAACTGTATGGCCTTGGACAGCTGATATTTATTCTCTGACCCTTGTTTTTCATTAGGAGTATAATACAAAATTCCTACTAATTGAAACCATCTCCAAATTGTTGTTAGATACAAGTTGCTTTAAATTCCCAATCTTATTAAGAAATTGTTTTAGATTTGTCTTCTATCCTTTTTGTTAATTTTTAAAATTGTAATAGTTCTTTAACAGTAGGGCAAAGAAAATGTTTCTCTGATTTTTGTCATCCACTCTAAAAATATTTACTTGTCTCACCCTAATTGTATTTCCTCTGCTTATTTCTAGTAATGCCTAGTCATGGAGGCAGTGTTGTCTAGTGGTTGAGAGCATGTGCTTTGGAGTCAGATTGTGTGATTTTTAATCCCAACCCCAGCTCAACCACTTAGTAGCCTTGTGAGTTTCAGCAGAAGCCTTAACTTCCTTAAAACTCAAATCCATACATCATCTTCAAATAAGATTAATCATAGACTCTTACAGGGCTGTTAGGAATATTAAATGTCATAATGCTATTGCATTTAACATGTTTTGCTTAGTTCCCAGCATTTAGTAAATGTTGGCTATCATTAGCATCATTGTCGTCATTATGTCTTCATAATTTGTTCGGGAAAAAAGGACTTTGGTGTTAATTGACCAAGTGCATTATTATCTACTGCCCCACTCCACAGACCAAATTTTTACTTAGTTGAGTGATCTTGGACAAGTTATCTCACTTCTTTGGACTTGAATATATTTAATCTGCAAAATTAGAATCATGATAATATTTCTTCATAGGTTTAATCATGAGGATTAAGTGAAATAATTTTTTTGCAAGTTCCCTAAGTCCATCCAGGGGTTGATAATAGTTACTCCTTTTTTTGCTATACTTTTATGTTACAAATTTGATGAAGGTTCCACTGTTAGAAACACTACTACTTGGAAACTTGGGAGAAGAGGAGGAGATTCTTTATTTCAAATGTTTCTCAAATCTGCTCTTTGCTTTCTGTTACTGCTGCCCTACTTAAATCCAAATTTTCAACCGGTATTCTTGGGTTTAGTGGGACCATCTCGAAATTTGCCAGTATAGTCCATACCTGTGCCTTTCCTTTTCTTAACTTTAGTGCTTTTGGTCATATGGTCTTAGCTTATGTCTATACTTAGTCTTAATTCCTACAATTCTCCAAAACAGACTGTATGTTCCAGGTGGATTTTGTCTCCGTCTCCAGCATGCGCCTGTTCTTTCCTCCTAGGCCTTCTCTTTCTCTCCTTTTAAGTTCTTCTCAATGTCATCTTGAGTTCTTCTCAATGTGGTCTTTGCCAGTTTTCTCATCTTTGTAGTCTAACATAAGTCACAACTGTGTTACATTGCTATTTTCTCTTTTGAATTTCTATAAATACTTGTAATCTGTCTCAGGTAGTTTAGAACTTTATCAAAACTATCTTGTGAGATAGTAAGACTGTCTTAAGGTCTTAAGTGTTACTGTTCAATTAATATTTGTTGTAAATAGTTATTCTGTGCCCCCACCCTCACTTCTTTCTCGATGAATTAGTTAGGACTCTGTCATTTATACACGATAGCTCTCAACTTCAGTTTTCCTAGGCAAAAAAAAAATTTTCTAGAGTCAGGGAACCTGGTCTCATTTAAAGTAAAGGTTCAGTTGAACTTCAGTAAGAATTGAAGCTTGGACCTCAAATGCAGGCAAGCGTTTATTCTCTTCTTGCTTTGTGTTGTCATTCTCTCATTTATTAACACAGTAAACTAGTGTTAGTCATTTGTGGAGGATATGTTTGCCCAGAGCACTGGCTTTATATTTAACAACTTCAACTACTGACTAAATCTTGGGGTCTCAAACCCAGTGCTCTGGAGCAAAAGATGCATCGATTCAGCTTGGGTCAGGTGCTCACCCCTGTGATAAGGATCACATGAGGTCTGTGTGATTGGGGAGGCAGTTCCCAGGAAAAGAACAGTGGGGGAAGGCAGTCTCTAACATCGTCTTCTCCCTTTTTCTTTTTTTGTTTGATCTTGGATCGATTGAACTCTCTTCAGCAGCCATTTCCTCAGTCTGTGAAATAGAGTTAAATGATAATTTATTTCAGAGGGTGGTTGTAAACTTTAAATGTGATCTTCTGAAAAGCAGGGGTTTGAAACCTCACGAACAGTTGTGAGAGTAAATGGCTGCCCCTCGGTCCCTTTTGCCCTCGTGTCCTGAGCTCCTCTGGCCTGGCCCCAAAGCCTTTTTGCCTGTAGGAGTTAATCCTGCCATTGTAGGTTGTTAGCTGTCTTTTGGCATTAACCGACTCAACCCACTCCCCTATAGCTTTTCTCATCTTTTTGAGTAGAAGAGCATGAAGAAGTTATGTAAATATTTAATACAATTAAATGAATTATAATTACAATCTAAATAAAAACAGTAGGCTTATTTTTGTAATTGTGACATTCAGGCTCTGTTCCTGTGCCTTCCTTACTTATGGTAGGGGCCAAGTAGTCATTTAATGTAGTGATTGAAGGCTAAAAGGGCCTATGGAGATTCCACTCCTTTTACTAGGAATCTTTATTGTAACAGATTGAAAACTCAGCCCCAATTAATTTAAACAACAATGGATGTTTCTTGCCTCTGAATAGTTGATAGATAGATTCTAGCTTCAGAAATGTCTTTTTTCCGGGCCCAGGCAATGTGACTGGGAGCTAGTTTTCTAAATCAGCTATTTTAATATTGTCTCCTTTCTCGGATACATAACTCCTTGTGGCTGTAAGGTGCCTGCCACTAGGATCCATGACTGCTTGTTCAGGTCCAGTGGGAAGCAAAAGTCTTTTCTTCTGACCGATCTCTGGACTGGATCCTGTGCCTGTATCTTAATCAGTCACAGTAGTGTGAAGAGTGGTGTGATGATAAGCATAGGTTTCCACCATGTGCTGTAGTCTCAGAACTGAGAGAGAGTCAGCTTATCCCAAGGTAAGTGTTCGAGTTGCATGAAGGCGGGATGGAAATTTCAGTTTCCAAGATAAAGGGAGATGATGACCTGCTGGGCAGTCCCAAAGAGCAGTAGCTCCTCATCAAGAGAAACCCAAGTTATGATAATTTATTCTCCCTTATCATTTTTGGAAATACTCTTTTTAAAAAACTAAATTGTTATCTGATGTTAGTTAGAATAAGTATTGTCAGCTAGTTGCCAAAGACCGCCAGCTTAAGACTGTAGCTGGAATGGCATTTGGTCCTTTAACGAAAGGATACCTGAATGCTGCTTTGCTTTAATGATATGTCTTTGGGTAACTTAGTGAAAGAGTTCCAAATGCCTGTTCATGAATCAACCACGTCAAAGCCAAATACGGATTCTGACAGTCCTCACCACGGCCTTACCATATGAGAGTTGGAGTTGGAAGTTGTAGTACGCTTAAGAGAGTCTGGGTGACAGCGTAGCCGGGTTTGGGAGGACTGACTCAGTTGCCCAGGAGCTAGACATCAAGCCTCCTGCATATGCTTGACTTGCTCTCTCAAAAGAGATTAGAAGTTTACTGTTCCTATGAGATTAATATTTTTTCCTAAATGAAAACATTTAAGTTGCTTAAATAACTCTTGACCTTCTGAACTATTATATATTGAGATACTGATGCTCAACATGTAAACTCCATGAGAGCAGGTATGCGATTGTCCAACTCACCGATGGGCCACTAGTTCTGAGAGCAGTGCCTGGCATATTTTTAAGTTTTCAATAAATATTTGTTTGTTGTTGAATTACTGGAAAATATTTTTTGTTTGTTTCTGTGATGAAATCCAGGAATGGCTGACTTGAGGTTAAGAGATAGGTATAATTGGAAATTGATTTAAATCTGAGCTGTATCTATTTTAGGGGGATAATATATTTTAAAACTATAAGTGGTATGGGTAAAGGAATAGGTGGGGTCCCCCACACCCCAATATCTTTTACTTGTAGATGAGAGACCAAAAGCCAGTGATACTCATTTTTATAACTTTGCACTTTCATTATTTTATTTAATCTTGACAACAATTCCATGGGCTGGCTGATGCAGATATTAATCTTTATAAATTAAATTAAACCTTAGAAAAGGTAAATGAATTTCCCAGCATACAGCATATCATCAGTAAGTGGCAGGCTTTCTGATCCTGACTCTGTAGCCTAGTGGAAAGAGCGTCAAAGTTGGAGATAACACAGCACCAAGAGAAGTGCTTCCATAGCACTTAGGAGAGGGCTTTGAACACAGAAGGTCCAAAGTGAAAAACATTTAAATTGAAAGGTATGGGGGTTGGTAAGCAACAGAGTAGGGAAGGTGAGATATGTAATAGTAGGGAAAAGATCTTGCCAAGTGTTTATTGACAATGTTGGAGGGGAAGGTAAGTTATGTAGTATTTTACCTCAGAAGCAGTCGTCTAGAACTTGATTGGATAAGGTATGGAAGTCAGTTCTTTGATCAAAATGCAATGTATTTATTGCAAGGTTTAGATAACTTTCTGTTAAAACATATCTTTGTTGGATTTGACATGACTGGGAAGTGTTAGTAGGCAATCCAAGCTATGAAGCATGGTGATCTGAAGTAGAAGAAAATGATTATGATGGTAAAGATTAATGGCACCATCATGCATGATACTTTGACAGTAGACAGTAGTAACATTTTACTAAATTGGCATGAAATAAGTGTCAGACTTTTATTTTTTGGGGCTCCAAAATCACTGCAGATGGTGATTGCAGCCATGAAATTAAAAGACGCTTACTCCTTGGAAGAAAAGTTATGACCAACCTAGATAGCATATTCAAAAGCAGAGACATTACTTTGCCAACTAAGGTCCGTCTAGTCAAGGCTATGGTTTTTCCTGTGGTCACGTATGGATGTGAGAGTTGGACTGTGAAGAAGGCTGAGTGCCGAAGAATTGATGCTTTTGAACTGTGGTGTTGGAGAAGACTCTTGAGAGTCCCTTGGACTGCAAGGAGATCCAACCAATCCATTCTGTAGGAGATCAGCCCTGGGATTTCTTTGGAAGGAATGATGCTAAAGCTGAAACTCCAGTACTTTGGCCACCTCATGCGAAGAGTTGACTCATTGGAAAAGACTCTGATGCTGGGAGGGATTGGGGGCAGGAGGAGAAGGGGACGACAGAGGATGAGATGGCTGGATGGCATCACAGACTCGATGGACGTGAGTCTGAGTGAACTCCGGGAGTTGGTGATGGACAGGGAGGCCTGGCGTGCTGAGATTCATGGGGGTGCTGAGATTCATGGGGGTCGCAAAGAGTCGGACACGACTGAGCGACTGAACTGAACTGAAGATACAGGATGACTTTGGGAAAATGTTAAAAAAAATTAATATCTGTGTATTTGGTGAAGGGATTACTGTCCTGTAACAGAACTGAGCATTTATCAGGGGCTGGGGTAGAGGATTGACTGCAGAGAGGTATGAGGGAATACACGGTGATGGAAGTGTTCTGTATCTTGATTGAAGTTGTGGTGGTTATACAGCTGTTAGTTTGTCAGAATTCACTGAACTCAAACCTAAAAAAGGATGGATGAATCTTGCTTTACGTAAATTATTCCTCAGTACACTTGACTTTTTAAAAAAGAAAAAATGCTTGTTTGGTGAAAGGATTAGTAGCCCTGTGACAGAACTAACATTTGTTTGCTACTGTCAGTAATATGGTCTTGGACTATGAAGGATGTGTCTGTGTATGGCTTCGGTTATGTGTATGTATGTGTCACTTGGGAAGGACCTGTGCTAAATTTTGAAGTATGATTGAAAAACCACTGATACTATTTGTGGCCAGTGATAAAATTAGGGCTTTTAGGTGAAAATTAGGATTTTTGGAAAACCTGTATTTGCTACCGTGAGCGTGACAACTTTCCAGTACCTAAAAACTTTTGTCATGTAGTTGGTGGTGACATTAATAAATGTGATTTTCCAATATAGTGTGATGAAATGTATCAACATTTGGAAGAGCTCATAATTTAGTGGGCCAATATTTTCTAAATTACCATTTATAAAATCATCCATTAGTACAAGATCTAAAGAGTACAAGAAGTTCATTGCTGCAGTTTCAGATTCCATCTTGTAACTGAATTTTTTTTTGGTCATACTATGTAGCATGTGGGATCCTAGTTCCCCGGCCAGGGATCAAACCCAGGTCCTGGCAGTGAAAATGCAGAGTCCGAACCACTGGACCACCAGGGAAGTCCCTAATGCATTTGTTTTTAAAAATCCTTTCTGATGATCTTTTAGTGTGCTAAAACTATTTATATTTAATGTAGTATTAATGCATTTGGTTTCTTTCCCATTTTCTTACATATTTTGTACATTTTCCCTTTGTTTTTGTTTCATTTGCCTCTTTCTCGCCTTCTTTTGGATTATTTATACATTTTTTACTATCCATTTTAGTTTATTGTGTTTTTGATTATATATTTTTTGTGTGCGCTTGCTATTGTGTGCACGGTTTTTTTTAGTGGCTGCTTGCTATTCTAGGGATTTCAATATACATGCCTAACTTTTCACAATATGCTACCACTTCTTAAGGAATGTAGAAACCTTACTGCTGTAAATACCCCTTCACCCTCCCTTACGTTGTAGTCATCTTATGTATGTCAGCTGTGTGCTTAGTCTCTCAGTCGTGTCCAACTCTGCAACCCCATGGACCGTAGCCTGCAAGGCTCCTCTGTCCATGCGATTTCCCAGGCAAAAATGCTGGAGAGTGTTGCCGTTTCCTTCCCCAGGTTTCAGCTATACCCACTGTAAATCCCATAAGAAAATGTTATAATTTTTGTCTTCATTGGTCAGATGTATTTTAAATAACTCAATAGGAGAAGATTAGATACTTATCATATTGGTTGCTCTTCTTTTTTGCCTCATGTTCCAAGTTTCATTCCACTGTCATTTTCCTTCTGTCTCAAGAACTTCATGAACTTTTTTTTTAAAGCTGTTTTACAGCAGGTCAGTTTGCTATGATTTTTCATAGTTTTCCTTCCTGTCAGGCTTTTAAAAATTATATTTTTATTCCTGAAGGATATTTTCAGTGGCTATAGAATGTGGGTTGACAGTTCTTTCCTTTTGATACTTTAAAAATGGTGTTCCACTTCTTTCAGAGGTTTTACATAGTTTCTGGTGAGAAATTTGCAGTTGTCCAATTCGCTCTTCCCCTGTAATTAATGTCATTTTTCTCTGGTTGTCCTCCAGGTATTTTCTTTGTTTTTGGTTTTCAGCAGTTTGATTATGATGTAGGTTCCTTTGGGATTATCCTGTTGGGTTTCACTGAGCTGTTGGAATCAGTAGTAAACATGGGAAGTTTTCAGCCTTTGTTTCTTCAAATATTTTTACCGCACCAAACTCTTTCTCCTTTCCTTTTGGGACTCTTTAAGAGCACACATGTTCCCTTCTGCTGTTTCCCACAGGTCCCTGGGGCTCTGTTCATTTAAAACCTTTTATTTTTTCCCCTGTGTTGACTAGATAATCTCTACTGATCTGTCTTCATGCACAGGCGTACCTCGTTTTATTGTGCTTGATTTTATTGCCACAGTTTTTACAGATCTGTGGCAACGCTGTGTTCTGCAAGTCTAGTGGTGTCATTTTTCCAACGGCATTTGTTCACTTTGTGTCTTTATGTCACATTTTGGTAGTTCTTGCAATATTTCAAACTTTATTTGTTATGGGGATCTGTGATTAATAATACTTGATGTTAGTACCATGACTATTGAAGTCTCCAGTGGTGCATTTTTTTAAATCAATAAGGTATTTTAAAATTAAGGTATGTGCATTGTTTTTCAGACATAATGTTATGGCACCCTTAATAAATAACAGTATAGTGTAAACATAAGTTTTATGTGCACTAGGAAGCCAAAAAATTTGTGTGGCTCACTTTATTGCAGCATTTGCTCTACTGTGGTAGTCTGGAATCAAACCCACACTATCTCTAGGGTCTGCCTGCATAGTGAGTCTTTTCTCTGTCATTTCCATGCTGCTGTTGAGGTTACTGCGGGTGTGATTTTCTTTTTGGTCATTGTATTTTTCCCTTCTCAATTTTCCATTCAGTTCTTTTTATTATTGCTTGCATTGTCTAACCATTAATTTTAAGTGCTTGCCTTATTTTGGGAAGCGTTTTAATAATAGCTGTTCTAAAAGTCTTTGTTAGATAATTCCAACCTTTGTGTCGTTTTGCTGTTGGTGTCCTGTCATTCATCTTTCTTCTAATTTTACAGGATGTTACAAATTAGTGCAGAGAGGTCTAGTGCTCCCTTCATCCAGTTTTCCTCAATGGTTATATTATGTGTAACCTTGGTGCAGTATCAAAACCAGAAAATTATAGTTGGTTCAATATGCGTGTATAGTTCTGGGCCGTTTTTTCATGTTGAGATTCCTGTAGCCACTGCTGCAATCAAGATACAGAATAATCCATCACAGCAAAGTTTTCCCAGTGTTATTCCTGTATAGATGTATCCCCCCAACCTTCACATCCCTAACCCCTGGAAACCACTAATTTGTTCTCCATTTCCATAATTTTTTCATTTGAAGAATGTTATTAGAACAAAATCATACAGTAAACAGCCTTTAAGATTTTTTTTCTTTTTTTACTCCTCATAATGCCCCTGAGATCCATTCCCAGTGTTGGAGGAATCAGTGAAGTGAAGTGAAGTTGCTCAGTCATGTCTGACTCTTTGCTACGCCATGGACACCAGGCTTCTCCATCCATGGGATTTTCTAGGCAAGAGTACTGGAGTGGGTTGCCATTTCAGTAGTTGACTCCTTTTCAGAGCAGGGTATTATTCCATAGTGAGGTTCCCAGGTGGTTCAGCAACCCACTCCAGTACTCTTGCCTGGGAAACCCCATGGACAGAGGAGCCTCAGTTCAGTTCAGTCGCTCAGTCGTGTCCGACTCTTTGAGACCCCATGAATCGCAGCACACCAGGCCTTCCTGTTCATCACCATCTCCCGGAGTTCACTCAGACTCAGTCCATTGAGTCCGTGATGCCATCCAGCCATCTCATCCTCGGTCGTCCCCTTCTCCTCCTGCCCCCAGTTCCTCCCAGCATCAGAGTCTTTTCCAATGAGTCAACTCTTCTCATGAGGTGGCCAAAGTACTGGAGTTTCAGCTTCGGCATCATTCCTTCCAAAGAAATCCCAAGGTTGATCTCCTTCATAATGGACTGGATCTCCCTGCAGTCCAAGGGACTCTCAAGAGTCTTCTCCAACACCACAGTTCAAAAGCATCAATTCTTTGGCGCTCAGCCTTCTTCACAGTCCAACTCTCACATCCATACATGACCACAGGAAAAACCATAGCCTTGACTAGACAGACCTCAGTTGGCAAAGTAATGTCTCTGCTTTTGAATATGCTATCTAGGTTGGTCATAACTTTTCTTCCAAGGAGTAAGCGTCTTTTAATTTCATGGCTGCAGTCACCATCTGCAGTGATTTTGGAGCCCCAAAAAATAAAGTCTGACACTGTTTCCACCGTTTCCCCATCTATTTCCCATGAAGTGATGGGACCAGATGCAATGATCTTCGTTTTCTGAATGTTGAGCTTTCGGCCAACTTTTTCGCTCTCCTCTTTCACTTTCATCAAGAGGCTTTTTAGCTCCTCTTCACTTTGTGCCATAAGGGTGGTGTCATCTGCATATCTGAGGTTATTGATATTTCTCCCGGCAATCTTGATTCCCGCTTGTGTTTCTTCCAGTCCTGCGTTTCTCATGATGTACCCTGCATATAAGTTAAATAAGCAAGGTGACAATATACAGCCTTGATGCACTCCTTTTTCTATTTGGAACCAGTCTGTTGTTCCATGTCCAGTTCTAACTGTTGCTTCCTGACCTGTACAGATTTCTCAAGAGGCAGGTTAGGTGGTCTGGTATTCCCACCTCTTTCAGAATTTTCCACAGTTTATTGTGATCCACACAGTCAAAGGCTTTGGCATAGTCAATAAAGCAGAAATAGATGTTTTTCTGGTAACTCTCTTGCTTTTTCCATGATCCATTGGCAATTTGATCTCTGATTCCTCTCCCTTTTCTAAAACCAGCTTGAACATCAGGGAGTTCACGGTTCATGTATTGCTGAAGCCTGGCTTGGAGAATTTTGAGCATTACTTTACTAGCATGTGAGATGAGCCTAGAGGAGCCTAGAGGGCTATAATACATGGGGTTGCAAAGAGTTAGCCATGACTGAGCAACTGAGCATGTTCTTGTGCCTCTAAAAGGGGCATTATTCCGTAGTATGGATGTACTGCAGTCTGTTTAGCCATTTACCTGTTGAAGATAATTTTTGTTGTTTCTATTTTTTGGCTGTTAGAGATGAAGCTGCTGTGAGCATTTGTGTGGAGATTTTTGCATGTACAGTGTTTTCATTTCCCTGGGATGAACGTCCATGAGTGTAAATGCTTGGTCATGTGATTTGTTGTTGTTCAGTTGCTTAGTCATGTCCATGTTTGTGACCCCGTGGACTGTAGTACACCAGGCTCCTCTGCCCTCCACTGTTTCCTGGAGTTTGCTCAAATTCTTGTGCATTGAGTTGGTGATGCTATCTAACCATCTCATCTTCTGCCGCCCCCTTCTCCTTTTGCCTTCAATCTTTTCCAGCATCAGGTCTTTTCCAATGAGTTGAATCTTAGTAGCAAGTGGCCAAAGTTTTGGAGCTTCAGCTTCTGCATCAGTCTTTCCAGTGAATATTCAGGGTTGATTTCCTTTAGGATTGACTGATTTGATCTTGCAGTCCACAGGACTCAAGGGTCTTCTCCAGTACCACAATTGTTGTTTTGTTGCTAAGTTGTGTCCGACTCTTTGCAACTATGTGGATTGTGGCTTGCCAGGCCCCTCTGTCCATGGGATTTCCCAGGTAAGAATACTGGAGTGGGGAACCATTTCTTCTCCAGGGGATCTTCCCGACCCAGGGATCTAACCACTACCACAATTAGAAAGCATCAGTTCTTCAGTGCTCAGCCTTCTTTATGGTCCAGCTCTCACATCTGTGCATGCCTCCTGGAAAAACCATAGCTTTGATTGTATGGACTTTTGTCAGTCATATGATACTGGTTACAAAGCTGTTTTCCAGAGTGACTCTCCCATTTTATTTACCACCCTGCAATGTATGAGAGATTCTGTTTCTCTGTATTCTTGTCAGCATTGAAATTGTAACTGTTTTTCATGTTGGTTGTTGTAATGAGTATATAGTGACTAATGATACTTAATATCTTTTCATGCACCTGTTGGTCATCAGTACATCCTCTTTGGTGAAATGTCTGTTTATATCTTTTGCACATTTTCTAATCAGATTATTTTTTATTGTTGAATTTTGAGAGTGATTCAGGCATTCTAGTATGTTTGGCTTGCAAAAAAATTTTCCCCAGTATTTGTCTTATGTTTTTATCCTCTTACCTGGATCTTTTGCAGAGCAAAAGTTATTTTTTACAAAGTTCAATTTATCTAAATTGAAAATATTTAAAAATATTTTTTGTGTCATGTTTCAGAAACTTTCACTCAGTTTTGTAATTCTCAAAAAATTTAACGGTTGTTTTTCTAAACACTTTAACATTTAAATCAGTGATCCAGTATGAGTTAATTTTTGTGTGAGCTAAGAACTTTAGATTGAGATTAATTTTTAAAATATTCAATTTTCCAATACTGTTTATTCAATTCAGTTCCTTCATTGAATTGCTTTTGTATCTTGTCAAAAAATCACTTGGCTGTACTTAGTGGGTCTATTTCTTGGTTCTCTATTCTGCTTCATTCATCTATACAGTTGGCCGTGTTTATCCATAAGTTCCACATCCACAAATTCAGTTCACCGCAGATTGAAAACGTTAGAGAAATCCAGAAATATTCAAAAAGCAAAACTTGTATTTGCCTGTAGTCAGCAGTTATTTACATGGCATTTACAATGTATTTACAACTATTTACGTAGCATTTACATTGCATTAAGTATTATAAGTTCTCTGCTGCTGCTGCTAAGTCGCTTCAGTCGTGTCTGACTCTGTGTCACCCCACAGAGGGCAGCCCACCAGGCTTCTTTGTCCCTGGGATTCTCCAGGCAAGAACACTGGAGTGGGTTGCCATTTTCCTCTCCAATGCGTGAAAATGAAAAGTGAAAGTGAAGTCACTCAGTCGTGTCCAGCTCTTCACGACCCCATGGACTGCAGCCTACCAGGCTCCTCCGTCCTCCGTGGGATTTTCCTGGCAGAGATGGTTTAATCTAGGATGTGTGGATGGTATGTGCAAATGCTGTGCCTTTTTGGTTTGTTTGGTTGTGCTGCACAACTTTCCGGATATTAGTTCCCTGACCAGGGATCGAACCCAGCTCTGGCAATGAAAGCACTGAGTCCTAACCATTGGACTGCCAGGGAATTCCACTGTGCTATTTTATTTAAGGGACTTCAGCATCTGTGGATTTAGGTATTCGCTGGGGTCCTAAAACCAATCTCCTGGAGACACCAACAGAGGACCATATGTCAGTCCTATAGTGCACTGTCTTGACTGTTGTTGTATGTGAGTCTTAAACTTGGGCAGAGTTATTCTTCCACATAATTCTTTCTCAACATTTTTTAGCTTTTCTAGTTCCTTTGCTTTTCCATATAAATTTTAGAAAAATTTTGCCTATATCTACCTTATGTACAGAAACTATTGCTGGTATTTGATAGGAATTACGTTAAACCTTAATGTCAATTTTGGGAGAATTAATGTCTTTATCATGTTGAGTCATTCAGTCCATGAACACTATATGTCTCTCAGTTTATTTCGATCCTTTTAAAATTTCTTTCATGAATATTTTGTAGTTTTCAGCATAAATTCTTTGCATATTTTGTCAGATTCATTCCTCAATATTCCTCTACCTGAGTAGATATAAATGACGTTCTATTTTACATTTTGGTTTCTCCATGTTTATTGCTAATATATAGAAATACAGTTGTTTTGGGGTGTTAACCTTATGTCTTACGACCTTGTGGAACTCACTTATTAGTTCTCAGTGTTTTTGCTTGTTTTTCTTCTGTAGTTTCCTTGTGATTTTCTGCATAAATGATATTGTAAATATAAATGATTAACTTTCTTCCTTTCTGCTCTGTATGTCTTTTATTTCCCCTACTTCATTGAGCTGGCTGTAAGTTGCACTGCTGTGTTGACTCAGAGTGGTGAGAGAGGACATCCTTGCTTTGCTCTTGATTTTTGAGGGATATCATCTTTTTTTCTTTGCCATTAAGTTTGATGTTAGTTTCAGGGTTTTTTTGTAGATATTCTTGATAAGTTGAGAAATCGTTCACCTCTATTCCTAGTTTCCTGAGAGTTTTTCTCATAAATGGGAATTGGATTCAATGAAATACTTTTTCTACATCTGTTGATATGATGTGATTTTTCTTCTTTAGCTTGTTCATATAGTGAATTATATATGAAGAGTACTTTTAAGATTTGTTCTCTTAGCAGCTTTCAGATACTCAGTATGGTATTGTTAACTATAGTGAACGTGCTGTGTGTTTCATCCCAAGGACTTATCATCTTATACTTAAAGTCCAAGCTCTTATTTTACAACTAAACCCTCTTTCCATTCTAGTCCAATATCACTTCTTTGAGCAGCTAATGATGGTTGTTGCCTCTGTGTGTGTGTGTGTGTTGGAATGTGAACATGGGCTAGCCAACGCTGTGACTGAAGAAGGATGCCTCTTCAGGCTTGAGTCATTCTTAGCTCAGGGGTCTTCATGTAATGAGGTGACAGCCACTCTGCTTTCTCAACTGCTCACACAAGCTGGGAGTCTTCAAAGGAAAGAATCCTTTCCAATCATAAGTCTGAGAGCTTTGGTAGACATGTGCCTCCACAACCTTTCTTTGACTCACAGAGTTTTTAAAAAGCCCCTTTAGACCAAAACACGTGCATCATGGTGGTCTGGTACATGGGTAGATGCCTCTGATTTTATCCTTGGCGACTTATGATGTAATCTTATGTTCCAGAACTAGAATTTAAAAATGAAAGTTCATCATATTCTTCCAACCAAATGGTGGAAACAGGCTTCTTTATCTATAATGCTTTTGTGTGTATTTCTTTGTATAGTTTTTTTTTTTTTTTTTTTTGGTTGCTGTAGGTATTAGACATGTATAATTCACAACATTGGATTGGTGTTGACATTTTACTGGTTTGAGGAAAGGGTAGAAATCTTCTTTGTGTTCCTTTAGCCTCCGTATATAATATATTCATTTTTAATATCTATATAAAATGAGAAGCAATCAGGTAATACTAAAATTTTTTGCTTCAACTTTCAAGAGGATGAAAATATATTGTATTTTCCCCTATTTTTACTTTTTCATTTGTTCTTTCTGTTATCCGAAGATTCATTCTTTTATCATTTTTGATTTGAAAAATTTCCTTTATTATTGTACACAACTATACTTCAATTAAAGTTTTAAATTATTTTTTTTAATAAATATATAAAAAAGAATTTCCTTAAACTGTCATTTTAGAATAGATCTGCTGGTCACAAATGTCTTAGTTTTTTGTCATCTGTGACTTTTTTTTTGATATGGAATTCTACTTGGACAGTTTTTTTGTTGGTTTGGATTTCTTTGGCTATGTCCTATTAGTTTCTTCAGTTTAGAGGCTTAGGTCTTTTGCCAAATACAGGGAATTTTTAGCTTTTATTTATTTCACTCCTTTTCAGTCCCATTATCTTTCTTTTCTCCTTCCGGGGCTCTAGAGACATTAAATCTTATGCTTACGTAGGTCTCTGAGTCTTTGTTCACTCCCCCCACCCCCAACCACCTTTGATCAAGGTTTGGCTTTGTGAAAATCCGTATAGGAACTTTAAGAAGATAGCGATGAGCTGTATATTTTTTAAAAATTATTTTGTTTTTTAATTCAACAACAAATGTAAACCATTCTGAAAAACTATTCCACATTTTAACTACATGTGTTGATCAGGGTGACATGAAGCACACAGGCAAGTGACTCATTTTGCTGCCTTTAAAAGGAAACACTGCTTTGCATCCCTTTCCTCTTTATTAAATTGTCAAGATCACACACTGGTGCTTGTTAAAATAACCAATAGATTTGGCTCTTTGAAATGTGCCAACCCAGTGACAATGAGGACTCTGAAAAATGAATATTCCACAAGCCATTTTTTGTGACTCATCAAAAGGCTTTAGACTGGAAAGGAAAAGCGCATTTCATTTTTTATTAGTCAATATAGTTGGCTGGAAATCAGTTTGTTTTTCTCACTTTCATTTACCAAGTCAATGGGCTGGGTTTATTGGAAAATATTTTTATAATACTGCTAACTGAACATATGACGTGTTTTATTTTTCCCCAAAGAAACGAATCAGACACTTGAAGGAAAAATTGGAAAAGTAAACTCTCTTCCCCGAAAATAAAGCCATCTGAAAGTTTCAAACCATCTGAAAGTTTTCACTTATTCATGCCCACACAAAATCTAGCTTGTGTTCACCTATACCTGTAAACTGTTAAAATGATCGGGAGGAAAATCCTCTGTGAAATTAATCATGAATATATTTTTATGACTTCTTATGATGTATCAGTTTCTTACAACAGCCCTACATGGTCAGATTTCACATGTGATAGTTATTATTGTTACACTTATTTTACAGATGAGGACATTGAGGCTGTGAAGGGTTAGGTAGCTTGCTTAAGATCACATGACTCAAGTGTTCTCGATTGGAATATGACTCTGTGCTTATGACGTGATACTGTTTACATAAAAATATTTTTCTTTTTTAGAAGGTTGATGTCTCAACTTTGTATCTTAATTCTGTCCTCCCTTAGATTTTTTTGGAACCTCACTTAATCATTTTTATTCTATAAAATATATCTCCTCTACCTAAAAGTATCTCATCAAATTTAAATTTAAATCATGCAAGCTTCTAATTTTTCTCATTTATTTTGGCCATTATTTCATTTGTTCCTTTTCCACTAGCTTTTCTACCCATTATAAGTTGGTTTATGCCCCTTCTGTTCTGAGAAGCATTCTATTTAAGGTCGATAGTAACCTTTAAAAGAAAAGCTTCCCCAAGAGTCTCACTGTAGCATTTCTGGGCCTAGGTGGTCTATTGTACATCTCTTATGTAACCTCTTGCCTCAGGTGTCTGTGGGGTTTGTATTTTTCTGGTACCTTTTATGAGCTCTGCCCCCACTGCTTTGTCTGTCTGTATTCTTAGTTGCACAGAACAGAAAGGTCCTTGTCTCGGTCCTTTAGACATCCCTTGGATAGGTTAAAACAGGCACACACAGCAGTTGACAAATGTGGTCTCACTCTGCTCCCTCCAGTTCGAGGTGGGGGAAGTGGGAACCAACCTGTTAATCAAGACCAAGACCACCCCGACTCCGGGAGAGAGTGGGATAACAGTGAGTAAACATGTCACAAATTTTCCTACCGTTTGAATGTGGCTTTTACTCCTTGGGATATTTGCTTTTTTTTTTTGCTCTAAACCTTTGTTTTCCTGAACTCCTACAAATTTGGTTTACGGAGCTGCTGGGTAGGGTTTTTTTTTTTTCCTGTAGGGGAACAAGAGTTTGGACTTTCCTAGTCCACCACTTTGCTGATATCCGATAGTGACTTTTAAAAAGTTGTAGCAAAATATGTAGAATATGTAACTTACCATTTTAATTATTTCCAAATGGACAGTTCAGTGGCATCAGGTTGTTCTGCGACTGTCATCAGTGACATTTTAATTACAAAGTATTTGGCTCCTTTTGCATTTTTCATTTTAGTTGACCTCCCTGTGGCATTTTGCTCTGCTCTTAAGTTCTCTACAGTTTTTTCAGTTTTCAGGACATTGTTACATCTTCCTTCCCCATCTCTCGTTGCTCATTGGTCATGTTTGCTCTGCTTGTCTTTCAGATGTTAATGTTTCTCAGAAATCTGTTATTCACCCTTTTTCCATTTTCCCCTTGGTTTACACTTGCTGGGTAATTGCATCTGTTATCATGAATTTAAATGTATTCTTGTGACTTCCAAATCTGTATCGCAGCCCAGTCTCTCTTTTGAACTCAAACTCATATTTTGAACTACCATCTAGTTATCCATAAAATGGTAGGTATCCTACAGGGATATCAAGTTCAGTATATCTAAAATCTTTATCTTTCCTCTCCAAAATGTATTCTCTGCCTTGGTTAATGAAGTCACTCTCTACTTACCTAAACTGGAAGACATCCATTCTTAATCCTTCCTGTCCCTCTTTCAGTCATTCTTCAGATTCTTTCGCTTCTAATGCTCCATTCCTGTTGCCCCGATTTAGTGCAGACTTGGGTCTTTTTGTGCTTTATTACCACAGTACGCTCCTCACCACTCCCTTTCCCACCTGTTTCTTCCTTTTTTTAATCCATTGTCTTTATCATTGTCAGACTTTAGTAAAATAAAAGCTAGTCATGTCACTTTCCTCTCCCCCAAATTTCTATGGTTCCAATAACAGAAATACCAAAATTCTTAGCCTGGTATGTTATACCTTTAATACACATTCGTTAACCCATCCTCACAGCATTGTTTCCCTTACCACCTCTTCCTCATATCTATGGACTCAGAGCATCCTATTCTCATTCTTTAAATTTTTCTTGCCTTTCTTCTCTTTAGATTGCCTTACCCCACCTCCATCTTGCTCTTTTCAAATTCTCTTCTTTAAAGATAACAAACTCAAACAAATGGAGCCTAATTAAACTTATAAGCTTTTGGACAGCAAAGGAAACCATAAACAAAACGAAAGACAACCTATGGTCTTGGAGGAAGTGTTTGCAAATGATGCTGCCAGTAGCGGATTAATTTACAAAATATGCAAACAGCTCATACAGCTTAATGTCAAAAAAAAAACAAGTGAATCAAATAAATAGAAAACCTAAGAGACATTTCTCCAAAGAAGACATATAGAGGGCCAACAGGTACATGAAAAGATGCTCACCATTGCTAGTTATTAGAGAAATGCAAATTAAAACTACAATGAGGTATCCCCTTACAGTGGTCAGAGGCCATCATTAAAAAGTCTACAAATAACAAATGTTGAAGAGGGTGTGGAGAAAAAGTAACCCTCCCTGTTGATGGGAATGTAAATTGGTGTAACCACTATGGAAAATAGTATAGAGGTTCCTTAAAAAGCTAAAAATAAAGAGTTACCATTTGATCCTGCAATCCCACTCCTGGGCACATACCTAGAGAAAACTAATTTGAAAAGATACATGTACCCCAATGTTCATAGCAGTGCTATGTACAGAAGTCAAGACATGGAAGCATTAAATGTCCATCAACAGATAAGTGGATAAAATGATGTGTGTGTGTGTGTGTGTGTGTGTGTGTGTGTGTGTGTGTGTGTGTGTGCATACATACAGTGGAATATAGGAGAGTGGAATATTACTCAGCCATAAAAAATGCTGTTGCTGCTGCTGCTAAGTCATGTTAGTCGTGTCCAACTCTGTGCACCCCATAGACGGCAGCCCACCAGGCTCCCCCGTCCCTGGGATTCTCCAGGCAAGAACACTGGAGTGGTTTGCCATTTCCTTCTCCAGTGCATGAAAGTGAAAAGTGAAAGTGAAGTCGCTCAGTCGTGTCCAACTTAGCAACCCCACGGACTGCAGCCTACCAGACTCCTCTGTCCATGGGATTTTCTAGGCAAGAGTACTGGAGTGGGGTGCCATTGCCTTCGAAATAATGCCATTTGCAGCAACATGGGTATACCTGGAGATTATCATATTATGTGAAGTAAGTCAGACATTGAAGGACAAATGTGATATAAGTTATATGTGAAATCTTAGAAAACAATACAAATGAACTTATTTACAAAACAGACTCATAGACATAGAAAACAGGCTTTTGGTTATAAAAGGAGTTGGCGGGATTAATTAGGAGTTTGAGATGAACTGATACACTCTACTATTTATAAAATTGATAAACAACAAGGACAGGGAACTGTATTCAGTGTCTTGTGATAACCTATAATGGAAAATAATCTGAAAAAGGATAGATATATATGTAACTCAGCCACTTTGCTGTACACCTGAAGGTAATAGAACAGTGTAAATTGACTGTAATTCAATATAAAGAATGGCTAAGGTCAGCTCATATTTCATGTCCTTTATGAAGCTCCAGTTAAGCAGTCTTTTCTCTGTTTGTGTACTTTGTATTACTCAGGATCCCATATTATTTACTTTTTCTACCTACTAACCAGTGAGCTCCCAGAGACAAAGTATTTTACTGTTTTTATCATCAATATTACTACTACTATTTTTGTTTTCTGAAGGCAGACTTACAAATAATTATAACAAGTACAGTAATTCCTGAAGCAGGAAGTGCATAGGAGGTGTTTTATTTTTTAACATTTTCTCAGAGTGTTGGGGAAGGCAGCACAAACATTTGAGGCAGTCTGCATATAAGAAATACTCATGTTCCAGCCGGGGAAAAGAGCAGGTAAAAAGGCAGCGGGGTAGACTGAGCAATGGGAGGTGACTCTAGCACAGTATGACTCAAGCCTAGATACATGCAGGTAGAGAAAAATGAGGCTGCAAAGGTATAGTTTGAGATTGGTTGGGAAAAGCCACTGTATGTTTAATTAACTAAGTATTTGGAATACTAAAATTTTGTTGTATAATTATCCTAGGATGCACTGGCATGTATATAATAATGTCACATTTCTTAAACATATTTTAGTTTAATATCAGAAGTTGTTAAAATTCCCTGAGGAAATTCTTTTTCCATTTTCATATCACTGCTTAATTTTGAGAAATTTCTTATCTCTTTACCTAACAAAGAGATTAACATGGACCCAAAGTATTTTCTTTAAGTGGTATACCGACTGTCATCAAATATTTGACAATAGTCAAGAAAATGTTTTTGATTTTCAAAAGTCCTTGTTTTACTGCCTTAGTTTTAATTTTTTTTTTTTCGGAGCGGGGGTAGTTTCTCAAAAACTTATTTAGAATAGTAACGATTTTGATTTTGAAATTTTACTTAAAGATGAAATTTTTTATACATAGTATTTTTTTCTTTCCTAGTGCCTTTATATTCTTGTACTTCATAACAAATGTATTATTACTAATGGACCTAATCTTAAATGATATTTTACACGGGAATCTTACTTGTGTAATTCAGAACTATCCAAAGACTGAAGTTTGCAGCAGTTTTAAGTTGAATAATTTCCTCTTGTTTCTTTCTCTTTTACTTAAACTCTGTTGTGAGGTAACACAACTAGTGTTTTCCCCGCTCCTAATACCAGCTCTTTTTAAGACATGTGAAATGTCCATTCTTTAGAGTTTCTTGTAAAATATTATACTTGTCGTTAATTCTGGTTCCCTTTGTGTGTTTATGTGAAAATATTCAACACTTCTCTAATGTGACTAGTTTCTTTCAAAATACACTGCCATAACTGGTGTACTGCTGCTGCTGCTAAGTCGCGTCAGTTGTGTCCCACTCTGTGCAACCCCATAGATGGCAGCCCACCAGGCTCCTTTGTCCCTGGGATTCTTGGGGCAAGAATACTGGAGTGGGTTGTCATTTCATTCTCCAGTGCATGAAAGTGAAAAGTGAAAGTGAAGTCGCTCAGTTGTGTCTGACTCTTTGTGACCCCATGGACTGCAGCCTACCAGGCTCCTCCGTCCATGGGATTTCCCGGGCAAGAGTACTGGAGTGGGGTGCATTGCCTTTTCCGACTGGTCTACTATCATCGTTCAAATATACATAGCAAAGGATTTAATTTTTGTAATTCTTTGACACTGATTCCTCTCTATAATAATAATTATTATTATGGGAGAATAATAATGTTAATTTCTGTTAACGATCTGAATTCTGGTACTAGAATATGGACTTTAGGAAGTGGCAAGCCTTATTCTCCATTATTTTACAGAACTTCAGAGTACTGAATAAAAGTCAGAATTCTTTGTCCTACTCTAAGGTTGTATTACCTTGTGTAGCTTCTCTACTTTATTAAAATGGAAGCCTGCATCCCTCTCCCCAACCTCAGTGTTTTTGACTCCCGTTATAGCCTCTTTTGGTATATACCTTAGATTATGCTAGAAGGATAACTTCTTGTCCATTTTATTTCTCTGATTAAAAAAAATATAATTTTGGCTTATGAATGATACTGAAAAACTGTATACCGTCTCCTACAATTGTAAAATCAAAGTATATGGTGATAGGGCCAGACACCTAGTCCTAGTGACTGTACACAAGTTAGTGGAGGCCGCTAGTTTTCCATTAACAAATGCATGCTTGAATTCTATTCTTAAGAATAGTCAGATGCATTATCTTTTTTTTTTTCCAAAAAAACCCCAACTTTTAACTATATATGGGATCTCGACACTCGGAAGGTTTTTAATATCATGACCTGAGATTTTCATGGTGGAAAGGTCTGACAGAACGTGGTCCACTGGAGAAGGGAATGGCAAGCCACTTCAGTATTCTTGCCTTGAGAAACCCATGAACAGTATGAAAAGGCAAAATGATAGGATATCAAAGGAGGAACTCCCCAGGTCATTAGGTACCTAATATGCTACTAGAGATCAGTGGAGAAATAACTCCAGAAAGAATGAAGGGATGGAGCCAAAGCAAAAACAATACCCAGTTGTGGATGTGACTGGTGATAGAAGCAAGAGCTGATGCTGTAAAGAGCAATATTATATAGGAACCTGGAATGTCAGGTCCACGAATCAAGGCAAATTGGAAGTGGTCAAACAAGAGATGGCAAGGGTGAACGTCGACATTCTAGGAATCAGCGAACTAAAATGGACTGGAATGGGTGAATTTAACTCAGATGACCATTATATCTACTACTGCGGGCAGGAATCCCTCAGAAGAAATGGAGTAGCCATCATGGTCAACAAAAGAGTCCGAAATGCAGTACTTGGATGCAATCTCAAAAA